>CM034148.1:89469435-90039435 GCA_019776745.2 Taxus chinensis | reverse complement strand
TGCACCATAAATTGGTGGATGAGAGGAATGAAAAGTTAGTTACACAAAAAATCCAAGCCCACACCCCCTAAAGAAAAACTTTAATTTTAAGAAGGAAAGCGCAATAATATTTTACCTTTTTGTCTTTCCAATAAACATAATGGGGTCTATTTTTTACCCCCAATCCAAAAGTAGGGTTGGTATAGTAATTTAAGAGGTATGAAAAAAGTTTATCTTGTCCCACAAGCCTCCAAAATTGGCCCTTAAGGACAAATTTGAATTTCCATGAAGGGGTAGAGTGTAAAACACTCAAGATCACAAGAACTCAACTTACAACACATAAACCAAGAGCCATATAATCTAATAAATGAAATCCTTGGACCCATTCTTAATTAATTTACTAATCTCGACATAAATCAAGGAATTAATAAAAGGAGGATACATCACTATAATTTCACATACTAAAATTAAATAAAGGAAACTAAATGAAAGAAAACACATAACCCCTTGGTCACAATTGGACGTGATTCCCTCCCATGGGAATGCCGTTAAAAACAATTCAAACACATTAACATAACAAAATACATGTTTCCATGGTGACCCTTGTTGATATCATCTAGAATTAAAATGTGGTTGGTCTCCAATCCCCTCGATGTTTATTGTGACATATTTACCTATAAAACACATAACACCTCCTTCGGCCTCATGGCCATATGAAAACATACAAAATAAATATACACTATAACTCTAGAATCATCTATATGTGAATCAAAACATCATCTAGGGAAGTAACGATATCATTTACAATTTCTAACAACATCTCAATTTTACATTTAATCAATATCCACATGATCATAATATTAGTTAAATTGTCTAGGTCTACTCAATATGACGAAATATCACATGTCCAAAATATATAAATATAATCATGTCAACAACATATCAACATCAATATAAAATGTCCTTAGTAATCCACACACATGATGTATGAATCAAAATTAACAATAGTCCAGTATCTCTAACATCTAACATCATGCTAAATCAAAAGCTACAATAATATCCATAATTATAGTTGACAATATCCAAAACAATAACAAAAGGTGTCAAAGGGAAGTGGGCACTACATCCCCCTCACCTTAGACTCGACTTCCTCCTATAAGTCACTGGAATAGGTGTTGAAACTAAAATCGTATCAATATAGCATCCTCCTATGTAACTGAAATCTCATCATATATCTCCCACTGGACTCGAACCTGGTCAATATCTCTACCTCGAAGGCCTAGATTCCTGCACTCTAAAATATAGATGGGATCCACCATCACCTGTCCCTAAACCTACACCTACAAGGAGGTCCAATCTAGTAAATGAGAAGGGTCTATAATATAGCTCCAAACTATAGAAACATGAAATACATCATGGATATGAGACAAGCTAGGTGGCAACACTAGACGATAGGCAAAAGGAACAATATGCTCAAAGATCTCAAAGGGACCCACGAATTTAGGAGCAATATTAGAACCTTTTCCGTAAAGGATAGGGCTCTTATGTGGCCTGACATGAAGGAACACCTTCATGCCCACATCAAAACTATGATCTATCCTATGTTGATATGTATACTTATTCTACCTATCTTGTGCCTCCTACAATCTCTACCTGATCATAACAACCTATTGCTCCATGTCCTATAATAATGTTGGCCCAAGAGAGATGCTATCATCCATCTTGTCCAAACTAAGAGGTTTCCTATGATCTCTTCCATACAGTTCCTGAAAAGGAGCCATGCCTATCGAACTATGAAAACCATTATCGTAGGCAAAATCTACCAAGTACAGATACTGCTCCCATCTTGATTGATGATCCATGATGTACATCCTAAGCATGTCCTCCAAGATCTAATTCACCCGCTTATTTTGTCCATCCATCTCAGGGTGATAAGTTGTTCTTAAATTTATCTTCATCCTGATAGCATGCTGCATTGTAGTCCAGAAGTGAGAAGTGTACAAAAGATCATGGTCATAAATGATCTTCCACTGAATCCTATGCAACCTGATGATCTCATTAAGATATACCCATGCCATAGCACTAGCTGTGTAGGTAATCTTCATCAGAGAAAAATGATCCACTTTTGTCAATTTATCCACCGTAACCATGATAACATCATGGTGGCATCTCGACGTTGTTAGCCTAACTATAAGGTCCATGGAAATGATGTCCCTTTTCCACTCTGGTATAGCATGAGGAAAGAAAAGACTAGCTAGATGTTGATGCTTGGCCTTCACCTTCTGACACTCTAAACAACGTAACACAAACTAAGCCACGTCTCTCTAAAGTCCCCTCTAATGGTACAACAATATCAAATTGGCGTGCATGTTCTTCACCCTAGGATGGGCTGAACAGGGTACATGATGAGCCTATGTCAAAATGTCCTGTCTCAAGCCTCCATATCTAGGGACATAAATCCAACCTCTGTGCCTGAGAAGGAAATCTAAATCTAATGAAAAACTATCAAACTTCCCCTCAAGGGGTATCTGAGACTCAATCTCTGCTCTAGCTGCAAGGTAGATGCTATCGTGAGGAAGTTGTTGTATAATCATCCTTTGCAGATTTGTACCCACTAAAGTGGCCATAACCACATGTCTCTATCTACTCAGGGCATCTTCAACCACATTCTCCTTCCCCTTCCCATGCTCTATCTCCATGTCTTACTCAAAAAGAAACTCCATTCAATGCCATTGACGAGTGTTTAGATTGGGCTGCGTGAAGAGGTGGCGAAGACTCAAGTGATTAGTCCTGAGTGTGAATCTTTAGCCAAGAAGGAAGTGTCTCCATCGAACCAAGGCATGTAAAATTACTACAAGCTCAAGATAATGAGTTGAATAATCGAGCTCATAATATTTGATTTTGTGAGGCTCATAATCATCAACACACCTCCAAGTCCTACCAAAGAAGCATCTGTACAAACGAAGAAATCACCCTGAGGATCTGGAATTGCAAGAATAGGTGTTATCATGAGTCATTCCTTTAGTGTCCTGAAGGCATTCTCACATCTGTTTGACTATATAAAATTCTTCCCTTTCCACTGAAGGGAAGTGATGGGGTTTGTAACCTGAGAGAAGTCCTGAACAAATCTCTTGTAATATCCTACCAAGGCCATCAAGCTATACACCTCAGTCACACTAGTGGGTGCTGGCTAATCCATAAAAGCTCAAATCTTAGAAGGATAGACTATGATAACTTCCCTAGAAATGGTGTGGCCCAAATACTACATCTTTTTCTGAAAGAGCACACAGTTCTCTAGGTTCTGGTAAAGATGTTGCTCACAAAGACACTGAAAAACATGGCAAAGGTGCTCCTCATGTTCCTCACGCATACGTGAGTAAATCAAAATGTACTCAAGGAAAATGAGCATGAAGTAATCTAAAAATATCCTGAATAGCCCATTCATCAAGATCTTGAAAACTGCAAGGGCATTCTCCAAACCACAAGGCACTACAGTGTACTCATAGTGGCCATACCTCGTACAGAAGGAGGTCTATGAAAAGTTGAATCTGTGATCCTCAGTTGATGATATCCCAATTAAGATCTATCTTGGAGAAAAATGTTTCTCCCTTCATCTGATCAAATAAATCATCAATGCGCAGAATAGGGTAATGATTATTAATCATTACATTGTTCAGCTGGCGGTAATCAATACACACCCACATAGATCCTTCTTTCTTCTTTACAAAAATCACCGGTGCAATGCAAGGAGATACACTAGGACATATTTGGCCTTTCTCCAGAAGGCCCTCAAGCTACAACTTGAGCTCACACAGCTCATGAGTAGTCATCCGATAAGGAGCTCGTGAGATAGGCTCTACGCCCGAAACCAAATCTATGTGAAAATCTATCCATTAGTGCAGAATCACAGCACCCTTAAATGGCCTTGAGTTAAAGTGGGGCATTCAATGTGATTGCATAACATGGGACCATCTTTCAAGATATGGGACTTGAAAAAATCTAGAAGGACCTCTGGAGAAAGTTGGTTCATGCATCCTAATCTACCTGTGACAAAATACTCCTATACATGCCAAAATAACCTAATCCTAATCTAACCATTCCAAGGGAACAGGTAGAGAGAGAGGGGGTGCAAGATCCTACACTAAGTAGTGATATAGAAGAAAGGGAAGTGGCGAGATACTCTGTTGAGGGAGAATGAAATAGGGAAAAGGGGATTGAGATAGGTAAGATAGAAGTGACACAAGCCTAGATCCAAATCTATCATCGAAACTCCATGAATCATGACATCTTACACCTATAAACATGAAATAGATACACAAGCAGAAAACATGAGATAGAGAGGAACAGAGAAATAAAAAAATAATGCCAAGGGTTGAAAGACACCAAAAAATAAGAGTTTACTACTATCTAAGGTGCATAGACTATTACATGGGTGCTTAGAGGCACAAATACACACTCTAGGTGTAGGAGGAGGCTTACATCTCAAGTGGAGTCGAGAAACAACTTGACATAGTTTCCCCACATCCCAAAATGTCTCTCCCTTTTCAAATGACAACTGTTACAATATATAGAAGATGAAAATCAGAGGGAAAGGAAAGAAACTCGATCCTACTCTTAAATCTCAACCACCAATCATCAATGTTCACCACAAATCTTCCCACAACCTGTCAAGTCTACCTGCTATGTCTATCTGGCGTGTTAAAGAAGGAAGAACTACCGATCGAATCAAATCAGATCTTGTATTTGAAGCAATAAAATTCTACATTAATGGCTTGAAAGTCATTTTACCATTTTCACCAACCTGAACTTGTAAAAATTAAATTTTCAAGCTCCCATGGCATTGACGAAGTCGAGACCTTTTGAACGGTGCCAAATTTGTTGAATTGCAGACACTAGATCAAAAGATATGTCCATTTGAATGTTTGAGTTAGGTCCATAGAAAAATGGAAAAAATTAGTTAGCAGAAACACACTTTGTGCCCTTTTGTGCCAAAAATACAAATTGCAAAAATGCCCCTACAACCCAACAATTCATTTTGTCAAAAAACCATCTTCAGGCCTGTCAGTCTGCATTTGTCATTTGGATGAAAAGTCATCATCAGGCCCACCAACCCACATGCAATTAAGGCTTGACACGTGCCTCCTTGGCATCAGTGGAGGTGCAGTTCATTTTTATACTTTACACCTTTTGAGTCAAAATTTTGAATTGCCCATGGCGACCCGCCTTCCCGCCTTGAGTTGAAACATGGCCACGTGGAAAGCCTACGCTCATTTTGGGACCAATTTTGGTTTCTATTTTTGAAGTTGTGCTGAGAATACATGGGGTGCATTCCAAAAATTTTCTCTATTTCCTTATGTTTTTAGTTAAGTCCTTTTGTTTGACAAGGCCATAATTCTATCCTTGGACACCTAGAGGCTTTGTGCTTGTTTGGAAACTCACTCTGAATCTTTCTTTTAAAGTAGCATCACGTTGAAAATTTTCTCCTTCTGCCAACCTACCCCCACTTTGAATTTTCAATGACCACTTCTTCATTTTCGGGCTCTGGACACATGGTGAGCCTACGCTCATTTGGAGACTACCTTTTGAGGTGCGCCTTTGAAATTACACTGATGAGACATGTGCTGTCATCCACCAGTTCTCTATACTTAGTTGTTTTGGGTCCACTCTATCCCATTTTTTAACTTGGACTACATGGCAAGCCCGCACTCATTTGGGTCTTTTCTCTTTTGATTTATACTTGAAGTTACACCGAGTCGACACTTGGCATCTTCTGTTGAGTCGAAGACTTTTCAACGGTTGGTGTGACTTTTTGGGGACACTAAACACATGGAGGCTTGGCGCTTGGTTGAGTCTCCGCTTTTGGATTTACTTTTGGAGATGCACCAATGGGGCACGTGGAAGCTTCCACCGTCTCCTCCATACTTAGCCAATTCAGGTTCACTCTAAATAATTTGTGAATCTTGAAGACATTGAACCTTTTCCCCATTTCTCTCCTTTGAGCCTCTAGTTTCTTTGACACTGTTTTCCTCCTTAGCAGACCCTACTCCTCCATTTTCAAGCCCATCTACAACCTGATCGTTAGATTTGAAATGTGGGCTCATGCAATGGAAGTGACCCTTAGATTTCTTCTGTTCGAGATCATTTGATCCTTCACAGAACTTGCTCCTCCATTGTAGAGTCCCATTTTTGCCTTATTGTCAGATTTGAATGTGAGTTCTCATGACAGAGCCGAACATTAGATTTTTTGTGTAGGATCGTTTTATCCTTCACAGACCCTGCTCCTCCATTTTAGAGTCCCATTGTTTCCTTATTGTTTGATTTGACTTTCAGTTTTTAGGACAAAGCTGGCCCTTATATTTTCTGTACAGGGTCATGTTTGATCAATTTTTTTGGCGGGGGTGAAATTGGGATAAAAATTTGGTGACTCACGGGGACATCTACCTATTAGATGAAGGGACCAGTAGCCTTGAAGCATCCATTGGGCGTGGAGTCAAGAATGATATCCTGATACTGATCCTTTTTACTTTGCAACTTGTCCATGATTTCATACATCCTGCTAACCCTGAACTTACCTTGTTGGGGCTTTACCTATTCCCAAGAAGGGATTGTGTTGAATCTAAATTTAGTTTCTCAATATTTGTGTTTTATTTGAAACTAGCAACTGTTACAGGAAACTATGGGTCTATCTATCATGAATATTGAAGGTCTTGGCCTCTGCACTTCTAGAGAAATATGAATAAAACTAATGTACAAAGACAAAAATCATACATGCCTCAAATGAGACATGTAGAGTGTACACAAGCACTTCTTCTGCTGAAAAAAAAATATAGTCCTACTCTTATACTAACCCTGACAAAGAAAAGCTTAAACTAAGTTTTCCATAAGAAGGGAGAAATAACTTCCCTTTTTCAAAAGGGGCAGCCATGTAAATGGTTTGTCAGTGAATGTGGCTACTTGTATGAATGAAAAACTAACAAGGGTTTGATCCTCCACCCATATCATCAAGGTATCAACATTAATGGAAAATACCTCCTCAATTTTATTTGTATTGGAATCCTAGAGGTGTTGATCATGACCCTTGGTGCTTTGATACTCATCCTCATGCCTTGAAGTAGGCATGACTGGTTTTTGCTTCTCCCTTGGCTCCAATGAATCCAAGTATCTGATAGGGAATGGTCTGATCCTTTCTAAGTGCCCATGGCTCTAAATTTAAACTCCATAGATGGAGTCTTCTTGTGGACCTTCTTGGATGGATGGTATGAGAGAGATGATGACATCCTCTTGCTCTTTTCCTTCCTCATCCTTTGGAGAACAAGGCAGATTCATATCTTCCATCCTTGGTTTTAGAGGGCCGTTGTGAGATACATGTTGTTGTACTTGAATAATATCCTCCATGGCAGTAGGATCATGTGCTTTCAAGGTGGATGATGGAGGATAAAATGATGTGATCTCCATGGACTCCTCTCCAGAAAAGCATTCTTCCAATTCTGAGAGATAGTATGCCTCCTTGTTGTCCTACTACATATGGTCTACCTCCTCCATGGTGTCCTCCTGATCTGTAGCTTACTCACCATGGTTCCCTTCATCCTCAAACATGAGGTTTGAAAGCTCAACTCTTCTTCAACATTAGAGATTAAAGGGGATGAAGTGGGAGGAAGAACTGAGAGTTCTTTTGTGGCCTACTCAACACTCGGAGCCTCTATACCTATATGGACCTCCTCCATCATGGGTTTATCAGTCAAATCAGGCCCTTGAAATGAAAACAAAAAATCTTCAATGATGCTTTCTTCATTGAGTGGCTTGAACTCTGGTTTGATCTCTCCCATTTACTCCTCTTCAATGGGACATAGAGCTGATTGTTCCTCCTCATTAATTGGTTGAGCAGCTTGGATCATATCAACATCCTCTTCAGATAGAGTGCAACAAACAGACTGTTGATTTTCTCCTTCTTGTTCTTGTTCTTCTTCTACTACAAACTCAGCCTCTAACACCACTGACACTTCAACTCTGACCTCCTCTGTTGGCTTAAAAATCAAGGGGATCTTTGTAAACCCAAATTTAGTAGCCCAACTCTTTAGATTTTTTGTCATTTATTTTTTCTTGGGTTCCTCTTCTTGTTTTTCTCCTTGACTAGATTCTTGAGTCTCTTCCCAACATGGACTTGGGAAAGTGAGAGGAGTGACAGGTTAAGGTTAAACCAGCTTTGCAATTTTTTTTAGTGGGGAGGGAGGTGGAAATTCTTATTTGTTTAGAGGGAATGAATTCTTGGGAAGGAAAAGGAGAGAAGAATTAAAATAAGATGGAGTATTAGGAGATGGAGAAGAGAAATCAACACTTCGGGAAGCAACTGAGGGGCTTGACTCTTGACCATGTTGGAATGCTAATGTTTGAAAAAGAGAAAATGAAGGACAAGGAGTTAGTGATTGACTTACCCATTGACAAGGTTGTCTCACACTTTGCTCATATATATCAATATCCTCTATCCACTGTGTAACTTGAGGCAACACTTCAACCATGAAGTCAAGCTTCTCCTGAGGGCTGTAATGTCTTGGAAAAGGGCCTCCCCATGGACAACGTGCCCTGGAACCAAACCTAAATGCCTTTGTATTTGGTGTAGCCCTAGAATGCACCATGTTTGCCTCCATTCCTTGGATCTTCTCAAGAAAAATAGTATTCTCTTTGTAGTTGTTACTATTGTATGTGTCCCCTTATTCTTGATAAGCTTCATGGTCAAACTAGTTTTGACCCTAATCATATGGGTAAGCATGATGGTTCTAGGTCTGATCATAATGATGATCTGGAGGAGTTGGGAAATGCTTTTTCTACAAGTGTGAGTTTAATGAGGGGAATGAATTCATGTTTGCATAACTTCATGGGATGAAATAAAATGAAAGAGATAGAAGAAGAAAATGGATGAAAATGAGTGGAAATGGATGAAAAAGGTCTGTAACTTAGAGAATGGGTTGTTGACTAGATTGAGTCACTAGATGTGCTTTAAATGTGCCTCTAATGGATGAATCTCAACAAGAAGACATAAACTCCATGAAATAAATTTAAGACCTCTTCTCCCATCTAGCGTAAAAAAATTGTTAGTACGGTTGCATGGTGGATTATAATTTGTTGTTTATAATGAGACACCTTGCAAAGATGAAATGTCTAACCTTAGAGTCCCAGCATGCATGAAAAAATATTTTTTGCAAAAGAACAACACCCCTGAATTTCCTTGAGTTGAAGTGGGGAATTCGGTGTGATTGCACAACATGGGACCATCTCTCAAGGTGTGGGACTTGTAAAACTTAAGATGGACCTCTAGAGAAAGTTGGTTCTTGCATCCTAATCTACCAGTGACAAAATAATCTTGTACATAATGAACTAAACTAATCCTAATCTAACCATTCCAAGGGAACAAGGAGAGATAGAGAGGGTGAAAGATCCTACACTAAGTGGTGATACAATAGAAAAGGAAGTGGCGAGATATTTTGTTGAGGGAGAATGAAATAGGGAAAAGGGGACCGAGATAGGTCAAACAGAATTGACACAAGCCCAGATCTAAATCCACCATTGAAACTCCATAAATCATGACATCTTACACCTAAAAACGTGAAATACATACACAGGGAGAAAACATGAGATGAAGAGGCACATAGAAACAAGAAAATAATTCCAAGGGTTGAAAGACGCCACAAAACAAGATTTTATTGCTCTATAAAGTGCACAGACTATTACATGGGTGCTCAGAGGCACAAATATGCTCTCTAGATGTAGGAGAAGGCTTACATCTCAAATGTAGTCAGGAAAGAACTTGACAGAGTTTCCCCACATCCCAGAATGTCTCTCCCTTCTTAAATGAGAAGTGTTACAATATATAGACGATGAAAATTGGAGGGAAAGAAAATGAACTCGATCTTACTCTTAAAGCTCAAAAACCAACCATAAATGTCCACCGTGAATCCACACACAACCTATCAAGTTTGTCTGTTATGTCTGTCTGGCATGTTAAAGAAGGAAGAACGAAGGATCGAATTAAATCAGATCTCGTAGTTGAATCAATTAGATTCTGCATTAATGGCCTGAAAGATGTTTTCCAATTTTTCACCCATCTAACTTCATCATAATTAATGTTTTAGGCTTTCATGGCATATACGAGGTTGAGACATTTCCAACAGTGCCAAATTTGTTGAATTTTAGGCACTGGATCGAAATATGTGTCCATTTGAATATTTGAGTCGGGTCTGTAAAAAAATTATGAAAACCAGTTAGCAGAGTGGGTCCACAGGCCAAAAATTCACTTTGCACCCTTTGGCACCAAAAATAAAAAATGTGAAAATTCCCCCTCTGGCAATTCATTTTGTCAAAAAACCATCTTCGGGCTCGTTTGTTGGCCCGCATGCAATTAAGGATGGACACATGGCTCCTTGGCATCATTAGAGGTGTGGTTCATTTTTATACTTTACACCTTTTGAGTCAAAAGTTTGAATTACCCCTGGTGACCCACCTTCCTGGCTTGACTTGAAACATGGCCATGTTGCAAGCCTATGCTCATTTAAGGACTTCTTTTGGTTTCTATTTTTGAAGTTGTGCCAAGAAGACATGTGGCACCTTCCACGGATTTTCTTTGTTTCCTTATGTTTTTGGTTTAGTCCTTTTATTTTTTTGGGCCATAACTCTTACCCTGGACATGTGAAGGCTTCGTACTTGTTCGAAAACCCGCTCTGAATCTTACTTTTGAAGTAGCATTGTGCTGACACTTTGCTCCTTCTGCTGACCTACCCCCACTGTGACTTTGCTTATACCTTTTCTAGAACTAGACACGTGGCGTTCCTATTCTCATTTGGGGACTACGTTTTGGGGCGCGTCTTTGAAATTTTACCAATGTGACACATGGCACCATCTGTCGGTTCTCTATACTTAGTCATTTTGGGCCTACTCTGTCCCATTTTTTAACTTGGACTACATCATGAGCCCACACTAATTTGGGTCTCCACTCTTTGGATTTATTGTTCAAATTGTGTCAAGTTGACACTTGGCACCTTCCACTGACTCGAATACTTTTCAATGGCTGGTGTGACTTTTGGGGGACTCTGGACACATGGAGCCTTGGCCCTTGTTTAAGTATATACTTTTGGATTTAATTTTTCAAGATGCACCGATGGGGCACGTGGAAGCTTCTGCCGTCTCCTCCATACTTAGCCAATTTAGGCTCACTCTTAATCTATCATGAAGCCCGAAGACTTTGAACCTTTAACTGTTTCTATCATTTTAGCCTCTGGTTTCTTTAACACTGTTTGCCTCCTTAGTTGACCCTGCTCCTCAATTTTTGAGCCCGTCTACAACCTAATTGTTTGATTTTAATTGTGCGATTGTGCGACGGAAGAGACCCTTAGATTTATTCTGTGTGGGGTCGTTTGCTCCTTTGCATACCCTACTCCTCCATTGTAGAGTCCTGTTGTTGCCTTATTGTTGGATTTGAATGTGAGTTCTCAGGACAGAGCCGGCCCTTAGATTTTTTGTGCAGGGTTATTTAATCCTTCATAGACCCTGCTCCTCCATTGTAGAGTCTCGATGTCTCCTTATTGTTCGATTTGAATGTGATTTCTACAGATAGATCCAACCCTTATATTTTTTGCACGCAGGGTTGTGTTTGATTAATTTTATCAAGAGGCTGAAATTGGGATAACAATATCTCACGTGAGGGAGGTAACCCCTATAGCTCCGCTAGAAAGACATCAGAAAACTCTCTCAAGATTGGATGATCATCAAGGGATGGCCAACTAGACTCCTCCTCTGATCTGTCACTAACCATAATAGCATATAACTGACAACCCCATTGCACACACTGATTAAGATGCATAGTGGAGATGGTGTAAATAGAAACATGCCTCCCAACTCTTGATATCACTAACTCAACTCCTAGATAATCAGTACATGATATTGTCTTATGGTAACAATCAACTCTGGCTATGTGTGTAGACAACCAGTCCATGCCCAAGATGACTCCATAAGAACCCAGAGGAAGGATGCAAAGATATGAGGTAGTGGTGAAGGGTTCCAAATCTAGTACACACTCCTTAAGTAAGGAGTCTACAAACATTTTGGCTCCAGAATCCATTTCAACGTCCCAACTAAGGCACTGTATAACTGCCACAAACCTGTAATGCTCTAGTAAGGATGGTGTAATAAGAGAATTAGATGAACGAAAATCAAACAAAATCAAGGTAGGAATACCACCAATGCTACTTGTCATTTCAATCGTTGTACTTTGGTGCTCAACCTGGAAATTCTCGACCACTACATAGATCCAACGGTTTTGCCCTGTGTCATCAATAGTAGGCTCAGAACTATGCATCTTACCCTTTTTACTAGGGTTTTATAGGCACTCCCTCGAATGATGTCTGACAACACAACAACCATAACAACTTCTCGATCCTCTCTAATGAGAGGAAGCTCCATCCAGTACCCTAGAGGTCTATGTTGTGGATCCTGATGATCTGACTATGGACTCTTGAGGTCTCTACTAGAAAGTTCCTAATGGGACCCTGAGGAGGAGACCCCATACTGTGTCCTCTTTGTGCATCAAACCTCTGAGTAGGTCTGAATGGTGGACGAGTATGTTATTACTGCTACTGAGGTGGCTACTTTGGTGGCATGAAAGACAACTATATTGATCCTTGTCCACCACGAGGAGGAGGATATGACCCCATTGATCTATTATCCTCCATCTGCTTGATGCAGCTCTAAACTATGTCCCTAGCTTGCTGTGTCTTTCCTCATGTCTCCTCTATAATATAGGCCTTCTTAATGGCCTCTACCAAGGTCTGTGGATAGTGGATATGTACCGCACCACCCAAATCCAAATTTAGGTCCCTAATGAACATGTGTATCTGTACCTACTCATCCTACATATAGTTGACATACTAGAGTAGGTCTAAGAATTGACTCTCACACTCAGCTACAGTCATTGATGCCTAACAGAGATCGTGAAACTCATTTATCCTCCACTGGATGAACCTCCAAGATAGGTACTTTCTCCCAAACTACTACTCAAAGAGCTTCCAGGTAACAGTCTCTAAATCAACATGGAGCTTCTTCTCCTTGGTCCTCCACCAGACACCTTCTCCATCCCTCAAAAAATGGATTGCAACATGAGCTATCATGTTGCTATTACAAGGGTAGAGCTTGAAGCACCCGCTCAAGCTCACTAACCAAGCCTCTTCTTGAAATCCACCTTTATCTCAAAAATAGTGAGATGGTCGTAGTTGAAGGATCTCCCTGATATGGTCTAAAACTATTGATTGGAGGCCCCTAGGCCTCTCTACATGCTCCTCTCTGGGTCTAAGGCTCCGAGACCTATCCTTGTGTCCCAAAATCCTATCTCCCTATCCTCTGTAGGGTGACTCATCTCTGGTTGAGTCAACATGGGAGTTCTTTGCCCTATGTTCCTTGATGTGTGGAGGAGATGCATGAGCCTCAATGGATGGCTCCCTATCATGCCCGACCAGTCATCCTCCTAAGGATCCTCCGCATATAGCAGCATTGACGTCCTGAAGCATCTGTAAAATATGAGGTAGAATGGCTACTACGGCATACTCTGGAAGTGGAAAGTCTAGATTTATGTGAAAGGATACCTCATCTATTTTGTGCCTCGTGCACAGTCCAAAACATTAGTTTGTTCATTATTCTAGGTTTTATTCAGTTTTCCATGTTTACTAAAATATGCAATTTTTAAAAAAATTTGTTTTCCATATTTAAAAGTGTCCTAGGTTTAATAGTGTACTAGGTTTAATGTCAGTGTCTCAATTTCTCCTGTGTGCCCAAGGGTCCAAGATTTGAACCTTACTCTTATACCAAGTGTAACACCAACTAAAAACACCCACACAAGACCTAAGAACAACCTAGGATTAGCTAGAACAATTATGGAATAATTTTTTTTTGAAAAATGTGCCCATGAAAGGTTTCAAAAACAATGATTGCATCACTAACGCTTTTAGAAAATTATATATAGATAGATAAAAATTTTCCTGCCAATGGAAAATGTGTTCCTACCTACAAACCCTCCAATAAACACCTCAAATCCCTAAACAATCTTATGCCTCCCTCAAGTACCTCTTATACCTCCCACATTCTCTTAAATGCCTCCCTACAATCTCTTATGGCTCCCTAATAAAAAAAACAAGTAAGCAATATAAGAAATTTCTTGTCTAAGGTGGGGTACCCGACCCAAATCCCTCAAAAACATAAAATGAACTCTTATACCTCCCCACATGTAAGATCATCATAGTCCCCTCCTACACCACACTCAAGCAATCTACCCAAGAAATTGACAAGCATACAAAAACACTCAAACATGCACATATACACAGTATAAAACGAAAAATATTTTACAAGAGTATAGTTCCTACCTTTCCATTGTAGATCATGATCCAAGAGTTCCAAACCATTATATTCAAGACCAAACAATCACCAAAATATCCAAAATATCCACAAGCATTCCAAAATCCTCTAACTCCCAAAAATGAAAGAGAATAAAGAGTGAAGTAACCCCCAAACAAGCAAAAGAACTTGAATAAATAGAAAATACAGAGAGGAGGGTGAGGTGGCTCCATGTAGGATGCTACATCACTCATCCTCAACTCCACCTCACAAGTCAAACTTGAAAATATAGAGCACAATTAATAAGTGGGTGAAGAAATGGCATTTTACTTACACACACAATCCAAGCCCACACCCCTTAAGGACTAAAAGTAATTACATGTAATAAGGTGTAATAAAGACTTACAATTTGTCTTCCCAAAATACATATTGGGGCCTAATTTTGACCCCCCAACCCATAGGTAAAGTTTGTATAGCAATTTAATGGGTATGGGACAATTTTAAATTGCCCCACAAGCCTCCAAAATTGGCCCCTAAGGACAAATCCGAATTTTCATGAAGGGGTAGAGTGTACAACACTCAAGGTTACTTACACTTCTCTTACAACACATAAACCAAGAGCTATCAATTATAATAAATGAATTATTTTGACCCTTATATAATTAACTTAGAAACATGATTAACTCACTAATCTAGACACAAATTAAATAAATAAAAAAAGGGAAAATACATCACTAAATAATCACATACTAAAACTAAATAAAGGGAACAAAATAAAAGAACAAACACATCCCTTGGTCACATTTAGAGGTGACCCCCCCATGGGAACCCCCTAACAACAATTCAAACACACACACATAAAAAAATACATGTTACTATGGTGACCCTTGTTGAATTCATCTAGAATTCTAATGTGGTTGGTCTCTAATCCCCCCGATGTCTGTTGTGACATGTTTACCTACAAAACACATAACACCTCCTTCGGCCTCATGGCCGCATCAAAACGTATAAAATAAATATACAATATACCTCCGCAATCATCGATATATGAATCAAAACATTATCTAGGCAAGTAAAAATATCATTTACAATTTCTAACAATATCTCGGTCCTACCTTTCATCAATAACCATATGATTATATGATTAGTTCAATTGTCTAGGTCTACTCAATATGATGAAATATTGCATGTCCGAAATATGTGTGTGTGTGTGTGTGTGTATAACCATGTTAACAACATATCAACATCAATATAAAATGTCTCTAATAATACACATGCACCATATATGAGTTGAAATCAACAAAAGTCTATTATCTCTAACATCTAACATTGTGCTAAATCAAAAGCTACAATAATATACATAAGTATAGATGACAGTATCGAAATCAACAAAAAAAGGTGTCAAAGGGAAGTGGGCAATACAATATTTATATTATATACTAACTAGAAAAAAGTTAGATAGTTATTATAGATGGTGTATTTATTATTAAGTAAGAGTTATATTACCTAATTTTTCTTAATAATTATGTAAGTTAATCAATTCAGACGTAGTTTTTGTATTCATTTATTTTTCACAAATGTAAATCTAAATTTAATTGAAAAGATATAAAGACCTATTATCAAATATGGTTTCCCTATCATATTAAAACATATGACTAGTGAAACAATTCAAAGAAATTGAAATACATAATATACCTCAAGTAAATAAAATTGAAGGAGATCAAAATTCTTGCATTCTAGTAAACACCACCCAAGTTTAACATTTATGAAATCACCAATTTTTCCATTAATCTATGCATTAAAAAGATAAATATATTTGATTTAAATAAAAATTATATTCATTATTTTAAGGAGATATATATTTCAAAACTATTATTAAGAATAAATTATTATTTTTCACACACACATGTTTTACAATAAATAAATATTAAAATATAAAACATGGAATGTTTTGAAAAATATATTTAAAAAATTAAAGAATTGATATTTTGACATGTTTTGTTTTACACATTTCTATATATAGTTACCTTTTAAGTGGAATTCACATATATATCTTCGGATGCACTTTAAATGTTTTCTAATACCATTTGTATTTTTTTTTTGAATTTAGAATTCTCTTTTTAAATATATAAATTTTATTTGAATAAAAAAAATTATTTTCTAATTAAGCCCTAGGTAGACTAGGCATTTGCCTATTTTGTGCCAACACTAAGGGGGCGCCAATATTAATTTAATATCATATAAATTTGTATTATTATGTATAACTTGATATGAATATTTTGATTATAGGTAAAGTCAGGGTTAAGGGTACCCTTTTACCCATATAATAAATAAAGTAATATAAACTTGTCAATGCAGGAACCTAATGAGACATCTTCAACAAGCGGCAATAGATAAGCAAAAGAACATAAAACAAAAATATCAACTATCTCATCTTTGTGAGCCCTTCCCATTAGATCGTAAGATCATCTTAAGGAGAGAGATTACTCCCTTTCTTTTTTGTAGCTCACATCTGTCAAATATTTTTCAAGTATTTATATTTTAATTTTCATTATAATGGATCATGGATATCATTACTTCAATGTCACTCCTTGAAATTAATGGAGTACCTGAAGGAGCAATTGAAGGAAGGGAATTATTTTATGTCTCTATTCCTAGTGTTTTAAAACCGTCAAATATGCATCCTTCTAACGATATTTTATGCAATGGTTCCATCTTAGGAGGAGGAGGTCCACTATCCTCACTATGCATAATCTGATGGGAGCTGCCTAACCAATTTATTATATTTAGAATGACAATCGCTAATTTGTCTGGGTCATTTACATGTGGCATGGACCTACTTGATATTCTTCCACCAGACGAGCTAACAAAGCTTGTATACAAAATTGTGTTTGTCATATTCCATATGAAAATCCTATGAATCTAAATAGATAACTCGCGAATCCATGGATTATCACTTGTCCTAAAGTGATAACCCTTCATAGTACATATTTTGTAATCCAAGTTCGTATCATCAAATTTAAGTTCAATAGTGGCTGGAAAATAATTAGACATATCCATATCAACTAGTATTCAGTCATATGTTGTATGCTAAAAATCTTCAATCTTTGCATCAACAAACGTAAATTTTATTCTAATGTGTTTCGTATAGAGGTTAAACTAATCTCCAAAAAAAAATTTAAGAAGGGTGTCCACTTCAATAACTGGCAAACGCTCTCCAAACCGTTTTGGCTTAGAACCCTGATCAAATATTGGTGTTATGCACAACTGGGACATCATATGGAATATTTCCATAACTAGCGAATGGGATCCCTGAAATTCCTAAAACCTGTCAAATGAAATCAAAGATCTCATGATCTAAAGTTTTAGTAAACAATGGCAACTTAGGTCAACAAAACCACACGCGTAGGCATAAATATTCATTTTACCTTCCATGATGGGGCCCTAATTTTATTATTCCATTTTAATGTTAACAAGAACTTAAATTTAAAAACATATAATTTAAATCTAATTGAATAAATGTAGCATAGAACATTATTTATAGGTTACTATCTATCAACATTAAATTTCATTAGTTTTATTAAAAATTTATTTTAAATATTAAAAAATCATGATTTATGGATTACTAAATGGGGACTCTAATGCTCATGCTTACAACAGAGCTATGAAGCGAGGTTGTGAAAAGAGTTACGTCTTTTACAATTATAGGAGAACTGGGACTTACAATTGTCCTCTCAGTCGGCTATATGATCAGAAATTTAAAATTGTGGATTACCATATCATTATTTAGGATTTCCAAAATCGTCATTAAGTTCTTTTAAATTCTAGATGTGTAGGAAAGATCAAGGGCAGTTGTTTTACAACACTAGATGTATAATGTGAGGGCATACATCTTAGATGATCAGATTTAGAGAGGTTTGTAAAATAGAATAGAGTTGTGAGGGCTAAAAAACTATGTTGTTTGAAAATAGGATGGGTTTGATTGTTTTTTCATTTAATAGACTCATGTATATAAAATTTTGGTCTATTTATTTCTACTAGTAATTTGGAAATTTATAATAATTTGTATGTTATGTATTTTCAATTTTTTTTTTTTAAACAAAGTGAAAGATTCAAATTACCTGGAATGGACATTATAGGAGAACAACATTAATCACCACAAATCTTGAATTAAACACTAAGCTTATGAAATTTATGTTAAATAAGAAAAACTTAATTATATGTATAAAATAACATATTTTTCTTTTGTATATGGATGTAAATTTTATGAATATATTTTTACTAAAAAAAATTCAAAATACCATATTTTAGGAAATTATATTTTCCAATATTTATTCATATAAATATTTTTTATATTTACAACTTTAAAATTACATGAATGCATTAAAATAAATTTTAATATCTTAATTTTATTATATTTTAGGTTATTTATACTTTTCTACATTGTTTAAAATGATACATCAATATTTAAAATGATATTTAATTTTATTAAAATTAAAAAATGATACTAAAATAATTAATATAAAATTATATAATAAAAATGAATATTATGATGATCAAATTTTCATTTTTAAATATTTTTAATAGATTCTTAATATTAAAATTTATTATAATTTAATGTATATGTAATCTAGATGTGGTTAATTAAATTTGAAGAAATTTAATAATAATATTAAAATAAATCAACAATTTTCTTTAATATTAAGAAGTTGAATTCTATTAAATTATTTATGTAAATATTAATGGATATTTAATATGTGTGTTGAAAATGTAGAAAACTCACATATATAATTGTCTAAAAGAATCTTAAATCCATATAACATTAATAGTAACATTGTTACATTATTTTTGAAGACATTACACAAATTATTATTATGGAAATCAAATTGTAGCTTCCACCTACAAGTTTTATATGGTAATCATTATTGTAGAAAAAAATGTAGATATTGCCAAACATTATATTGATGTGAAACAAAAACGTCTAAAATGTAGAAAATATACAATATTTAAATATATGGAAAATCTACAATTTTAATAAATAGTGGAATATTTACAGTAAAAAAAATAGTGGACAATTTACAAATTGTAAAAATTGTGGATAATCTACACTACCAAGGATTGTACGCTAGCTAAAAATTTAATATATTATGGATTATCAACACTCTAACAAATTGTAGAAAAATAACAATAATATATCAAATTGTTGATACGCAACAATTTCAAAGACACATTTTTTATTTTTAAAATTCCTTATAACCACAATAACAATGTAGAAAAATTGTGGCAAACAAGCTTGTTTGTTGTATTGACTGACTTCCAGGAAGTAGTTTAATTTTAGGAGAGGGGGATGTAGTACCCACATTTTGTAGCCTCAGTTATCTGCAAAATTTTTAACCCATAGTTATGTTTTGATAAGGATTTTGACATATTTTTGACATTATGTTATTTAATCTTCATGGACATGTATGGTGATTTGGGCACGTAGGACCATTTTATCTTGTATTTATACATTGGAACATTTCATTTTATGTTATGGATATTAACATATTATTATGTTATTTGGGCCTAATTAATATATGATGGATACATAGCTTAGTCACACATCTTGATGAAATAGTTTATTTGATTATTGATGAGAACACATATCATAACACGGATATATGTGATTTATATGAAATGCAGTGGCTAACACATGGTAAATTGGTGTGAAATTGTGCATGTTTTCTTAATTATGATTCCATGTTGATGTTGTGATATCATAGATTGCATGTTTAGACTTGATCATTTACTGAGTAGTTGATTTACACTTGTATTGCACATACGTGTTTAATGTGTGCATTGAGTGTGCAAATTACAAGGAACAAGAGAACATTAGTTACAGGGAGGCTACATAGTTTGTGTACAAGTGTCCCATGAGGCTAAGTCCTAACCATGTTACCTGTATGAGGCCTTATTATTTTCCTTATTGTTTTCATGTATGTTTTTTATATTTCAATTCATATAAAGTTAATTGTGAATAATGGAGGCCGCAGATTTTCGAGAGGGGAAACAACTTTGGGGGGACATGGATCCATTGGTACCTTTGACTGTAACCTTGGGGGCTGCCGGGATCACCAGGAGAATATTGATCCAAATCTTTTGCAAGGCCATGGACATAATCAAAAACAGGACGCATCGAACCCTAAACAGAGAAGGTTTGCAGACCTATTTCCTGAGATTCCACTGGAGGCACCATTTGTAACTTCGTCCCCTATTACAATGATAGAAGCTGCAGATAAGAGATCATTCAAGGAGGTTGTATAGAAAAATCCAGAGTTTGCAAGCATGAAGCCTTCTGAGACCAACCCATGTATAACCTTTGGAGATGAAGTCCTTGAAACAGAAGCATTTTATCAAGGTCATGCCTTGATTTGTCAATTTGCTGGACTCTAGTGTAGTCTACCTATCTTACATACATGGATCTCCAAACATTGGATCCCACTCCTAGAAGGAAGGTTAGATCTTTACCCTTGTGCTAAGGGCATTTTTATTATTGCTTTCGAATCCATTGCTGATAAGAATATCATTGCTAAGCAACTTTGGACCTGTCAGCAAAAATACCTTATTTTAAAACCCTGGTTCCCATCATTTAACCCACTCACTAAATCCTTCTCCCGTAAACTGATCTGGATTCGATTACCCCACCTTCCTCTACAATTCTGGGATCAAAAGTGTATGATATCCATAGGTAATGCCTTGGGCAGTATCATTAACATTGACTCCCAAACCTCTGATTTTACCCATACAACCTATGCAAGAATTCTTGTTGAGATTGATACTTCAAAGGATCTTCCAGCTCATATTGAGTGCAAGATAGATCTTGGACTTAGCCTCTGGACTATGAAGGCCTGCCTTTTAGATGTAGGAGATGTTTCTCTTTAGGAAATTCAGTCACTAATTGCGAGATAGTAAAACAGAAAAATGACAAGGCCAACTGGTGGAGAAATGCCCTCCCGGAGCATATGGTGTTTGAACCTAATGACATTCCCGATGCGGATGAGGAGGTGGCTACTGTCCCTGATACTAATATTGATACTGACATGGATGATAGGTGGGAAATGACCCCTTTGCATGAAAAGATGCCCGAGGATGAAGCTAAAAGGTCTAGAAACATTCAACCAAATGTGTCTTTAGCGACTGTGGTCCCCCCTGGTTCAAGCAATAATTATCAACCGATTACTGACCTTGAGGTTCTTATTCCTTTGCAGGAAATTTAAGATGCTTGGATCACAGTTAGGAAAAGAAAAATTCCTTCTCCAAGAAAACTGCCTATCCTTCGAGATAGTTCTCCAATGCTGTTTGGCTATCTCTTAACTGGACAACAGCTATTTGTTTGCTGTTCTTCTATTGTTTTTTGTTGTTGTTCTGTTGGTTTTTGGAACTTCTCTTGGTAGATTGGTTTCTTTTCTGCCATGTGGGCCTTAAATGTTTAAATCTAGTTTGCAGAGCCTTGCTATACAAGGGTATAGTCCCTTTCAAAAAACTATTTGCCTATAATAAAAAAAAAATTGTGTTTAGGTTATTTAATTTTATTAGTAACCTAAGTTGGGGGACTTAATGGTCCCTACTTGCATTAAGTATGTATTTGTGCAAGTGTGTGTTAATTAAATATGATTGGGGTCACATGAGCACCCTTGGGTGGGCCCCACATCCTCTACACATGTGCCCAAATGTGCCAAACATGAAATTAAGATAATTTTGGCAATTTAAGTGATCCCATTTAGTTTTGGGAGTTCACTTAGAATGCAAATAAGCCCTTGGACCCTACCTATTTGGTAGGGGGCCTTAATTTCAAGGCATTGGGGGAGTTTTCCTCCCATTTAGCCTCTATGTTTTCGCAATCTATGTAATATTGGTTGGAATATGAGTGTTGTAAAAAGTTGTTTAAACTTGTCTCATATTATTTTTGTGCAATTTGGCAGAGAGGTGTTTAAAAGTGAGTTTATCTTTTCTTTATTTTGTTTTGGGAATCTTGACTTGGAGTGAAGAGAGAGGTGACACATGTCACCCCCTCATTTGTGAGGAAATTTAATTGCTTTTTTTCAAATACTCCCTCATGTGGGAGGAGGAATTTTCTTTTTACTTTTGTCTTGTGCTTGGAGACTTTTAGAAGTTGTGATTTTTTCTTGGACAAGGGATTGGGAAAAGCTTATATTTTTTAGAGCTTGTAGAGGTAGGCTCCTTGATCTTATCTAATGTTATTTGGAATGTTATATTTAGTTTTGATTATGGTTACAAAAAAATTTCTTGTTGCATGTGTTGAATGGTTACTTGTTGTGTTATTTATCATTTTCTCCATTAATCATATGGATTGATGGATTTGAGATCTTTAATGGGGATGAGGGAGGGATTTTTCCTCGTAAACCTCATGGCTTAATGGGAAATCCATGTTGGTTCTTTTATTCCCCTCATATAGTTTGAGGTGAGGAAGGTGGATCATATGGTTTGAACCCCCTTCCCATACTTGGAGAGGAAACCCAATGGGTTTTAAAATCATTCCAAGGATTTTAGGAAAATGGGTGAGGCGATAAGGAGGGATTGTTGTCTTGGAGAGATAAGGAGGTTTTGTGAAGAATCAGGTAAGTGTGCATCCTATTCTTAACCACACACTTTGGAAATTTTTGATGTCCAATTTACTCTTCCCCATTGTTGAGGATGAAAATGGTTTTCTCATCTTTTCTTTTGGTTTGTAATTGTTGTGTTTATTGAGTGTATGAGTTAGTTTTGTTTCATAATTACTTGTCTTTATTTTTTTCCTTATTCTTGTGCACATTTTTTAAAGCTAGATCTCTCTCGTATGGGATTTGGGGAGATTATAATGTCTTCCAACATTTGGAAAGGTATGTAATGATGCCTATAAGCTGGGTGGTAAAACAATCCTTGTTCTCTTTGTGTTTGGATACTATGTGGAATACAAGTTAGAGCCTAAAGCTTGCTGATTGTTAGAGCATCCTTACAGGTATTATCTTGTTATGAATTTCTTCACTTTTGGAAAACTTTTAGCTTCTTGATAAGCATGTGATCATTATAATAATATTGATGTGATATCCTTTGTAAGCTTTCCATTTGGGATGTATGTATAGTTTTTTGAAGCATGTGTTGTTTCAAAGTTGTATTTATCCCTCTCTTGAATATAGTTGAAGGTTGTACAAAATGTGTTAATATTACTACTCTCCATGAGAGGGAGAGTCTTGCTATATTAAGAAATTATTATTTTCATTGTTGTTTTTTAGAGCAACTAGTATTCCTTTTTTGAAATGGAAGCATTATTTCATGTAGTTCATTCTTTTCAAAAGAGCTTGATTGTAATTTTAAGGATCTCTCCTTGAATAGAAAGTTATATACTTTGCAAGCATGTTTTCTCCAATAGAAGTGTAAAAATTAAATGTGGAGATTTTTGGATGAAATTGCATCTCCTTGTTGTTAATGTTGTGTTCGCGAGAAAAATTTTCCTGTGGAAAAATTGGTGAATTTCAAGCCAACATTATGGGAATCTAAATCCCTCTACTTGAATGGTGCATCTTCCGTATGTGCATGCATGAAAAATTGGATTTTAATGGTGTCCTTTTGATTCGAGATCCAAAAGGGGCACTCCACTGCTCCTATGGCAAATCTAGTAATTTCTCACTAGAGAAGAACTTTGTCTAAGAAGGGGAAAGGGAGTGAGAATGGAGGTAGGAGAAACTAATGTTTAGAGTATAATATCAGATTCCTAGACATTAATTAGAAATTTCCTTCACATGGATTTATAGTTAGAATAAATACAAATCTGCAGGAGAAGCTACAAGACCGAATAAAACTGTTTGGTCGCAAGGTACCAATTAATTCCTCAATCAAGGAGGAAAAAATTCCTTCTTTTCTTATTGAAGCTTGAGCATAGTTTTTACATAGGTTTAGAATGGAATAAATTCGAGGAAAAATAGAAAATAGAAAAATGATGTTTTTCTGTCTTTTCCAGGTACAGAGCACTCTAGTCTTTTCAAAAATAAATTGCTGCCATTTGGGATGGCTCGAGGAACCATTATATTCTTTGCAATAAACCGTTACAAATTCACATATCTTTAACACCTTTTCAAATTCCTCTCTTGTGAAGAAAACACTCATGGTGGGTTAAAAACCAGATATTGCCAAGCAACGGTTACATTCGATTTGCCAATTTAAATATAGACCATTTGATTTTCTCCTCTAGTTATAAAATCGGACCGTCCGCGTGGAAGGAAAGGATTGGAGTGGTTACAAGGGGGAAGCCCTTTGCATTTTGTGATTTTTTAGAGATTTGACAATTTGGAACAAATTAGTCCACACCCCCACTTTGAATTTTCAATGAAGACACGTGGCACCCTCTGATTGGAAATGTGGTCAAGGCCCTTTTCTCAACATTTTAACCTTATTTGGAAAAAAGGCTCAAAAACTCAAATTTCTTCGCCCTTCTGCTGCTCCTATTTGACTAGGACGCGTGGCACGTTCTGGTTGGAGATGGGGTCGCAGCTCTTTTCTCAATATTTTAACCCTTTTTTGCAAAAAGGCTTGAAAAATAAATTTCCTCCGCTAGCCTGCTCTTCTGCTTTGAGTTTTAAATGGCAGGCCCGAGACCTTGGAGGAGCCACGGAGCATTCTAGAACTTTTACTTCACCTTTGGAAATTTGGTTAAATTTCCAAAAGTGCCCCAATGGCCTACTCATTTTCTTTGACTTTTCAATGGAGGGATTCACCTTTGAATTTTTCCCTTTAAATCCTGATTGAGGTTGCAGGTCACTTTTTAACATTTCACCTTTTTACAAAGGGGCTCAAAAACAAAAATATCCCTAATGGCCCATTCGTCTAGTTTGACTTTTCAACAAGGGGCTTGGCCTCTCCAATGACTCTGACCACGTGGTGCTCTGCCACTGATTTGGAAATTGACCCTTTCTACCCCACCCTAGAGTTGCATCATTGTGACATGTGGAGCAAGCTGCTGAGGTTAGACTTTTCAACGACGATTCAGCTTTTTGGGTCTATGGGGAAAATTTACCATTTTTTCCAAAAGTGACCAAAAGTGTTAAGTTTACCAAAAATCCCATTCCTCCCCATCCAATAGGATCTCACCACATACCTGCATTCATTGGGGCCAAAATTTGACAGGGAAACGACACCTATCATCCCGACTATAGGAAAGATACACAAAGGAAGAGAACTTCATCATTTTGAGTCCAATTTTTGAATTTCCTTCATGAACCAGAGGCGTGGGGGAAAAACAATGATTAAATGACCTAGGCCATAGAATAATAGAACAATTTTGATCACAAAGGATATTTTAAAGAGGATATTTTGTGCACAGACTGGGAGATGGATAATTTCTCGAAACGAGCAAAATTGAGATTTGAACAGCAATAGGGCATGAATTTTGCTAATTTCTTGAATCTCTAACTTGGCTTAAACACCAATGAAGGGCATGAGCTCAAAAAAAATTAGTTTGGCTATGAAAACGTAGAGAAATTTTTAGGAGACAATAGCTGGCTCTAGCTTGGGGACATGGCGTGAATTAGGCATGGGTAGGGCATGACATGAGGATCCAGAATCTCAAATTTCAAAACATATTACATCGACTAGTGCCTTATCCATTGGGCCTTATAGATTCATTTACAATTCTGAGAAATTATGGTAGAATGAGGAAACACAAAACAAAATCCAAACAAAACTTATGCCAAAACCACGCAACAGAAATGAGAAAAAACACACCTACGCAAATCACCTATGGTACAAGGTGGGGGACAACCCACTTTCACTGATGATATAGTTTCAAGTATTGCCCACTTCGAGTAAATTCCAATAGCATTCAATCCAATTATGAGAGGGGGAAAACATTCTCACCACAAGTTCCATGAATTTAGAATGGGCCTAACCATAATGAATCAAACTTTCCATGGCTGCCCTTTGGTTCTCTTCTGTTGTCCCATAGCAGGAAAAAGTATTTAACCTTGAATTATCTTGCCTTTTGCCTCTTATAAAATATATTCTTCACTTTTAATTTGTGATCTTTAGCTATATTTACCACTTGGCATCTACTTTCTTCCAGCTTCTCTAGAAAGAGGATCATCTTGTCAATGGAGTCTTTATATTGACCATCTTTTATTTCTTGCAGAAAATTAAGAGTTGGCATCTCAATTGTGAGGGGAATCCCTGCATCAACTCCATACAAAATTTGGAAAGGTGACATACCTATTTCCTTCTTAGGAGTGATCCTATCAACTCACAATGCATCATATAACTTCTTGTGCCATTTCCTTTAATTCTCATTTACCATCTTGTGAATAATGGTCACAATGTTCTTGTTACATGAATAAGATTGCCCATTTCATTATGGGTAGTATTCAAAAGAGTGAGATAGGGAGATTCCAAAGCCATAACAAAACTCTGTGAGCTTCTTAGAATAGAAGTAGGTGGCATTGTCTACAACAAGTTTCTGTGGTATTCCAAAATGAAAAATGATATTATCCTTGATGAAGTTACAAAATGTTTAAGAGTTGGTTTGCTTTGTTGGGATGGCTTCCACCCATTTAGTGAAGTAATCATTTGTAGTGAGTACATAATTATTCCCTGCACTAGAATAAGGATTCAAAACACCAATAAAATCTAGCCCCCATTGCTGAAATAGTTCTTCAATCACCAAAGGCCTGAGTGGAAGTACAACTAGTTGTGGCTTTCCAAACAATTGTTGACATGCTTCACATTTGGAAACCCAATCCTAAGTTTCTACAAATATGGAGGGCCAATAATATCTCCCTCTGAGGATCTTATGTGCGCTGACCATTGATGAGAAATTTCCACCACAAGCTTGATCATGATATTCCCTGACCAAATTTTCTTTCTGCTCCTTAACTACACACTTGAGGAAATAGGCCTCTCTTGTAAAGTGCATGATTCCAGATCACTAACTTGAATGCCATTAGCTTGAGTGTCCTTCTTTTTTTGTAATCAAGATTAGGATGGCATTCTCCATAAGTGAGGTAGTAAGTAATGTCAACATACCACTCATCACTAGTGGTGAAAAAGAGTTCCTATGGATTGTCTTCTGAACAAGTTGAGAAAACACCATCTTTTTATCCCTGCTGATCTTTGAGAGCTTCATCTTCAACAATAATCTTTCACAAACCATTTCCTCTTACCAAATTAAAGGGTCTAATCTCCAATTCATACTCTTGAGTCTTTGCAATCCAGCTTCCTCTCTTACCCACAGGATCTTGTTCAGTCAAAATGGACTTGATTGCACTTCTAGGGACCATCACCACTGTATGGAAATTGAGAATGGAGAACCTGAAAATTTTAACAGATTTAACCACTATGTAGGCATGTTTCTAAAATTGGTTGTACTTTAGCTCATGATTTTTCAAAGGACAACTCATGAAAAAAATGGGTGCTTCCAAACCTTCATCATTTTTCTAAACTAGGACAACAGAGAGTGTATGTTATGATGCATAGCAATAAATGATGAACTCCTTGTTGAAATCTAGAGATACAAGAGTTGAAGCTTTGGCAATGGCTTTCTTGATCTCCTCAAATGTTGCTTTTCCTTACTTATTCGACTTGAAACTTTATTTAGGATTCATCATGGAAGTTATATGCTTAGTTAGTTCAGAAAACACAGGCAAAAAACAACGAAGGAAGTTTACCTTTCAAAAAAATGAGTGAACTCTCTTCTTGCTGGTTGGTAAGGCTAGTTCTTGGATAGCTCTTACCCTCTAAGGATTAATGTGTGCTCCATGTTTTTTCACAATGTGTCCCAACAACTTACCTTATGTAACTCCAAAAATGCACTTATTTGGATTTAGAGAAATGTCATGTTTCCTACACCTTGTAAGGACTTTCTCCAAATGACTGATATGATCTCCCCTCCTCTTTGAAAAATCCATGAGGTCATCAAGGTAAATGACAATGTAGTGTTTCAAATCTTTGAAGGCCAAGTCCATTGCTCTTTAGAAAGTGGCTCTAGCATTGATTAATCATAAAGGCATTTTGTTGTAGGAAAAAGTGCTCCAAGGTGTTGTGAAGGCTGTTTTGTTACAATGCTCTTCTACCACCTTGATTTGGTTGTACCCTGAGAATCCATCAAGAAAAGAGAGCATCTCAGATCCAGTGAGTGCTTGTAAAATATGATCCATGATTGGAAGAGGGTATTTTTCCTTGAGAGATTCCTGATTAGGATTTTAGAAGTCTACACAAATCCTTATTTCCCCATTCTTCTTCCTTACTAGCGTAATGTTAGCCACCCATGTTGAATGGTGGATTGGGAAAATGATTCTAGCATTGAGCATCTTTGTCACCTCTTCTTTGATAACATCAGCAATATTTGGATTGTAGGGAATTTGTTTTTTACTAAAGGGCTTAGCTCCTTGCTTTAAAGGAATGAAGTGATGCATTTCCTTTTCCTGAAAGGATTTGAGTTCATCATAGGAATAGGATAGGACATCTGAGTACTTTTTTAATAGAGCAACAAACCTTCTCTTGTATTCTGGTGAGCAGAATTTACCAATGTTAACCACCCTTGGATTCTCTGAAGTGCCAATGTTTTCTTGATCAAAATTAGATGGGCACCAAGAAGATTGTTTTTCTTTCTCTTATTTTAACCTTTTATACTTGTCAAAGAGGTCTTACAAAGAAACTAGGCCTTTGGGGATTTTGTTTCCTTTCAGTTTGATTACTCCCTCTTCATCAATTCCCTCAATTCCTTCCTTTTATTATTTGGGGATTGATTCACAATGTGGGTTTTAACTTCCTTCAAAGAACATATTATTGAAGTTATCCCTTTGTTCTAAGAAGGCTAGGATCTGATTGTCATCATTGAAGACCTGCCAGTTATTTGCATTGTCTAGTATGTTGGGTCTGAACACCATCTCAATGGTAACTTTATCCTTGACTAAATAAGGATGAGGTGTCACTAAGGAAGTTCACACTGCTAGAGAATCAACCTTTTAATTCTACTCCCTTGGGATAGCTTTAGTGGAGAATTCATCAAATAATTCAATGCAATCCCACAGTTTGTTTCCATAGTGCCCAATCCTTCGATTTTTCCCCTGATATTCTTGGCAGACCTGCTTCACCACAATCTCAACATAGCCTTTGCATCTCATCTTCTTGATTCCCTTGTCATCCACTACATTCATACCTAAGAGCAACGCTTCATACACTACAATATTGTTTGTATTATAAAATTACGTCTTGTAAGTAAAAGGATATACCTCATTAGAGGGAGAGTATAATACGACACCATCTCATGAACTTTCTTTGGAATGACTTCCATCGAACTCCATTGTCCAAATTTTATCTTCTTCTTCCTCCATGAGGAGTGGAAAGTTCTATTCCTTTTGTGATGTAAGGAAGTAGTTTCCTAGCCCACAATAGTGAAAGAGGATATTAGCTCTTGGATCATAAGATTTCCTCACTATTAATTTCATTTTCCTAACTAACAGCAGCTTCTTCATTTCTCCTTTCACTGGGAGAGTTGTAGATGACCAATCCATTTTTATTTCTCCACCTAGATCTCTACAAAAAATTCTATTCTACAACATACTAAAAGATGTTGGGATATCTTCCACCAAAATGGTCAAGAGTATCTTCTTGTGAGGGTAATGAGCTAGTGTAACCTAAGCATCCTTAATCCTTCCCACCAATGGAACTTGTTTGGATTCTATTCAATAGCATGTCCCATTTACCCGAGTCAAAGTGAGGCCAAGAGAATTCACACCTTTTATTAGCATCACATTATCTGAGGCTCTAGAGTCTATTATGTAATTTTTCAATTGGAAGCCTTTGATGAGAAGTGATAGGTAGAAAGGCTCATCTCTGTTGGTGTTGGAGATTCTGAGGGCTAACATGTTTTGAGAACGTGCTATGGATGGTGTGGGTAATAGGCCTTTAGAGATTGGGCTTGAAGAAAAAGGGTTACTACCATGAACTTCCTTGATGAATCTGTCAAGTTGAGTAGGATGTGTTTGTAGGTATTCAATCTCAGAGAGTTGAACTTTGGTTTTGCTTGCATGCTCACAAAATTCAAATGGAGTTATGGTAGATGAGGAAGAGGTACAACAGTGGATGAGGACTTAAATCGTAGATGTTTTGTTACTTTCTGGGTTGGGTTTTCATTTTTAAATGTAGCAATTGGCTTGGAAGGAGATGAGGATGTAGCCCTTGATTGGAATTTAGATGTTCTTGTAGAACCAATATTTAGAAGAGACTTTATCTTAACAGCTTTTGAGTTGGGAAAAGAATTAGATAAATTACTTGGCATAGTAGTGTGATCCTTGAAAACTGGTGAATCTGATTTCTCTCTAGCTGATTCCATGGAAGGTGGTAATGGTGATCCCCTGCTAATGATCTTGTTTAGTGGAGGTTTTGAAGAGCTATCTTATTTGTTATTACTACTCTCAGTTGCAACTGTTGAGGCTTAACCGCCATTATTGGACTGTGTACGAGTGAAAATAACACATGAAAAACTTGGAGCTCCTTCATTACCTTCCTCCTTATCATCAAAATATTCAATCATGCCATTGTGTATGCCAACCTCTTCAATTTCAAAACAGTTTTCGTAGTCATCCATGCTTTCTTCTTCAATTTCCTCAATGTTTGTTCCTTCTTTTGATTCCCTAGTGTCACAGATGGCATTGATTGGTGGTTCTTCAAGAGCAAGCCTACGAGGAGGTGGATCAGTTCTTGGTCTATCATGAGGATTTGGTCTCCTTAGAGTATTCCTCATTGTGAATTTTGACAGCTGCTTCTTCAAAGCAACTAGGTCATTTGCCATTTTTTGGAACATTAGATCAGTGGTGACTAAATTATAACTCTGACCTTTTTGCTTCCCATTTGGTCCTTTCACTTCTCTAGAAAGAATTAGATCATCATCAGTCTTAACTTCAAAGTCTTAAACCTCCCTCAATGTTCTTGGTTGGGTTATTCTAAGGAAGAAACCAAATCACTGATGAAGAACCTTTCCAAGTTATTTTCAGGGGGTACCAAATCTTCTGGGATCCTTCTTTTCAACCTACTATACCTTGCTATAAAATATATCATTGATTCATAGGTCTCCTTCTTCATATGAACCAATTGGACCAGCAAATCCTGACAATATTTTGTGCTCTTGAACATATGTTCAAATGCACTTCTTATATCTTCCCTGCATGTGACATATCTCGGAGGCAACATGTAAAAACAATTCAGTAGCCTTTTCTTGGAGTGAATCCACAAAAATCCTAACTGAAACATCTTCATCTTCAACTCCCAACACTCCACAAGTAGTGATGAATGGTGCTACATGTTCTTCCTAGAGCTGAGAACCATCCCCTTTGAATTTTGGGAAGTTCTTTCTTGAGCCTCTTGGGAGGTCATGAAGTGGTTGTGGAAGAGAAAATGGACCATTATATCTTTCCCATGGCACATTAGGCCATATTTCCTCATGCTCATGATCATCCATTTTGTTCCTATTTCTATCCTCCAGTCTTACCAAGGCTGCTAATGTTGATGTTATTTCTTCTGATTCAATTTGGAGTATTTATATTTCTTCAAGTTGAGCCCTTATCTCCTCTTCAGAAACTACCTCTCTTTCAAGCTCTTCAAATGTGGGATCAATTTGTTCTCGAAGCCTCAATTTCTGGGTGTACCTTCTATCATCCAGCTTGAAAGTTTATGCTCTTCTCTGAGGTGCTGGAATTTGTCTCTGCCTTTCCAATTCAACAACACATTCCTCTTCTAGGTCCAGAATCATTATGGAAATGAAGTATTGATTGACACTTTGTCTATTATGCAAAATATCTTCTCTCAGATAAGAAGCAATGTCTTCTTCGATGTGAAAGAGTAAATCAAGTCTCTCAATAGGAGGATTTCCTAGAATAGCCATGATTTACATCCATGAAGTTTGTGTGATTATTCAATATCTAGAAACTTTTCTTCTAGAATATTTATTTTATTTTATAACCCTAAGGTCATTTTTAGGTGCAGATGCTACAAAATCTGCCCCATGGTGGGCGTTAAAAACTATTGGTGAGAAAATGTGTCTTGCAGAAAAATTGGTGAGTTTTTAGCCAATGTTTTGGGAATATAAGTCCCTCTACTTGAATGGTGCAACTTCCGTATGTGCATGCATGAAAAATTGGATTTCAATGGTGGCCTTTCAACCAAAGATCTAGCAAGGGCACTCCACTAACCCTGTGATAAAGCTAGTTATTTCTCACTAGAGACAAACTATGTCTGAGAAGGGGAAAGGGAGTGAGAATGGAGGTAGGAGAAACTAATGTTGCGAGTAGAATATAAAATGCACACACTCATTAATTAGAAATTTCCTTCACATGCATTTATAGTCATAAGAAAAACAAATCCGCAATCAAGGAGGTAAAAATTCCTTCTTTTCTTTTTGAAGCTCGAGAAGAGTTTGTACATAGCTTTAGAATTGAAGAAATTCGAGGAAAAAGAGAAAATAGAAGAAAAATGGTGGTTTTCTATCTTTTCCAGGTATAGAGCACTCTGCTCTTTTTGAAAATTAGTCGCTGCCCTTTAGGATGGCTCAAGGAGCCATTATATTCTGTGCAAGAAACCGTTACAACTTCACAAATCTTCAACACCTTTTCAAAGTCCTCTGTTGTGAAGAAAACACTCGTCGCGGGTTAAAAACCAGATCTTGGAATGCAACCATTACATTCGATTTTCTCCTCTAGTTCTGAAATTGGGCCATCCACATGGCAAGAAAGGATTACAGTGGTTATGAGGGGAAGCCCTTTGCATTTTGTGATTTTTTAGAGATTTGGCAATTTGAAACAAATTAGACTGCACCCCCACTTTGAATTTTCAATGGAAACACGTGGCATCCTCTGATTGGAAATGGGGTCGTGAACCTTTTCTCAATATTTTAACCTTTTTTTTGGAAAAAAGGCTCAAAAACTCAAATTTCTCCATTGGCCCGCTGCTCTGATTTGACTAGGACATGTGGCACATTCTGGTTAGACATGGGGTCACGGATATTTTTTAAATATTCTAACCTTTTTTGGAGAAAGGTTCAAAAACTCAATTTCCTTTGTCGTCCCACTCTTCTGCTTTGACTTTTCAATGGCTTGTCTGAGACCTTGGTAGAGCCACGAAGCATTCTAGAACTTTTACTTCGCTTTTTGAAATTTGGTTAAATTTCCAAAAGTGCCCCGATGGCCTTCTCATCCACTTTGACCTTTCGACGGTAGGTTTCACCTTTGTATTTTTCCCTTTAAACCCTAATTGGGGCTGTGAGTCAATTTTTAATTTTTCGTCTTTTTGCAAAGGAGCTCAAAAACACAAATCCCACCGATGGCCCACTCATCTGCTTTGACTTTTCAATAGCGCTCTTCACCTCTCCAACGACTCTGACATCGTGGGGATCTTGCGCTGATTTGGTAATTGACCCTTTCTGCCCGATCCTAGAGTTGTGTCTTTGCGACATGTGGAGTCGTCCGTTGAGGTTACACTTTTCAATGGCGATTCGGCTTTTTGGGTCTGCGGGGCAAATTTACAATTTTGACCAAAAGTGTTAAGTTTAGCAAAAATCCTTTTCCTCCCCATCCAATATGATCTGACCACGTACCTTCATTCATTGGGACAAAAATTTGATGGGAAAAAGACACCCGTCATCCCGACTGTGGGAAAAATACATAGAGGAAGAGAACTTCGTCATTTTGAGTCTAATTTTTGAATTTCTATTGTGAACCAAAGGCATGGGAGAAAAATAATGATTAGATGACCCGGGCCATAGAATAAGCAAATAATTTTGATCACAAAGGATATTTTAAAGAGGATATTTTATGCACAGACTAGGAGATGGAGAATTTCTCGAAACGAGCAAAACTGAGATTTGAATATCACTAGGGCATGAATTTTGATAATTTCTTGAATCTCTAACTTGTCTTAAACACCAACGAAGGGCATGAGCTCAAAAAAAAATAATTTGGCTATGAGAATGAAGAGTAGTTTTCAGGAGGCAAACATGTTGGAAAAGAATAAACTTAACTATTGTGTTTGAAAAGAAATGTTATTTGCAATAAGAAGTTGTTGTTTTAAAAAATATATAATGTGATTTCTTTACACTTTTTTTTTTATTCAAGTTAATTAATTATAACTTTAGAAATCTTGTGGTTGTTCTTAAGAAAAATTTCTTTTGAGTTGTGGATAGGGAAGTGCATAATGTCTTGTTTTCTTTTATATTCTTGGAATAAATACATTTGGAAATCATGTGATGATATACCATTACTTGTTTAAATAAATTTGTTTTCCTTTTACCTGTAGAAAAATTTCCAATTTATATTAGTACACATTCACATATAAAATTTACATCTATTAAAGATAACACAAAAATGTGGATGTTGCGTAGTTTACAAATGAAGAAATGTGAAATAAGTCGCTATGTTAATTGATAGCATAATACATAAAAGGGAGCATATAATAATATAGATATATTATATAATACTAAACTAAAAAAGATATTATATATATAAAAAAAGTTTAAATAACCCAGATACTTTTATAGTAGTAAAGAATTATGGTGCAAATTTTATATGATTTAAAAAAAAATGCAGTGGGGAGGGGCCAAGCCCTCCCCAAACTTGCATCAAAACCCCAAATCCAATGCACCGTCTTCTCACGTACCTTCCCTACTCCCAACTCCAAACCCCAATGTTGCACCCCTCCACAGACCCCGCACCCATTGATTTCCCCACCTCCCATGGATCTCCCAACGCCATCATTGTTGTTAAACCATCTCTAAACAGTCGCCGACCATTTCCCAAAAATAATAGTTTTCACACAATCAACCACCATAAACCCCCCTCTGGATTTTTTCTTCTTTGAATTCATTTAAATTGGTTATAATGTGTGTGTGTGTGTGTGTGTGTGTGTGTGTGTGTGTGTGTGTGTGTGTGCACGTGTGCGCGCGCATGTGTAGATTTTCCTTCTTTAAAAAAAAGGGAATTGTATAGACCCAACCCGAGAATATCTCTAGTAAAGGATCCATACCAAAAAAGATAATAATAATTATATTATCCCTTAAAACCCTAGGAATACAAATCCTCCTTGGCTCCTCCACAACCCACAAAAACAAGAAAATAAATGAAACTAATGGAAGAGAAAAGAAAGGAAAGGAAATCATAAAGATATTTTAGGGTAACTTTAGGGTTTTTATATCTAAGGGCTGAAACAAAAAGCATCCAAGGGTTGAGCTTTATCCCTACACTTTTCAAGTCATGGGATTTTGTGGGATTGGGAATTAAAATAAAAGAAGGGTGTGTTGGGCCTAATTAAATTAAAAGGGGGAAACTAACGAAATTAAAAGGTGTATGAAGACCTTCTATTGTGACCCTAGAAAGTGTTTATTAGAAATAAATAATTAAAGTTGGAATTGGACTAGTGGTTAATGATTTGGGTAAATCAAATTAGTATAAAATAATTAATAATGTGAATAAGGTATGTATAGTAATTTTTTATACTTTTTAAAAAATAAATTACATAAAATTTTAACTGTCATGTGGTGTGGTTTTTCATGTTCCAAAGTGGGGCATTACATTGTGCAACATGTGTTTCTGACACTATTATGATCAACATATCTAGAGTTTCCTTGGTATCTTGAACCCTACTTGTTGTAATCGACTACCATCAGATGCGATGAATTATTTGTATACAAGTGAGTAAGTAGGAATCATTAAACCGTGTTTGAAGTTAAACCCAGTGTGTTCAGGGAGCAATTTATAAGCACTTAAACTGTTTTAGCCATCTTTCACAAAATTTAAATTTAGCTTGACCATCCTTCTGAGGGCCCCATGTGAATCTTAACTAGTCATGGAACCTTTTTAAACATCATCTCGCACTTTATAGAGTATGAATTGGTTTATTTCTTATATGAATGATTTTAAAAAATTATGGTATTTTCTCTCTTTTCCCTTCTCTCGTTTTGGAAATAATTATGTAATTTTTATTAGCTTTGAAAATGTAAATGGGTTTAAAATATATAAGGATCTGAAATGAAACAAAAATTTCTATGTGATGTGTGTGGTTTTGTTATGTTTATTAGAAAAGAAAATGAATTCGAGACTTTTTCTCTCGTATTTTCTCTCTAGAATCAAAAAGAGGAAAAGTACAAAGGAATGTTAAAGTGTGATGAAATGACCTCTCTCCATCTCTCCCTCTCCCTATATATTTCTCTTCCTTTTTTTAAATTAATTGAAGTGATGAATGTGTTATTTTGTGCTTGAGTGTAAGGGATTTCCATACCAGTCTTAAGACTGACGCAACGTTGGTTGCAGGTATTCAGAACAGGAAGGATTAAGAGTGTAATATGTTGTAATCAATGGGATGAAAGTGAAATGTTGTACATTGATATAGATTACACATGTTAGATAGAAGTTAATTAAGTAGAATTACATTATTAAAATTGTTGTGTTGAAAACAATTTTTCCTCATGGATTCATATGTTTCAAGCCTTATACCTAGAATATTTTCTGATTTGTTTCAACTTTGTTCTAAAGTTAACATTTGAGTACTATTAGGAGTGTCACGTAATTAATGTAGGACCAACTATATTAGCTAGCTAAACGAGGAACATAATTTACAACATATATGGTTAAAATGTATATCATTCTCTTCATAAAGGTTAAGTTCATTTGGATTTAAATGTTATTCTTTTGGTTTAGATGATCAAAGTAATCACTTTCTAGATAGTTGTTTTGGTTAATACATAAACTCAAAAGTATGGTAGTAGCTTATTATTAATAAACCATTTAAATAAAATTAGTATTAATGTTTTTTGTACCCTCTGTTAATTGTATTAAAACTAGTGACACCTAGGTTTCTAGTGACACCCAGGTTTCTAAAAATCTAAAATCTAGTATTAATGTTTAAATCTAGTGACACTCAGGTTTCTAAAACTCTAAAATCTTAAGAAATAGTATAATCCTCATGACCAAATTTCTTGTATTATACCTAATAAAAGTCTTCGAAAGACCATTTCTATAACTTAAGAGTATTTTTTCAAAGAAATGACTATGCGGTGTGACCTTACCCTATATGGGGTAAGTCGAACTAACACTTCCTTAGTATCCTAGTGGACGAAAAAATTCTTATGAAGTTAGATCTAAGATTAAATTCATCGTAGAAGGAACTCTTCTTGGAAATCTAGATGACAAAATGAAGTTAGTGAACTAGTTGTATTATGCATTAAACACTTGTTAATGATTTCTTTAGTTCCTCACGTATAAATGTGTTACCTTGGCTTGAAGAAGATTTTATAGGATAAATTTGTTTTCTCACCTTAGACTAATTTATAGTTGTGCGTAGATCCCTGAGTGCATTTGGAATTAAAATAAACCTCAACTGATTAAGAGGTTAACTTGTGGGTGGAAATTGTAAGTAACTCTTTGCAAATAATTTTGTTTTGTGAAGATGTTGAATTAATGGAAATTGGGAAAATGGAAAATTTGTCCCATAACCCCATGTGAGTCATTGCCCAAGGTTCCTTAGTTAGTGGTAAAAACCATGGAACGTAGTTGGTGTTATCCCTAAGAATGATCTCATGGTGAGATTTACATGACATGAGTGAAATCTACGTGTCAAATTACCTACACAATATAATCTTGTTTTGAACCCCTTTTGTCTTGTTTAGATAAAATTATTCCCTTGGTGTGTAGTGGCAGATTACCTCGTGTTGATCAAAGGTTTTGTGAGTTAAATATATCAGATATCTCTTTTATCCTCTTATAGTATGGTGTAGTGTCCACCATGGAATGATTTTGAATTTCATAGATTGTGGGACCTCTCTTAAGCTTATTATTTAGAGAAACTTTGATACATTTTTACCCACCTATTAAAAAATTTATGTAACACCCACATTTATCCCATAAGAACTCATGAGAAACCCAATAGTGAGACAAGAAAAACTATGGAATAATTTTTTTTAAAGGTTCCAAGGCCTTAGCTCATATTTTAATAAAATGTAGATTACCATAAATTTTAAACTATTAATTGACAGCGGGAAACAATTATCGATCAATTAAGACTACCTCAATTTTCAAAAGAAATCTTACTTTTTAAATGTTTTCGTGAACAATTTTTCTAAAATTTTATTTAAATAATCTTCATTAGCTTTTTAAAAAAACGTAACTCCATTAATCCTATTTAATGTACAAAACAAACTTATATTAAATCATACTAGGATAATAACCTTGCTTTGTTAAATACATGTAATTTATAATAAGTTCCTTATTCTAAAGGGGAGAGTGCTCAACTTATTCTAACCCCTTAGTCCCCAATTAACAATACACACCCATCTTTTATTTAAAAACATTCCCACCTAAGTACCCCATCACTTAAGTGATGTATGATTCATTCTACACCACTAGATCTAACATTTCTCAACCCTTAGATTTAGGTTTGGAAAAAGCAACCCTAGAAATCCTTATGGGTTCTCATATATTCTTTTTTTTAGACCAATTCTCTTATTTTATTGTTTTCACTTGCAGGTTAAGGGAGAAGGGAGGAGAAGCTAAATCTATGGAGGCCATTAGAGATATGGAATCTCTCCTTCAAGGAATTTTGTGCTTAAAACCTAGATTTATTCATTTCCCCTTTGCGGGTATTGATTTTTCTCTTGTATTTGTTTAATAAAATTATTTTCTTTTGACTTGTAGGCTCAAGGTGTATACTTTGTGTGTATACTCTTTTGGGCAACACCCCCCCAAACCCTAAGTATTCTTTTTACAAATTAAAAAATAATGCGTGTACATATATATATATATATATATATATATATATATTTGTACATATATGTGTGTGTGTAGGTATATACATTTCTACATATATTTTATTTATTAAAACTCAGAAAAAAACAAGATTCAAAATATATATACATATATATACATATATATATATATATATATATGTATATATATATATACATATGTATATATACATATGTGTATATATATATATATATATATATACATGTGTGTGTGTGTGTGTGTTTGTGTGTTTGTATGGTCATGAAAGATAAATGAAGAGGCAATAAAACTATACCGCAGTCACTAAAATACACAGGATGCATATTCCCTAGACTAGCCACTTTTAAAAACATGGAGGAATTTTGCTAACTCAAGTTTATAGTAAAATTTTTAGGGTGAGGGAGGCGCATAATGCAAACTATTTGGGGTTCAAGAGTATTGAGTGGAGGGGCGCTGACCCCATCCCCACCCCATATACAGGTGCATATAACAACCTGAATTAACAACCTACGCAAGGAGAGGCTGTAGCCACCCATGGCTAGAAAATTATATATATGTAATTTTATAAAATAACAATTTTACACTAGCTAAATATAGTGTATCAGCATTTTTAATAATAGTTTCAACCCCTACCACTTACTATTATATATATAAATAACTAACACACACACACACACACAGATATATACTAATAATCTTGATTTTAATGTTAAATTTTAATAGACTATACATATATTTATTATATATATATATATATATATATATATATATATATATATATATATATATATATATATATCTACATATATGTATATCTATTAATATTTAACATTAAATCAAGATTATTAGTATTTTCTAAGGATAACATGCAATTAAACTCATACAATTATATTATGGCTTATAAAAAAAATCCTTGTACATTATCATTATATAGCTGTTGTATATTAAAAATATGCATTCATTTAGCAATAAATTTTTCTTATTCAATTTGGAAAATTACAAATAATGTGGAAGGATAAATTTCACATTTATAAATTTTTATGGATAATATTTACATGCACCTAGGCAAATAGTAGTGAATAATTTTTTATTTATAAGGATTTAAAACTTATCACTTTTCATTTCATTTATACTACCATCTTAAAGGTATAATTAGTTTTGGTTAATTCATTTATTTTGATCAAATTCTATTTCCAGAAGGTAGAGATTCTATTAATAAGTCAATCATACCTAATCATTTTACACATCTAATTTTAATAAGGTGAAACAAAGCATTATTAAATGAAATTTATTTCAATTTTCTAGTAAACAAGGATTGTCCATAATGCAATTATTCAACAATTATTTCCCATCCAAGAGCACAAATTATATAAACAATGAACTCCTAAATACAGGTTTAGATTTGCTAGAGCTTAATTTCTATTACAAGATCCTTTCAAGTTCATATTCCTATGACGTATTGTAATTCACAGCAAACCATTTCTAAGAATGAATGAGATTACATTCAATAAAAATTTGATACAATTTACAAGTATTAGGATTATAATAGTGCACTATGCAAATCTAAAATATTTCTCCAACAAGAGACCCTTCTCCATTTATCTCACCATATTTATAAAGCCAAGCACAAAAAAAAAATGGGCTAGTAGGAAACACTCTCCACCCAACCAAAATATCCAATGAGGGAGAGAGGCCTTCTTCCTAATTGGCCCCCTATCCCCAACAAGGAAGCAATTGGGGCTATTTAGAAAACCATGGTAACTCAAAATGGATTCCACACACATTCTATCAAAACAAACAATGAAATCACACAATACCAATTTATTTACAACCAACCAACAAATATCATACACAAAGGCTTCATACTAAAGCCATGGAGGAGAAAGGAACATGGGGGTTCTTCTTATGCCTCCCAAGGGCTTGGGTGTCCATCTATGAGCCTCCAAAATATTCATCACAATACACATAACACTTTTATGTCTCCCTCTTAAGAAGATACACGACTCTTATGGCTCCCTCAAGAAAATAACCCACTCTTATGCCTCCCTTACTCTTATTCCTCCCTCGCTATTATGCCTTTCTCAAGATAATAACAAGATAAATACAAAACATATTTATCAACAAGGTGGACATCCCAACCCAAATCTCTCATGAAATCCCAAAAATATTTCTCTCATGCCTCCCTCAAGTTCTACCCCCATTTTTGTATCTCCCACAACCTAAGGAACAAGCCTATTTCCAAACAAGCATAACCAAAGTAACAATCAACATCTACACACAAGAGCACCAAAAAATAACAAGGTAAAAAAAAAGGTGGAGATCTACCTCACAAATGAAGATTATCAATGCAAAACAAGTTCCAAGCCATCCAAAATCCTAAGCAACCACTATCCATCCAAAATCCTTTCTCAAGCAAGCTCTCAAAAATTACAAGCATTCCCCAAAACAAAAAAATTAGCAAGTAACCCCCAAAACAACCATTAAACATCCATATAAAGGAAAGGGGAGAGGAGGGTGAGGTGGATCCATGTATGATGCCACATCACTCATCCTCAACTCCATATCACAAGTCAAACCCATACCCTAAAGCATAATTAATAAGTGGTTGAAGAAATTACAAATTACTTACACACACAAACTAAGCCCACACTCCTTAAGGACAAAAAATAAATACATGTAAGAAAGTTCAATAAAACTTATGATTTGTCTTCCCAAAACACATAATGGGGTATACTTTGTACACCCCAACCCATAGGTAGGGTTGGTATAGTAATTTAAGAGGTGTGGAACAAGTTTAACTTGTCCCACAAGCCTAAATTTTTTTCCCTTAAGGACAAATCCAAATTTCTAAGGAGAGATGGAGTGTACAACACTCAAGATCTTAAGCACTCAACTTAAACACATAAACCAAAGCACTATCAAATCCAATAAATGAATTATTTTTTCCCATCCATGATTAGTTTAGCACCATGATTAATTTATTAACTAAACACAATTTAATTAATTAATACAAGGGAAAATGCATCACTAAAAGTCACATACTAAAATTAAATTAAAGGAAACAAAATAAAATAACACACACACCCCTTGGTCACATTTGGAGGTTATCCCCCCCATGGGGACCCCCTAACAACAACAAGACACACACAACAAAACAAAAGTTTCCATGGTGACCCTTGTTGCCAATACCCCACATTCCTTCATTGTTGGTCTCCTACCCCCCGTAGTTTGTTGTCGTGAATTAATTACCTATAAAATCACACGATACCTTTCTTGCCTCATGGAAATATTAGTAATATCAAACAAATAAAATGCTTATATCTACATATCAATTTCAATGTCAAATGTCATAACTACTATTGCTAAGACCAAGAATTTCAACAATTACTCCAATTTTCATCATTTCAATTCCACTAATACATCAGTTTTCAGTTATGATCATAAACCAACTAAATCATCTAAATCAAGCAATACTTTCACTTGTTCAAAATTTTCCAATTCTCTAACATCAAAGGAATCACACAATAACCTTGAACATCATAATAAATATCAATACAAAAATACTTTGAAATATCAACATACATATAAACTGACAACACATCATTTTCTCCCATACTAAAACTCTCTCAAAAGTTAATCAGTTCAATTAGAGATGTCTATAATTCAATTTTCATATCACAATGTGTTACGATTGTTTGTTTATTAATATTTCTAGGTACCTTATGCAATGATGTCTATGTGTTCAGTCATAGAGATAGAATTAAAAAAACAATATCGAAGAGTAATGGTATTACTATCAATTCCTTGACGCCGTAATCATTCTATCTAATTGTCTTATTCCTAGATGCCCATCAGGGTCTAGAGTACGACATAGAGTCAAAGTAATAATAATAACCAAATAACCATACAATCTTGATGTCCTCACATTTTATTTGCATGCTAACAAGAATACAACAGTTAGGTTTACGATTATAACAATTTGAAAAAGAAAATCATGGTTCATTTAGTGTTGAAGGGAAGTGATAATTACATCCCCCTCCCCTTTAGATTTTACTTCATCCCGGGAGTCACAGAGAAAGAGATAGGGAACAATGTAAAATAAATAGGATCACACCCTTTGTGGAATTTTTTTGCTTCAAACAAGTGTGGGTCTATAGAACTCAAGTTTGGTCCAAAGCAATTCAACAAGAAGAAGGAAGATTATAAGGGATGAGTTCTAAATTTTCTTCAAGTATGGTTACAAAAATTTAATTCTATAGATTAACTATACATGCGTAACCAAGCTACAAAAAATAACATCAAAACATGAAAATGTCAGAGGAGTCTCAAGAACAACCACCAAGTATAGTAATAATAGGGAGAATTCTTTGAACTAAAGATGACCACATAGTTTCCCATTGATACAACATACTGCAATAACAAAAGTTAAGGTTTCCACTAACGTTAACTTACGCTTCAAAGTTCATTATTTAGACAAGGCTCGCAAAATCAACCACGACCATAAATTTATAGGAGGAAAAATGTCTACTAAAAGGTATCACAATTTTGATATCACATAGGATGAGGTTAAACAACAAGGAAGACACTAGAATTAATAAAAAATGTTTACATTTATGCAACTATTCATTGGAACTACTTTTATAACTCGAAAAGGATTCAATTAAGTTTTCATGATAAAAATGAGCATAGTTATAACCATTAGATTTTATATAACTTGAATTTGCACTCACAATTGAAGACACCACACTAACCTGATTTAGAAATGTCAAAAATTTAGATAATATTTCCATTAGAAACTAACATATCAATAAAAGAGACACCACTAAATCTACATAACACAAAAGAATTTATTTATCTTAAATCCTTCTCAAGCTCAAAATAATCATGAGGAGAACACATGCATAAGTTGTAACACCAAAGAGCACTCAGGTGAGATAGAATAGAATAATAATCAACAAGAGGGGGGGTCAAACTACAATCTACTAGTGCGTCACACCAATACATGAGTAACAACTTATGAAAGTAACTTGCACTTTCTCTTACTAAGGACAAGGGGAAAATAACCAATATCTAACTTTCCAAAGAAAAGAGAAATTCCCAAATTCTTTCATAACCTTAACATATGTTGCCTATATTTACCCATATACTAGGTCACCAAGGATTAAATAAACACACAAGGAGGTTATTTTTCTTTAAAAAAAGATATAAGACCCTATCCTAAAAGGCCACAATGCACACTCATCAAGATATGAGGCAACAAGGTTGCAATGACCCAAAATACTACAAGGGAAAATTACATATGTCTATGATCAAGGGAGTAGTACTACGCAACTAGAACACATCACCATCAACAATGTGTTTCACAAATCTAGGTAGGTGACAGAACTAAAGGTTCAATTATACATTGTAATCAATACACATAAAAGTTACTCATTTTATAAACCAACTATTAAGTCAAAAGTTATAGTTTCACTTACTAAGCACTCTTCTTACAAGTTTTCTTAATTAAAACTTCCTCCTATCATGAAATCACAAGTTTGTGATATAAGGAGCACCACTAAGGTGGGCATGATATCTCACCATTCTGTATAGGTGGTAGAAATTATTTATGTTACCATGGGTAAGGTAAATGTAAAAAATTCTTTTTTCCATTTCTCACATAGTTTCACTTCCTCTATTAGCCTACCAAGGTTATATCTAGAAACCATTTTTCCTTTTCTTAATGTTCCATTTTATTAGTTAAGTTTCAACATCAAATATCCTCAATTAGAGTTTCATAGTGTTTGGGTGAGTCGTCTAATTAATTAAATTTTAATGGGAAGGAGGAGTCAAACATATCACATTATTACTTTTATGGGAGAGAGAGATGAATCAATACATCACATTTTTAATTTAATAGGAACAAGAGATATTCAACAAAGCAAACACATCATTAATTTTGTAAGAACTAGGAATCTATCATTTAACATGTATCACACCAATATTTCAATGGTTTACCAAATAATTAAAAGCATCATTAAACATTCCTAGTGGGTCTCTACAAGTCTCAAAATAAGTTACAAGGAAGAACCATTAAAAAAGCATAATTACTTTTATGAACTTACGAGGATTAACAATGTTGTTGTTTAGGCTCAAAAATTTTACTCGCACAATAAGACAAGGAAATTTTTCAAATCAAAAACCATATTTCTATTAGAATACATTAAATGCAATAGGAAAACCAACTAATCTACCCAAATATGGAGTTTAAGACTAAGAGTTATAGTTTTAAAAGAAGAAGCACAATATAAGCACCACCGAGATTAAAATATTAAGATCTACCAAACTAACATCTCTAAGAGAAAGGTCCAAAAGACCCAACATCATCCATAAGTGTCTCCATGTAATCCAAATATTAATAGGTCATAAGGTTTTCTTCATAACAATCTAAAAGGTTAAGACAAGGGTATCCATGTTTATAGGTCAACGAGAGTAAAATAAGCACACTTAGTTAAACACATTTCCCGAATGGGATTAATTATATCCATAATTACCAAGATAAATACAATCCACAAGTAACAACTTTCTATAAAGAAACACGGAAACCATGATAAAACTTAGCATGCCATCATGGAACATCACTACCAAAAAAACAATGATCCACTTAAAATACACAGTCAACCAAGAGTCAATCCGGTCCTAACACAATCCATAAGCCCATAACTAAATGCATCTACTCTGACAAGGATAAAATCTCTTACCAGGTTGTAAGATAATCACCACCAATTCTATCAACCGGGAAACTAGACCGCACTACACAATGAAATCTCCAAGATCCTAGACACACTCAAGGTTCCATTTTTTCAAAACCAAGGCCTAACTTAAAGTACCTAAGAAGACATTCCAGGCACCTAGGGTGTACCCCCATATGAAAAAATGTGACAATACAAACAACGTAGAACCAGCTCAACAACCTACAAGAAGGAATCACGTACATTTACCTAAGTAGCCAATAGATAAACGAGCTCTGAGTCAATAGTCAAAGTAAAATCCAAGGAATATTGGCAATCAAAGGAAAGTGGCTAAGTAGCTACATTGCAATGTCTGAAAATTCTTGCAAAAATATAAATAGCTAAAAGATCCTTAGAGCTTCTCAATCCAATCATAAAAAAAATGTTGGTCCTTGATAAAATAGCACCAATTTACGTATATATAAAATATAGAAAGTCAACATCACAATCACTTCGCAGCCCTTCATGGCCACTAATAGGGGTACTATACCTCGAGCTCAGTTCTAAGAACGCATATGCATAGGTTGGATAAAAATGTGAAACCAAGATCTAATATCCACTTACTCATACAGGATTTAAGTCACCACAGTGGAAACCAAAACTAACTCATCTAACCACTGAAGGGAAGAGGGGAGCTTTAGGTGACTAAACAACTTCTAATTTACTCTGTCTAACCCCTAAACATAACCACTAATGTCCAACCACAATAATCACACCATACAATTTATCATTCCAACGAGGAAGATTCTCAAAGGGTTTATTACATCATACGACCAAAGCAAGAGTTAGGACTCATTAAACAACATCTTAGCAAGGGAACTGAGTTCTTGATACACCAGAAGTTCACCAGAAATATCAATCTTGTTTAACATTTACAGTTACCCGGGTTCAACAAAACGCCACTAGGTGAGTACAAAAATTCAAACAAATTTATTATTTTATTATTATTTTAATCATGGAGGTTCAAATTCTTCCAACTGGTTTTTGGGTTTCAATGTCAGCCCAGGTCCAAGCTTTGAACACATGGCTCTGATACCAAGTGTAACACCCACATTTTCCCCATAAGAAATCATGAGAAACCCGATAGTGAGACCGTAAAAATTATGGAATAATTTTTTTTAAAGGTTCCAAGGCCTTAACTCATATTTTAATAAAATGCAGATTACCAACAAAATTTAAAGTATTAATTGGCAGTGGAAAACAATTATTGATTAATTAAGACTGCCTCAATTTTCAAAATAAATATTACATTTTTAATTCTTTCGTAAACAAGTTTTCTAAAATTTTATTTAAATAATCTTCATTAGCTTTTAAAAAAATAATGTAACTCCATTAATTCTATTTAATGTACAACACAAACTTATATTAAATCATACTAAGATAATAACCTTGCTTTGTAAAAGACATGTAATTTATAATAAGCTCCTTATTCTAAAGGGGCAAGTGCTCAACTTATTCTAACCCCTTAGTCCCCAATCAAAAATACATACCCATATTTTATTTAAAAACATTCCCACCTAAGTACCCCATGACTTAAGTGATGTAGGATTCATTCTACACCACTAGATCTAACCTTTCTCAACCCTTAGATTTTGGTTTGGCAAAAGAAACCCTAGAAATTCTTATGGGTTCTTATATATTCTTTTTTTAGACCAATTCTCTTATTTTCTTTTTTTCACTTGGAGGTTAAGGGAGGAGGGAGGAGAAGATAAAGCCATGGAGGCTATTAGAGGCATAACAAGCTTTCCTTGATTAGGAATTTTGTGATTAAAACATGGATTTATTCATTTCCCCTTTATGGGTATTTATTTCTCTCTTGTATTTGTTTAATAGAAGTATTTTCTTTTTACTTGCAGGCTCAAGGTGTATACTTTGTGTGTATACTCTTTTGGGAAACACCCCCCAAACCATAAGCATTCTTTTTACAAATTAAAAACATTGTTTGTACATATGTGTGTGTGTGTGTGTGTTTGTGTGTATAGGTATATTATTTCTACATATATTTCATTTATTAAAACTCAGAAAAAAAAAAAGATTCCAAACACACACATGCACATGCACACACACACTCACACACACGGACACGCGCGCGCGCACACACACACACACACAGAGTTGTGAAATATAAACATGGAGGAAATAAAACTAAAGTATAGTCACTAAAATACATAGGTTGCATACTCCCTATAAAGACTGATTTTAAAAACATGGAGGGCTTTTGCTAAGTCAAGTGTATAGTAAAGTTTTAAGGAGGAGCGAGGCACATATTGCAAATTGTTTGGGGTTCAAGAGTATTGCGGGGAGGGGATCCAACCCCACCCCACCGCACCTCATCCCACCCCATATACAAGTATATTGGTTGTGGGTGGGATTGGTGCCCTCCCCCCTAACCACATTCCTATTTAACAACATGCGCAAGGAGAGGCCACGACTGTTGGTACCCAAATTGATTCTCCCTTAGAAACTGAGTAGCATCACATATTTAGCTAGAAATAGAGAGACATACAAATCATATTATGAGTAATTTTGTATCCGGAGAGGGGATTCAACTGACTCTTTGTCACTTGGGCATTAGAGAAATGGATAGTACCTTCATTAAGGATTCAAGCTATCCTCTCTACTTTAGGCCATGCCTTTTGACTAGGGTGAAAGGATCCATTTTGTAACCTTTGTTTGTGAAGGGGAACGAATATATCCTTCTCTATACAAATTTGAAAGGAAACCTTAAGAAAATATGATCAATGCACCACAATTTAACTCTCACAAGTTGTCACTTGTAAAGAATGGTGATATTTTCTACACAAGGTTAAGGTTACTAAAGACATTATGGAATCTTGATTGCTTCTGCATATTTTGGCAGTAGGATTTATTCATTTGTGCACATAAACAGAAAATAGGGGTAGTTTAGGTGGGATTCATTATTTTTGAATAATGTTGGTAGGAGATAAAGGAGGATAAACTTGATTTTTCTAGATCTTTGAGAAACTTCATAACAATTGGAAAACTAAATGACATAATGCTTTAGAACAACTAAAATATTCCTTCAACCAAAAGGTGTGCATCAATAGAGGCCCATATTTTCATAGTTTCAAATAATATCCAATAATTTAACATGAAGGATCAAGATAAAGACTCAATTAAACATTAAAAGACCACTGGCTCCTCACACCTAAGATACACTCAAAGGATTATAGACAATTTGTATCAATAAATGATGATAAAGTGATTTTAAATTATTAATCTCATTACAAGATGAAGGCTCTTCTCATAATGAAATTTCAAATGCAACTAAACTATCACAGGGATAATATCTTGTGTGATTCTCATGGATGTTAACACAAAATTGCAATATGAACAAGAAATACTACTTGCAGACATTCTGAAATAAAGTAGACACAAACTAGCCAAGGATTAACATGGATTAATTTGAAGTTGATTAGACTCATCAGCAGGGGAAAGTTTCTTTGAACAGTTTCAGAGATTGTCAATGGTTGTACACTCGTAACCAAATTGATGTGATTGAAATCGAAAACATAAGAGATTAACATGATTCTCATATGGTCTCTGAGGAAGATGGGATTTCATAAATTTTCTCTTAAAAATTCAACCCCTGACCCTTTGTAAGAGTATATTCATTGCATTTATACAATTTACTCAATCACTCATTAAAAATTATCTCCCTAAAAAGAAGAATATTCAAGGAATCCTTTGCTTGTTAACAATTTGTCTTAGAAAGTAACGTTTAACAAATTTGCACCCACAACTGCTAGGTGGAAAAATCATGAACTAATAATGTTTCTCAGACCCTCGACAAATGACTTGGATGCCATGCCACAATGTTTTGATAGTATTTCTAATCAATCTTTAATTTTATCATGCAACAAAGCCCCTTTTTAATAATTTTCCAGTGGATATTTATAGCTGGATCTGACAGGCAATCCTTTTCACCCTCGAGGTAACACCTTTTTCATCCTTTGCACTTGTAACCTCCATCATTTCATCCTTTTCCCATTCTTTCTTCTACAACCTTTCTCGACATCCAACTTCTCTGGTAATTAGTGTTTTTGAAAGTGTTCGAGAAATTTGAACTTCAAAAAATCAACCTTTACAAACCTTGGTTTCACAAATTAATCTCTAAATCTAGTCAATTACACTTTACATACAAAATTGAAAAGGGGTTTCATCAAAAATGATGAAAAACAATGCGTATTCGCATCTCCAGGAATTTTGGAGAAAAAATGGTGGAAAAATAAGATGCAATGCACATCAACCGTTTATTTTCCCTTTTCTCAAATTTAGATTAGAGTCATCCAAGTGTTTCCCTGGCGCAACTGCAAAGGTGAAGTGCAGAGGCAACTTTCGAAACAAGCGCCGGCCTTCCACATGCCCTGGGCCCAAAAAATTACATTTTGGCCTTTGAAAATTCTCAGTATAAAAGGAGCTAGCGGAAGCCTCCACGTATTTCACTGGCGCACTTTTGATATGGAGCACAAAAGAAAAGACCCTAAACAAGCATGGGCACACCATGTGTCTCAATCTAATAGATTTGTTGAAAGAATTTATGAACCAGAGGAAGGTGCCACGTGCCTAGGGTCTGAGAAATTTTCCTCGGCCATTGAAAATTCCAAGCAAGGGTAGAGTGAGTGGAAACATCCACATGTCTTTAAGGTGCATGTTCAAAAATAAAATTCAGGGGTAGCTCCCCTAACAAGTGCGGACTCCCCACATGTCCCAGGCCTTAGAAAGTTGCTTGAAATGTTTAAGTATAGAGACAAGCCAATGGAAACCTCCATGTGTCTCCCTGGCCCAACTTTGATATGGTGCCAAAAAATAGAGACCCTAAATAAGCACGGGCTCACCATGTGTCTCCTTGGCGCAACTACTAAGGTAGGACCCATAGGCAGATCCTCAAATGAGTGCTGGTCCTCCACGTGGATAAGGCTTGAGTTGAAGTGGGAATTAGAGTTTTAAAATGCCCCGCTGATCTGCATCCAATCAAAAGAAACCATGTTTTCACAGATGGTTTCTTAGATAGTCTCTTACGAAGATGGGATTTCTCAAATTTTCTCTTCAAAATTCAACCCCTGACCCTTTGCAAGAGTATCATCATTGAATTTATGCAATTTACTCACTCACTCATCCCAAATTTCCCCCCCAAAAAGAAGAATATTCGAGGAATCCTTTGCTTGTTACCAATTTTTCTCTGAAAGCGATGTTTAACAAATTTACACACCCAACTGCTAGGTGGAAAAATCATGAACTGATCACTTTTCTTATACCCTCGACTAATGACTAGGATGCCATGCCACTGTTAGCATTAGTTTAATATTGTTTAATATTTAATACATTGTTATGGTGGACAATTATAACTGTCACCCTCCACCCGCAACCTTTATAAGGCTCTGCACTCTTCTTTGTTAATGCATATATTGATTTCATTGAATATCAGTCTATCTCATGCTCCTGCCTTCATTGGTATCAGAGCACTCATCCTCTCCCTGCGTGGAATCTTTGAGGAGGCATTTCAATTATTTTATTTTTTCTCATATGCTTCTTCATTGGTATCAAATCGCATCATTGCTTGGGCGTGTGTGAAGAGGATTCAGTGTGGTCTGTCTTGAAGTGATGCTTAAGAGCATATCAGAATGGGGAGAATCTGGTGTAGAGTTTCCATTTAGTATTGGAAACTTGAAGACCTCTGGATGACACAGTTTGCTATCACTTGGGAGTTTGGATTCGTGGAGCATAAAGCAATAATCAATTAATTTTCTGCATTCAAAAGATAGGCGTTGAAGGTTAAGAAACATGTTTTGACGTTTTGAACTTCCATTGGAAGTTTTGGCGACCAGTTTGCAAATCTTTGGACATGTGGGAGAAAGATCATTGCGTGGAAATCAGACCTACAACATTGGATACGTGTATCAAGAATCCAGACCTACGTTGGAGACTTAAACAGTTGAAATTTTGATTTCAACCATCTTGTAACTGTCTCCAACCGTTTTCTGCAAATACTCTCAAGAAGAAGACGCATAATTGATGATTGGCAAGTGGTGTATGGTTGTATTTTGTGACAGATTTGTTTCATGTTTGGCTGACTGGTAATTTACTTCCTACTTCACCATTTTTTTGTTTCATTTCGTTAGTAGTTATTATGGACATTCACTTGGAAAAATACTCGGGGTTAAACTTTCATACATGGAAGGTGAAGATTCAAATGCAACTTATGCATAAAAACTTATGGGGTATAGTAGATGGGAAAGAGAAAAAGCCCACAGACGGTGCCAAATTAGCAGAATGGTAGTGCAGAGATGATAAAGCAAAATCCATTATTGGCCTTGCTCTCTCCGATTCTGAACTCCATCATGTTGATCTCAATAAATCTTCCAAGGACATGTGGGATAATTTAAATCAATTATTTGGAGCAAAAGCAGTGAACGCGAAGTTTTCCCTAAAACTTCAATTATATAGATTCAAAATGGAAGAAAGCGTTTCTATGTCTAGTCACATTAATAATCTTCGGTCTCTGCTCCAACAACTAGCAGAAGTCAAAGCTGTGATAGAAGACGAGGATGCCAAAGCGATCCTATTGAACAGTCTATCTTCCAAATGCAGTAATGTTGTTTTTACTCTCAGTCAAATTCAATCCAAATCTCTAGATGACATGATCACGGATCTTCTCGTAGAGGAAAAATGCATAACTGACGATGTTGCAGAAGGTGATACTCAACAAGTAAGTGCACTTTATTCCACAAATAGAAAATTTCACAGGAGATCAGATAAAAATAAACTAAGGCCTAAACAAGAGATTGAATGCCACTATTGTCAGAAGAAAGGTCATACAATGTGGAACTGTCATATCCAAGCAAGAGATGTTCTACAAGGAAATATAAAACACAATGGAGCTAACACTGCTCATATAGAAGATCCACAAGATTCTGACGAGAGTGAGGAAGCTGTTGATGAGATTGGCTTCACATCATCTCTAGTATTGTAAGCATCTATACAGGAGGATGGAGGATAATGGAGGCTAGAGGAAATCCAGCGACCTCTTGCAAGCCGCAAGCGACGAGGCCTTCGATAGTGATTGTGGCAGAATAAGGTATTGAGGACCTGTTCCTCAATTTTTGGCTTGTTTACTTCAGTTTCAATTTTGTGTCGTGTTCAGGTTGTTTTGTTATTCAATAAAGTACAAATGATACGAAGTTACCTATTTGGGACCTTCTAATTGAAGAGCGTCGTCGGGAACAGAAAAGCACTAAAAGCAGCGCATGGTACTCGCCTTGGGTTCATGGTAATCTTGTAAAACCATCGAGTTATCATCCTCTTGGGTTCATGGTATGCCTGTAAAACCACCGAGGTAAAATCCTCTTAGTTCATGGTAATCCTGTAAAACCACCGAGGTGAACAGTCGGAAAGTGTTTCTGTCCCTCTAGGTTTCTGGTCAACCTTAGAAAAACCATGTGAGACCATGTAGGCACATGCTCGTGTGAAGACCCTCTTTGCAGTGTTCTCTTTAAGGGGGGGACCTATTATCAGGAAATTTATATTTGTACGATCAATGTATTAAGGGGGGGAATGTTAGCATTAGTTTAATATTGTTTAATATTTAATACATTGTTATGGTGGACAGTTATAACTGTCACCCTCCACCCGCAGCCTTTATAAGGCTCTGCACTCTTCTTTGTTAATGCATATATTGATTTCATTGAATATCAGTCTATCTCATGCTCCTGCCTTCAGCCACAACTTTTTGACAGTCCTAATCATTATTTATTCTATCATGTGAGAAATCCTTGTCTTAATCATTTTCTGGTGGCTGTGTATAGTTGGATCTGACAGGCAATCCTTTTCACTCTCGAGGAAACACCTTTTTCATCTTTTGCACCTAAAACCTCCATCATTTCATCCTTTATCTATTCTTTCCTCTGTAACTATTCCCTACATCCAGCTTCTCTAGTAATTAATGTTTTCACAAGTTCCCGAGCAATTCCAACTTCAAAATATTAACCTTTACAAATTAAGCTCTAAATCCATTCAATTACACTTTACAGATAAGAACGACAAGGGGTTTCATAAAAAAATGATGAAAAACAATGTGTCTTCGCATCTCCAGGTGTTTTGGAGAAAAATTGCATGAAAATCAAATGTAATGCACAACTGTTGATTTTCCCCTTTCTCAACTTTAGATTAGAGCCATCCACATGTTTCCCTAGCACAACAGCAAAAGGTGAAGTACAAAGGCAAGTTTCCAAGAAAATTACCTTTTGGCCTTTCAAAAGTCTTAGTATAAAAGGAGCTAGAAGAATCCTCCATGTGTCTCACTAGCGCACTTTTGATATGGAGCCCAAAATCGAAGACCCTAAACAAGCGTGGGCTCACAATGTGTCTCAATCTGGAAGAGTTGTTGAAATAATCTAAGGACCAACGGAAGGTGCCACATGCTTAGGGTCCAAGAAATTTTCCTCTTGCATTGTAAAGTCCAAGCAAAGGTAGAGTGAGTGGATACTTCCACGTGTCTTCATGACGCTCTTTCAAAAATAAAATTCAGGTGTAGGTCCCCAAATAGGCATGGGCCCTCCACATGTCCCATGCCTTAGAAAGTTGATTAAAAATTTTAAGTATAGAGAGGATCCAGTAGAATCCTCCACGTGTCTCCCTGGCATAACTTTGATATTTTTCCCTAAAGTGGAGACCCTAAACAAGTGTGGGCTCACCACGCGTCTCCTTGGCACAACTACTAAAGTAGGACCTAGATGTGGATCCCCAAATGAGCGTTGGTCCTCCACGTGGACAAGACTTGAGTTGAATCAGGCCTTAGAGTTTCAAAAATCCCCACCAAGCCACATCCAATCAAAATAATCCACGTTTCCTCAGATTCTAAGATATAAATTAACAAGGAAAACACACATGTCAAACTTTAAAATGTAGGCAAATCACCATTTGTGCCTAGAAATTAATCTTTCTTTAAGGAAAAATAATTTGGAAATGATATAAGGCCCAAATTTGATCCATCCATGACCATGGAGAAGGATCTTTCAACAACATACAAATGAAGAAAACTTGTCATGTATCCATTCGGGAAAATAGGAAATAGGACAAAGCCCGTAGATTGAAGAAGATTTAGAGCAAAAAGGGTGAGATAAAATTGAGCACCAACAACAATGGTGATATTTTCTAAACAAGGTTGAGGTTACTAAACACATTATTGAATCCTGATTGCTTCTACATAATTTGGCAATAGGATTTATTCATTTGTGGACATACAGGGAAAACATGGGTAGTTTATGTGGGATTCATTGTTTTTGAATAATTTTGGTGGGAGATTAAGTAGGATAAACTTGATTTTTCCAGATCTTTGAGAAACTTCACAACAATTGGAAAAATAAATGACATAATACTTTAGAACAACTAAAATATTCCTTCAACCAGAAGGTGTGCATCAATGGAGGCCCATGTTTGCACGCTTTCACACAATCTCCAAGAATTTAACATGAAGGCTCGAGCTAAAGACTCAATTAAACATTAAAATACCCCTGGTTCCTCATGCCTAAGATGCACTAAAAGGCTATAGACAATCTATATCAATAAATGACAGCAAAGGGATTTTAAATTGTTTATCTCATTACAAGATGAAGGCTCTTCTCATAATGAAATTGTAGTAGGATTTATTCATTTGTGGACATACAAGGAAAACATGGGTTGTTCAAGTGGGATTCAAAAATATCCCCACCTAAGTACCTCATCACTTAAGTGATGTAGGATTCATTCTACACCACTAGATCTAACCTTTCTCAACCCTTAGATTTAGGTTTGGCAAAAGCAACCCTAGAAATCCTTATGGGTTCTCATATATTATTTTTTTAGACCAATTCTCTTATTTTCTTGTTATCACTTGCAAGTTAATGGAGAAGAGAGGAGAAGGTAAAGACATGGAGGCCATTGGATATATGGAAGCTCTCCTTGAAGGAATTTCATGCTTAAAACATGGATTTATTCATTTCCCCTTTATGGGTATTGATTTCTCTCTTGTATTTGTTTAATATAAGTATTTTCTTTTTACTTGCAGGCTCAAGCTGGTGTATACTTTGTGTGTATACTCTTTTGGGCAACACCCCCCCAAACCCTAAGTATTCTTTTTAAAAATTAAAAAATATGCTTGTACATACATACATACATACATACATATATATATATATATATATATATATGTATATATTATATATATATATATATATATATATATATTATTTTTACTTGCAGGTTCAAGATGTATACATTTCTACATATATTTCATTTATTAAAACTCAAAAGAAAAAAAACAAGATTCAGAATATATATACATACATACATATATTTACGTACGACCATTAAAGATAAACGCGGAGGGAATAAAACTAAACTACGCTGACTAAAATACATAGATTGCATATTCCGTAGAATGGCCACTTTTAAAAACATGGAGGGCTTTTGCTAAGTCAAGTGTATTCTAAACATTTAAGCGGGAGGCAGGCGCATAATGTAAATTATTTGGGGTTCAAGAGTATTGGGGGCAGCGGCGCTGACCCCACCCCCACCACTTATACAAGTATATGGGTTGGTGGTAGGGTTAGCGTCCCTCCCCCCTACCACATTCCTATTTAAAACAACCTGCCCAAGGACAGGCCACGGCCACCCATGGCTACCAAAACATATATATATATATATATATATTATTAAAATGCTAATGCACTATATTCGGCTACTGTAAAACTCTTATTATATATATATATATATATATATATATATATATATATATATATATATATTACTACATATATGTATATATATTAATATTTAACTTTAAATCAAGATTATTAGTATTTTCAAAAGAAAACATGCAATTAAAATCATAGAATTATATTATGGCTTGTAAAAAAATCCTTGTATATAATCATTATATGACTATTGTATATTAATAATGTGCATTCATTTAGCAATTAATTTTTCTTATTTAATTTGGAAAATTGCAAATAATGTGGAAGGATAATTGTCACATTTATAAATTTTTATGGATAAGATTTACACAGAACTAGGAAAATAGTAGTGCACAATTTTGTAGTTGTAAGGATCTATAACTTATCACATTTCATTTCATTTATGCAACCATCTTAAAGGTATAATGATTTGTGGTTGATTCATTTATTTTGATCTAATTCTATTTCCACAAAGTAGATATTTTATTAATAAATGATTCATACCTAATCCTTTTACACATGTAGCTTTAATAAGGTTAAACAAACCATTATTAAATGAAATTTATTACAATTTTCTAGTAAGCAAGGATTGTCCATAATGCAATTATTAAACAATTATTTCCCATCCAAGAGCATAAATATATAAACAATGAACTCCTAAATACACATTTATATTTGTGAGAGCTTAATTTCTATTACAAGATCCTTTCAATTTCACATTCATATGAAGTACGGTAATTCACAATAAACCATTTCCAAGAATGAATGAGATTACATTCAATAAACTTTTGATACAATTTACAAGTAGTAGGATCATAATAGTACAAGATGAAACTCTAAAAACCTTTCTCCAACAAGATCACCTTATCCATTTAGCACAACATCTTTATCTAGCCAAGCACACAAAAAAAAGGGAGACTAGGCAAAACTCTCCACCCAACCAAAATATCGAAGGAGGGAGAGAAGCCTTCTTCCTCATTGGCCCCCGAGCCCAAACAAGGAAGCAATGAGGGCTATTTAGACAATCATGGCAACTCAAAATTGATTCCACACACATTCTATCAAAACAAACAATGAAATCAAAAAATACCAATTTCTTTACAACCAACCAAAAAATATCATACACAAAGGCTTCATACTGAAGCCATGGAGGAGAAAGGAACATGGGGATTCTTCTTATGCCTCCCAAGGGCTTGGGTGTCCAACTACAAGCCTCCAAATTTTTCATCACAATAAACATAACACTCTTATGCCTCCCTCTCAAGAAGATACACCACTGTTATGCCTCCCTCAAGAAAGTAACCCACTCTCACTACTAGAACTAGCATCATTTATCCACATGGTTATCCACAAAATATTGGTTTTGTGGAAAAATTGTGATTTCTCAACATTTAATAAAAAAATTCTAAATATAATGTAGATATTGCACAATTATAAAAGTCACATTTCAAATTGTGGAATAGTTATATTCTTTAAAAAAAATTATGGATAAATCACATTTTCTCACCATGGTTGGAAAAAAATAAGATTTTTCAACTACAATTATGAATAAGACACATAAGCCAAATATAATGGATCATAGTTTCAATTTTCCACACCATATCTAAGGTTTAAATAATAATTGTCAAAATTATACACATGTAAATTTTAATTACCAATAAATGTAACATATATGTATCATGAGCCATTCAATTTTTTTTTTCTATTTGTTTGATATTTTGCATTAAAATTTTAAGAATTATATTATAAATACAATTATTTGTAGTAATTTCTACAAAAGATTAGAATATTAATACAATTGGCAACCCTTAATCTATAATTGTAATCCATAATAAATGAAAAAATGTGGAAAATATGTAAGATATTAAGAATTTAAAATATATATTGTGAATAAGAATTAAATATATGAAATTTCTATGATCCTCTTTTAACAATATTATTACGAAAAAGATACAAAATATTAGACGTTTCCACATTTCTATGAAAGTAACAATAAAATTGCGAATTATTCATACCACATCCCAAACTTTAATGTGGAGAACTTATAAAAAATGATACCCTTCTACATTATCATAAATTACAATGTAAATAATATATAAATTTAGTTGTTACTAATTTATATTTGATGGTAAAAAAAATTGTTGATAATTTAGATTTTTGAGAAATACATTAAACTACAAGCTGATATAGATGTCTCCTTATCAAAAGAGTTTTTACAAAAGTAAAAAAAATACTTATTATAGCTTAAATGTAATTTATTTATTTTCGTGGAAATGAATCATTTGATTTTAAGTTTTTTCATCATTTTGAATAATTTCAAAAAAGAAAAAGAAAATGATAAATATAATATACCATCTATAATTTTTTTTATAAAATATAAAATTATTGAATGTTATTTTGAAGAATATAGATTATTTATAATATTTAATATAATGTTATAAATAATTTATATTATTAAAAATAGAATTATTTTACTATCTATGTCTATATGAATCAATAAGAAAATTGGTTGAAATGTTTGAAATGTAAAACATAGTACTCCTTAATGTTAAAAATTTATGTGAAAATCCAAATAAATCAATAAAAATAACATTCTATTAATTTAAATTTCGCAATATTAATTGACATACTAATTAAAAAATTATATTGACTCTTTATTTTTATATGCTTATTGAGAAATGGTTTGAATCTTTTTATTATTAAAAAACAAATATAGAAATATCTGAAATCTTGGGAACAATTAAAAAATATTAAAATATAACAACATCCACAATTAATGGAAAATCTTGAGTAAATACTTGAGCATAAAAATTGTTACGGTTATTGTTTGACTGCCATTATTTAAAGAGCATAAAGAGAACATAACATTTTTAGCTTCATGGAGTGCGTTATCATTATATAATTTTATAATATTTAATAATAGGTCATGCCTATAAATAGGCCCTAAATCTATGCACACGAATAGACTTTTTTAGACTTTTTCTACCTCTAGATAACTATGAATGCATGTGTTACGGAAACAATTACTGCTAAAATTACCCACATTAATTATCATATAAGACTGAAATGAAATTTTATAAACACTAAATAGCATAAAAAGTGCCGATTGAAATCTACAGAAGGTTTTTCGAAGGTAATTTCAATTGAAAGTTATTCAAAAGTTGTAATTTTATAATGATTGCATGTTTGATTTACAGGTGAAGCCCCTCTCGATTTCTACGTATTTATTTTTCATTTAAAAATTTTCCATGTTTTTGCAGGCAGGAAACAAAACTAAGATTTGGATATTTACTTGGATCTCTGTTTAAATTGAATGATCATTCTTTTGAAAATCACTGGTATCAATGTTTTATTGTAAATATTATTTTTGAAATAATAAATTTATTCATTATATTTTGAACTCATGCAAAACTAATTTGAATGCAGTGTGTCAAAATGTTCTTAACAAATTTCAATGGATTTTAAATTGCAGATATGAATTTGAAAACACAATACGCATATCAGATCTTGATCTCAATTTAATAAAATAGAAAGATTTTCTAATTTATGGGAGTTTGGCCGCCCAATATCTTAAAAATATCTATCTTTCTAAAACCCAATTCACAGATACGAGGAAAATAAGTTCTTGATAGAAATGATATAAAAAATAATTTGAAGAGTTTTTATCTACAAAGGTATGAATTATAGTGGCCAGAATGAATTGTGTTTTAAATTTATAATTCCTAAATATTTCTTAGTTTAAGCTCCATTATTGTCAATGTTCATATTTCAGATATAGGCATTAAAGAATAGGTTAATTTTTTACAATTTTTCCATATTCAACATGGCTTCGAAATCATAAATGTGACAATAATTGTGAAAACAAAAGTTTAACATATGTTCAATCTTTTTTAGTTTAATGTAATATTGTTGGCCAGACCAGATTTGAGAAACATAAAACATGAGGTATATGGTATAGAGGTTAGGTAAATTATTATACAAAACTAATTTTTTATATACCGTGCAAAACATTTTATATAGGAACATTTGGATTGGTAAAAAATTGAAAATTTTGTTTTAAGTAATAGTTATTATTTATTATATGTAAGCAATAAATTTTATTACAAATATCTTAAATTTTATTTACATTAACTACAAAATGGATAAATGTTCAAATCATGATTTGTTTTTCATTTATTATGAAATCATTTTATAATTGAAAATTTACAATTATTTATTTTTTGATTAATAAATAAAATGTTTTTTCATTAATAAATAAAATGGTGGTGTTGATGATAAAATTATGCATCTATAAATTCTTCACAATTTATTTGTGAATGGTGAGTTCAAAATTGTGAATCCGAATTTTTGGACTCCACCCACAATTTTATTGTGGAAACAAATAAATGTGACAAAACACGTGACAATTCCACAATACCATAATTGTTGTAGTTTCACATTACAAAAATGTGAAACTACAACAATTATGGTATTGTGGAATTGTCACGTGTTCTGTCAAATTTATTTGTTTCCACAGTAAAATTGTGGGTGGAGTCCACAAATTCGGATTCACAATTTTGAACTCGCCATTCACAAATAAATTGTGAAGAATTTGTGGATACACAACCCTTAGTCTTGTAGTGTCTTATGCCTCCTTCAAGATAATAACAAGATAAATACAATACATATTTATCAACAAGGACGACATCCAAACCCAACTCCCTCCTAAAATCTCAATAACATTTCTCTTTTTCCTCCCTCAATTTCTACCCCCATTTCCATATCTCCCACAACCTAATGAACAAGCCTATTTCCAAACAAGCATAACCAATGTAGGAATCAACATCTACACACGAGAGCACCAAAAAATAACAAGGTAAAAACAAAGGTGGAGATCTACCTCACAAATGAAGAGTATGAATACAAAACAAGCTCCAACCCTTTAAAAATCCTACGCAATGACCATCTGTTCAAACTCCATTCTTAAGCAAGCTCTCCAAAATTAAAAGCATTCCCCAAAACCAAAAAATGTGCAAGTAACAGCCAAAAAAACTATTAAACATGCATATAAAGGAAAAAGGGAGAGGAGGGTGAGGTGGCTCCATGTAGGATGCCACATCACTCATCCTCAACTCCTCATCACAATTCAAAGCCATACCCCAAAGAATACTTAATAAGTGGTTGAAGAAAAGAAAAATTACTTACACACACAAACTAATCCCATACCCCTTAAGGACTAAAAATAAATATATATAAGAAAGTGTAATAAAAGTTACAATTTTTCTTCCCAAAGCACATAATGGGGTCTGATTTTGACCCCCCAACCCATAGGTAGGGTTGGTATAATAATTTAAGAGGTGTGGGACAAGTTTAACTTGTCCCGCAAGCCTGTAAAATTTTCCCTTAAGGACAAATCCGAATTTCTAAGGAGAGATGGAGTGTACAACACTCAAAATCTTAAGCAGTCAAGTTAAACACATAAACCAACGCGCTATCAAATCCAATAAACGAATTATTTTTTCCCATCCTTTATTATTTTAGCACCATGATTAATTTATTAACTAAACACAATTTTATTAATTAATGCAAGGGAAAATGTATCACTAAAAATCACATACTAAAATTAAATTAAATGAAACAAAATAAAAGAATGCACACACCCATTGGTCACATTTGGAGGTTATCCCCTCCATGGGGACCCGCTAACAACAACAAGACACACACAAAAAAACACAAGTTTCCATGGTGACCCTTGTTGCCAATACCCCACATTCATTCATTATTGGTCTTTTACTCCCCCCCCCCCCCCACACATAGTTTGTTGTCGTGAAATAATTAGTTGCAAAATCACACAATACCTTTCTGGCCTCATAGTCATGTTAGTAATATCGAACAAATAAAACTCTTATATCTACATATCAATTTCAACGTCAAATATCATAACTAGTATTGCTAAGACCAATTATTTCAACAATTACTCTATTTTTTAACATTTTGATTCCGCTAATACATCATTTTGCAATTACGATCATAAACCAACTAAATCACCTTACTTAAGCAATACTTTTACTTGTTCCAAAATTTTCAATTCTCCAACATCAAAGGAATCACACAATAACCTTGAACATCATAATAAATATCAATACGAAAATACTCCGAAATATCAACATACATATAAACTAACAACACATCATTTTCTCCCATACTGAAAAGTCTATCAAAAGTTAATCAGTTCGATTAGAGATGTCTATCCTTGAATTTTCATATCACAATGTGTTACTATCATTTTTTATTGATATTTCTAGGTACCTTGTGCAATGATGTCCATGTGTCTAGTCACATAAATAGAATAAACAAAAAACTATCAAAGGGTAATGCTATCACAATCAATTCTATGACAACATAGCCATTCTAGCTAATTGTCTTATTCCAAGATGCCCATCAGGGTCCACAGTATGACATAGAGTCAAAGTAATAATAATAACCAAAACACCATAAAATCCTGATGTCCACACATTTTATTTGTATGCTAACAAGAATACAACATTCAAGTTTATGATTATCACAATTCAGAAAAGATAATCATGGTTCATCTAGTGTTGAAGGGAACTGGGCATTAAAAGCTTCTTGGAAGGTATTTGAAATGCATTAAATTTGTATTAGATGTCTCACTTGTAATATGAATTTAATACTTGAGTGTGTAAGAGAAATGAAATGATTTATCTCGTGTTACGTTACACTTCTTGTAGTATTGAATCCATTAGTGTACATTATCGGTTGTTTGATATACAATTATTCTAAAACAATGCTAATAATGGGACCAAAGTGAGACCAATGTATGACATAAGCGTAAAGAGTATAAGTGTAAATGATATTTTTTAGGAATAAAATTATAACTAAAGTCCTTAAAAATTAATTAGGCATTCTCATGTTGTTAAAAATTAATACTAATTTCCCTTAGTGAGATAAATCTTTCGAGAAAGCATAAAATTATAAATATATATATATATATATATAAACAAAATGTCAGGATGTGAAAATGTGGAATTGACTCATTCTAACTAGTGAAATATATCAGCTATAACATGAATATAAAGGTAACATAATGGAGGAAAGTTAAGAGGAAGAGGTAACTTCACTCGAAATCTTCTTTAAGTCTTAACATTTCTTCCCCTCGAGTTCATGTAATTTTTTCCTTATGTGATGAGGATAGAATTTATTAAAAAAAACATATTAGATAACCCTTACATTAAAAAAGAGCATCACGAGTTGTGTATGCATTAAAAATGTGGCAAATAACATACTGAGTTATGGGAACTAAGGTAAGGGAGAAAGATCCAAACTAAGAGTGCTTGTTATAAGTTGAATCGTAAACTAAATTAAGAATATGTAGGTTTAGATTGGGAATTTATCCTCGCAAAATAAATGTTATTAGAATTTTAAATGTAACTAGGATGTATCGATTGTAATGACGCGTTGTGGACTTTCCAATCCTTGGTTCCTTTGTGGTTAGATCATTTATAGTAATTGATCATTAAGGATAGTGGAACATCAAATAATACATGGTGTTATCATGTTGTCTATGTGGGTCCATGTTTGTGTAAGTGTCTTATGTGATGTTGACTTTCTCTATAATTTGAGCCCATGTGATGTCATGTTACAAGCAATGAAAGACCAAAAAAAAAAATATTCCATAAATTTTACTGTTGTACTTTGGTGATGAAATTGTAATCATTAGAATGATCAAAGAAAATTAATATCAATTAATGAAAAATAAACTCATTATTATTGCATTCAAATCTTCAAGAAATTCAGGGAAAAACATATACAGAAATACTTGCAATAGGTTTCCTCAAGAATTCAAAATGAATTACAATTGTATTCCAGCCTTATATAATGTTTTACATTCAAATGTAGTTTAACTCTCTCAACCCTAAATCCGGACTTGAATCAAATTAACATAGCGTGAGTTTATATCATGTCTTGATATTATAGATTTTTTAAAGAAGTAAATTGTTTTTTAATGTCCTTATGGACTTCAACTCAAATTGAATTGATTTTAATTACTTCACTTGACCTTTTAATTTTTTAGTGTCGATATGAATTGATTATAGAGAATTAATCTATTTCTAAGAAATTTTTTGTATGAGACTTATTTTTTCCTATCGTATCCAATTGCATTTTTAACATCATCTAGAAAATGACAGAAATCCTCAACACCTGCAAAAGAAGATTGTCCTTGTTTTTCTAAAACTTTTTCTGGTATTTCCTTTTGTATTTTATGCAATATTTTTGGTTGAGTCCACAATATAAATCTTCATCAACAAATTTCTCATTATTGTCTCTAGATACCTCTTCAAAAATATCTTGCTTGCCTTAAACAAGGAGAGCATATCCCGTAACCTCATCATTGGGTTCCTTAGATTTGTTCTTATTGGGATTCTATTTGATGATCCTTCACCATTATTGTGATAGAAACCTATTTACAGAACATACTTACATTTCAGATATATTGACACTTCTCTCTGATGTCATCATGAATGACATTAAAATAGGAAGCCCCCTCACCACAAAAGAAGTACTATTTGTTAAGCCTAAATTTACTGTATCCCATGAAACAATATTTGTTTTGTTCACTTTTTCTGCAGGCACATGAATTATTTGGCAAAGTGTATATCTTCCTGAGATACCTATAGTCCTTTATTCTTGATAACCATTAGAACCTAGCATGATCAATATGCTCAAGGAAGCTCTTTTAAATAACTTTCCAAATTCTTGTTTACTTTGTGGCACAAAGCTTATCAATTATTCCATCTAAGTAGATGATATAACCCTCTTTTATCAATTTGTGGTCGATAACACAACATTTCAGTGAGACATGTTGCCAAATAGTTCATATGGCTTCTATTTTTCCAACCTTGTTCTCAACTTTAAGAGTCTTGTTTCGGTGCTAAAATTTGTTTTAGGATTCTCACCATAGACGATTCTGCATGGTACTTTCCACTATAATCATTGCAAAATTCATGAAGTGGGGTATTAAAAAATCCTTTCATCTAAGATTTTATAGATTTGAGGCTTTGGGAATATTTAAAACTGCATGTTCCAAATCCTTGTAACATGATTGGAGTTTGTGCAAATAATCTTCCCATTGGTGTAACAAAATTGATTGATCTATCATATATTTTCTTGAGACATTTTCAGTGCAAAAGTTGAATTGATATTATTTTACCTCATAAACTTCTACGTTCCTCCGTAGAATGTTTTTTCCTTTCCAGGCCTATATTGTCTATACCCGAAACATGAATCTTACATCCAGGGCCATCATAGAACTCATCACAAAGCCATCGTTGTATCAATCTAGATGTGTTACGTACGCGACATACCATTCTCATGGCACCTTTCATTAAAAATCCCTATTCAACACTAGGAATTTTTCAAGACCATATCAGCTGCATCGGCATTGCCGTGTCCGTCACTAGCTCTAGCCAATTCAACACTAGGATAATTCCTTGGTTCCAATTATTACTCGACATAGAAACATATTACATAACATCCATGGTTTGGTAGGGCTGTGCGCTCTTACGTGGAACAAATAAAATGCTTTGCCAAAGTACTACGCGTCATAATATTTAATTCAATACTTTGCCAAATATTTAATTTAATTTAATTTAATTTAGATATTAACATCCACAAAAGGCCAAGATTGGCTTATGGGACAAAACAGGCAGTACAAGGACTAATACATAAACGGAGTGTCAAAAGTATCTCCAAGAAAATAAATAAATAAATAACAAATAAACAACCAGAAGGTTGAAGAACTAGAACCAGTGGAATGTACATTGTCTAATAGATTTGGACCAACTTGTCTGCGCATGAGATCTCTTCAGCGCCCTGAAATCAATTATTCGGAAGTAAGAACTAATATGCTTGTAATTATTTGTGTAACACCCAAAAAAATTCTACTCTCAAAACAAATTGAACTAATAAATTTATAGTCAAATTTATGGTAATATTCTTTTTTGTTTTAAAAGGGGTTTGCAAGGTAAGACAATTCCACATCTAATAAATTTCTTGGTTAAAGTCTCTCTACACAAGCTTGTGAAACACATAATTAAATTAATAATTAAATATTATTAATTTACTTCCTAAGCTATATTTAGAAATTTAAAGCATCTACTAAACTCTGTTACTTTAATTATTTATCAAACACCAAGACTACATTATTTTCTAACTCAAATGTTTAATTGTTTATTTAGCCACTAAGTGGCCCATTCACCCCATTACCCATGTTCTCTCTTTGGGCCATTGGATTGAATCTAACTACATTTCCTTATGGGTTTCCTTTTTATTCATATGTAGTGCCACTCCGTGTCAAAGCCAAAATTTGTAGGTGTAGCAGGTATGGATGTAGACTTTAGACCTACCATTGTCCTTGCATAATAATATAAAAACTTTATTTGGGATCTTCAGAATTTAATTACGATGCAACCCATGTTAATGATGTAAAACTTAGCAATAATTGATTAGTTGAAATAGAAATAGCAGGGGTGTATTGAACGGCCCATTGAAATTGACATTTCAAGTTATACATAAATGTTTGAAAAATGTCATAGTGGAGTGTGCATACAAGCATGCAGTGAATGGATGTTGATTGGGTTTCAATATAGGTATTTTCTACTATGCCCGCATATTTTATAACCCGCACTAAAATATGTTTTTGTAGATAGTGGGTGATTTTCTCGAGGTGCTTCGCAGGGCATTGAGTTTTCCTTGATTAAAGTGGAGATTAGACAGAAGGAAATAGTTGTGGTTATGCGTTAAGTTGTCTAGAGATTTTACAACAGAAATATCCCCAAATCTGCACCAAACTTGAAGCTTATGATAGCATCCTGCAAAAATCTAAAACGCCTTAGGAAAGTGTGGATTCATGGAGTGCCTTCTCAAGAAGGATTTACCGAGAGGGGTTTGTTGAAAGAATGATAAAATATGTTTTATACCTCTGTCATGCCTCCAGGTCTACGCCAAGGGGAGGAAGTATATTTTCTTTCTTTAAAATATAAAGGCACAAGGAAAGCGCGGAAACAAGATAAACAAAATATGGAAGCTAAAAAAAGAGAGACGTTCCAGCTAACTGTTGAAATACCTACTGGGGACATGGTCTTATGGAACACCACCTTCTAAGCATTTTTTTTAAACTCTTTAGAAAATGTGTTGTCTCATGCATACGCGGGTATGAGATGTGTAAATTAGTTTTGCACATCCGCAAACTAGTCTCGAGGCCAAACCATTATTAGATGTATTAGTGGCGAGCTCTAAAGTAGATGGGTATGAAAAATCGAGACACATACACTTGATTCATAAACTGTGCAACCAAATTTCTAGAAGAAATGCTAGCTGCATGGTTTTGTTAGTTTGGGGGCTGTATCAGACAACCTCCCTTCCTGAGGAAACTTTGTTCTTTTCTACTGAGGTGTTAATCTAGCCTGTAATAGTTGGAAGGATGATTTTTTTTTGTGAGTGTGGCAAGTTATGTCGTTTCTTTGAATGCGAGGATCGCGAGTTTGGTGTAAAAAGGTATGGTTTTCCCCTTTTCACTTGCATTAAATTTTGCTTCATCATTTCAAGCTTTTTCAAAATTAAATGTTGAATGATAGGGAGAATAATTCCAAAAAATGAAAAAATATATTCTTGACGTGAACTCTCAAAACATCAACAAAAAAAACAAAAAAACAAAATAAAGAAAAGAAAAAAGAAGAAAATTCTGACCTTGAAAATCACGTGCATGGAGCGCCACACCCACGTATATCACAAACCCGAAAATCCTACCATGACCCCTACTAATATAAGACACCATGGGGTTATTTATCCAATTCATTTTAATTAATTTAACATCCCTGCAAATTGAATTTCTGAGCCACTTATCTTAACAATCACTTGTGTCACATGTTCATTTTAATAAAATGTTATTAGTTTCATCTTATTGTTGTCACTTAGTTTGATCAAAACTGAAAACACTTTCCACCTACCTCAAGAATACCAACAATTGAATCATAACCCATATTATTTCCATTAAAAACACCTTCAGAAATCAGTTTTGTAAGTGGATTTTGGGGTACACTGGTTGCTTTGCGACAATAGTTGCTGACGTAATTACGATAACTAACCCTAGAGTTTCCCTTGTAACTTGAGCATTGTTCATCGTAATAAAATTTTGTCGAACACGATGAATTCTGTGTATATGGGAGAGTACACAAGAATCATCAATTATTGTGCTCAAACTTAAAATGAGTGTTTTCAAGGCCAAATTTGTGAGCACGTTAATTGTTTTCGCTCGCTTGCACCAAAATTGCAACTTTAGCTAATCACACTGTCTAGGGTTTTTGTTGACTCCTAACTAACTATGAAACCTTGTGCATATCGTTTCCATACTTTATAGAGTATCAATTGATAAAATTATTGTATGATTTTTTTTTGGGAAATTGTGATGTTTTTCTCTCTTCCCTTTTCTCTTCTAGAAGTAACTTTGATATTTTGACTGGTTATAGAAATGTATATGAGTTATAAGTGTTCATGGGATGGAAATGAAATTAAAATTTGATAATGTATGTGAATATGATATGATGAATAGAAAAGAAAATCAAATCCATGCTTTCTCTCTCTTCCCCTTTCTCTAGGTAGAGATAATTATGAAAATATTGATTGGTTTTTGAAAATAAAAATAGGTCAAAATGTATATGAGTTAAAATGAAATGAAAATTGGATACAGGATATTATGGTGATTTGAAAATAAAATGAATCCTAGATTTTCTTCCTTCTTCCCTTACTCTTTTATCTCTCTATCTCTTTCTATATCTCTCTCTATTGTATGTTCTGATTGTTTGAAATGATGGATGTGTGGAATTTATGCTTGACTGTAGGGTATTTCCATACTCAATTCTAGGACTGATGCAACGTTGGTTACAGGTACTCCGAACAAAAGGAATTTTCTGGATGTGATATGTTGTAATTAATGAGTTTTCATTGTAATGTTATATTCACCTTACAATACATCTATTACCATATAATAATTATATGTATTATTATCTGAAGAATTGTTTTTTGTATATTTTTAAAAGAGAATGCCAATGTGGCTATATTTTATAGTGTCGAACTGGATGTGAAGTTTTACTTAATGTTGTACCTATGTTATAGAGATACGAAACCAATATTTATGATGTTAATTATTGGTTTAATTACTTAACAACCACAATGCTAGGTAGAATATCCTCTCATAAAAACTAATGAAAACAAAAGAACAAGCTATAATGCCTATTGTACTTCCTCCTCCCATTTGAGTTTTGTTTCAAGGTAAAAAACATTGATCATGTTAATAAAATACTCTGGTCTCATTAATCATCTTCATGCTTTGCACCTAAGACATCTTATTAAGGACCATTTCCTTGATATTTTATGTTGTGGTGCATATGTTGTGAAACCTATCATATTGGCACTAGTGAAATTATCATGTCTAAGTGTTGTAGGTATGACCATTACATGAATAAGTTTAACCCTCATGGGCACAATTTTCCTTGGTACCCTAGTGGGTGGCCAAATCCTTTCAATATAGTTGGTGGTTGTACCTATGATTGATCTCTTATGCGATCTAAACTATGTGAGTGGTGACTACATGTCAAATTCCTTGTGTATTTACCCAACAATTAAAACAGATATTTAGGAGGCTTTTGTAATGCATAAGATTATTTGGGATATCTCTCTTGAAATATACACTAAATATTAGCATGTCTAAGAGAAATGAAATGAGTTGTCTTGTGCGAGGTTGTACTTGTTGTGGTCTCAAATCCCTAAGTGTAAATTATTTGCTATTTTATTTACAATTGTTGTAAAACAATGCCCATAAGAGTACAAATCATCCATGTAAGAGTAATGGGAAACAAGAGTAATATACAATATTGTTTAGGAATAAAGTTATGTTTGAAGTCTTCAAAATTCATTTAGGCTTTCTCATGATAGTTTCCATTATCTAGAAAATGTAATTTTGAACATCAAATCTATGGAAATGTTATAGGAATTACATTTGTTCCAAAAGGATGTTACTACAAGACCAAAGTAACCACGTAAATGTAGTCAGTAAAAATGAAAAATAATATTAAGCTAAATAATTGCCGCTATAGACACGAAAATTGGGTAACAATCAACTTGGTCCCTCGAAAAATAACCAACTCGAACACACCCACCTAACCATGGCCGCTTTCACCCCACTCTAATATTAATTTAATTAATTTAATTAAATTAATTCATGATATCATAATATCTATTATTTAAATATCCTAATTGGATAATGCCCACACCACCACCTCACCCTAAGACTTATTCTTAGTATGTTGCCATAACTAACTAAGACCTACCTAAAACCTAAAAATCAAAGCCTACATTCCCTCTAACCACATTCCTACCCATTAGAAAGGAATTTTCCATTATAATCCATGAAAGAAAATGAACGAGATCCAAGAAAATCAAGAGGATCTGCCCATTTTAGTAAACCTAGGAAATTCTACCATAATAGACGTCGGTTACCCTAAACCACCACCGGTCAACCCCAAACCATTGTCAATTACAACTTATTCCTGAAAAAAACCTTATTTGTAGGTTGGCACATTTTCTAAGGGCAAGAGATGAAACCAGAGCTACTTGAACGCATAACTAGCATTCATACACACATCAGACCATTCACAGTCAACATCGAAAGTAATCACAGATCCATTTGCATTCATGGAATCATCTAGGGAAGTGATATCACCACATAAAATTCCATCCTTCTGATCAATTTTCATTTCCATCCAGCCACCAAGCTCATACAATAGTAAGTATCTTGTTAACCAACATTCATCTGATGTCATTTTAGTAGACTCTTTTACTTCTGTCATCAGTTTCTATTTGTATTCCCATTCACCCATCATTTTCCTTCACACAAACTTGATCATTCCATCACCCACACCATTAATATACCCATATCCTACTGATAACTACCCCTGAGTACAGCTAAGACCTACACAGACCTTGGCATGGCCCTCTCCTTGTCTATTTAGCCTCATATCTATCACCACACCAAGATTCTATTAAGTTTTCTCTACCCTGACCATACCGACCTCAGTTACCCAAAATCGGTGCCGGTTCACTTAAATTGACGTATGTCTCTGTGTTTTACTCTCAAACCAAGAACAGAGCCTAAAACCTTCACCAAATACCTAAAACAGCCCAGAACTAGACCTTGGCTAGTACTAGTACCTTGATAAAGACCTTGACCTTCATATTTAATCATAGCCTATCCTGTTGTGAACAAATCTGTTTACTGTAGTTGAATGAGATACCTAAATCATTTTAATTGCAGTATGGTTTTATTTATTGTTAACATCGAATTATTTTAAATAGTGGATTAACAACCTTCTAGGAAATATCACACTTTTATCTTCTCTTAAATATGTGTACCACGGTGCTACACATAACATGATTCTCATGGATACTTTTTGTCTGCTTCTAGATGAGATCCCATGGTCATTTCACCTGGCTTTCTGAAAAATATTCTGATTCTTCACCTTAGTCTTTTCCATGACTTAAAATCCCTCATGTGGTATCTAACTCTTTGAGTCAAACTTCCACTAAAAAAATGACTCCCTCAAAAAGGAAATCTTTCTTTCTACATCTTTATTATAAATAGACTGCTCCCTTGAAGGATATCTATGTGAATCCTACTTAAAAAAGAGAGAGAGAAGAAGAGAATCCAAAGCTTCCTGCATCGATCAGCTTTGTGAAGACCTCAACGAGTTAATTTCCTCATCCCATATAGACTTCCCGCATCGATCATTCTTTCTCAAATACACGTCGAAAATAGAAAACATTTTTTTTATGGACTTGCTCATTCTGATCTTGGATATCTTGCCAAAAAGGCGTGATACCTCATACCATATAAACTAACCACTTTTCACCCTCTCACCATTTGCACCTTAATTTCCTACCGCCTCAAGGGACCTGCTAGAACCATGACATTTGGTGATAATGTGACTATTCTTCACCTTTATAATAATCAATCATGCAATGTCTTTAGGGTCTTACATTCATCAACCTATCTAAGGTATGACCCACCCATTATGATCCTTACCAATCAGGTGGCGTTCTTGCTTCCTCTTATCTTTTCACCTTCTTCATTACGTATTGATCATCTTATCCAGGACTAGATCCTCAACATTTATCTTTGGGTAATTTTCTTCTTTCACCACAATCAACTCAACATCACCCATACCAATATTCACACAATTCACCCATACCTAAAATACCTAGACTCAATCATGCCTATAACCTACCAACTCATTCTCATCCTTGCTCGCATTCTTCCCTAGCTTATGGGAGAACTATGTCAGCCTGAGGTCCCTTTTTTCTGGGACTATGTAGGCAATACTTCGAGGGTATGGGGCACTTAGAGGTTAGCTTGACCACTCTCTACCCTAAATAATTCCCCTTTCCTTTTCCTAATCAGAATCTACCCTCGTTCATTTCCATTTTTTCATATATATCAATAAAAGGAAATTAAATCAAACAAACAACAAATTACTTCACATATTTATCATCATCATTCATACATTCATTATTTCTACCATTTATTTACCATTATCATGTAGGTTACTATAAAACATCTCAACGTGACCCATATCATCATTGATTGCAAAAATTAATGAATGAAAAACTCAACCAATTTCGACTCACTAGGTCTAAACCACAACCTAAATCAATCCATGCCTAAACCACACCCGACTCAATCCATGCCTGTGACCTGACTCTATCCATGCCTATGACCTAACACCATCCATTCCTAAACCATACCTTACTCAATCTATGCCTATAAGCTGACTCCATCCATGCCTAAACCATAACCTGACTCAATCCATCCCTATGACCTGACTCCACCATTTCTAACACACCTATCATGAATATATCTATTCATAACAATAAAATTCTATCAACACAGATACATCATCACCAAATCATCCATCTCATCATAAATCTGTGTATCCATACAATATGCACTGATACCAAATAATATGCATGTTTCAAAACTTTCATATACATCCTCACTATCTTCAGCACGCATGTCGGTATATGATAAAAAATAACAAAACTCTCATATACATCCTTTCCCTCATCGGAATAAAGGCCGATATATATCAAAAATGAATAAATACATCAAAATGGAGGTAAATACATAAGGAATCATCCGTTCGGACATCCTCCATATCTATCTCACCCGTCTCCTCCTTCCCCTCGGAACCTATTTGGTGGCCTGATAACATCTCACTGCTAGTCATGGGTGGTGGCTGGGTCCCTACTAGTACATCACCTAGTACTGGCCTCCGTTAACTGGTGGCCTCCCCCTGTGCTCTCCACGTTGTGGGTACCCTAATCACTTGAGGCTTTCTGTGCCCTGTACTCTCTGTAGGATACAAAATCTATCCTTGCTACCATGAAATGATCCTGATAATATCTGGCCTCACCTAGGGCATCCCAAAATCTTGATATGGGTATTGTCTGTGATGGCCCCATCGGCCTCTACCCTTGTGCTTGTCCTGTGGGACCGTATCCCGCCCCTTCATGTGAACTGGGACCCTATCCCGATGTCTATGGTGGTGCCATCGGTAACACACCCTATGCCTGTAACTGGGCTTGTAATGCTCCAATATTTGCATGTGTAGTTGTCAAGTTGCCCTGCAAACCTATAACCTACACCTATAAGGTGGCCACCATATCATCATCACCATCTCCATCTCCACCCTGAGCCATCTGGGCCTGTAGACTCGCCAGCTGTGTATGTAAAGCATCCACCTCCACCTCCCATCCATCCAACTGCCCCTATACCATCCTCAACTGTATAATTAGGGTCACCACCTGCCCTCGTAGGGCTTCTCTTTGAACAGTGATGGTGGCTAAGTCTGGCTCCCCTAGCCTAGGTGGTACTACTTATAAATGAGCAGCCCACCACTGTCTATATCTATCTGTCACCCCGGAATCATCAATCCTCTAGTGTGTCAACTTCTCCTCCTACCCATTAGGTACTGTCGATTGTGGTAGCGGCAGTGGTCTCTCCACATCATCTCTTTGGTAATGTGGGAATGGTGGGGGTATGTCCTGCAGCAGCCCAAACTACCATCTACCCCTGTCTACAAGAATCATCTCACGCTCTTTGGCACAACACCCCTCTATCCACCTGAGTAGCTGCAAGCCCTCTAGCTCACCATACATCTGTCTGTATGAGGGATAACCCACATACAGTCTTCAAATAATATCCATGCCAGATAAACCCTCCAGTGACTGCCGGTAATATGCTACATCATGAGTATCCATGTGTGATCGATGCTCTCCCATCACTGGAACCCATCTCTTGTAGTCCACTCGAACAAAACCAGGCTCAAATTCATCCTCCCTGGACATACCAATCAGATGAACACACACAATGTGCTCGTAGGCACAACAATGAAGAATAAATGTGCAACATAAGCTGAACCTACAGAGCCGCCCATACGCCCATAACTCTCTACATAACTACACCAGGAATGTTGGCACCCAGTAAAAGCAAGTCTTGTCCATCATCATATCATGCAGCACACCCATCAATGATCATGGAAATCTCCCACCCTCTACATCTGATAGTGTAAAACAACATAATACCTCCATCAATAATACTACTAGCCTCGTCTCCTCTAGATGGGCTAGGTACATCTTTTTATAACTGAGGTTGGCACTGTGAAATCTCATCTCCCCCAGTCCCTAACCGAATACTCTTAGAGTCAACTCCTCAAATTCCTCCGAGGACAAATATACCTACATCCCTAATATAGGTAACCGCAGGATCTTATACACATCCTCTAGGGTGACTGTCATCTCGCCAGTCGGTAACTGGAACGTGTTGGTCGCTGAATCCCATCTGTCGATGAGGGTGACCATCAAGCTCAGCTGTTAGACTACATTCTGGTAGCATCTGACCCCACTCAGACCCATATCTGTGACATTCCTCCACTCCTCGACTGTCCCAGCCCCACGAACTGTCACGAGCAGGGGTGGCACTCTATCTCGCATCCTCAGCTGATCTCTTGTATGCATCTAGCAAAATACCACATTACTACACCTTAACCATACTCAAAATCACTCTCAACACCTCACCTATACTTAACACCCTACCTCTTTCTCCCTAGACCTCCTTACCTTCGTATACCATCTTCTATCTACCCACCCCAACCCTAACCCACTATCATTCAACCTTACATATTTTTACTCCTTACCTATGTTCTGATTTTCCCCACACTATCTTACCTTACCCCTACCTACCTCACCCACCTAACCTAGAGCACTTTTGGCCCCTTTTCCCCCAAATCATGACCGGTACTAATTATCTCTAAGCGACCCTAGTCCCCCATAAACTAGCATTGGTCACATTTTTCATGACTGATACCGGTTCGCTACCACTGACATCAACTAATCCTCAACCGACACCGGTCACTATCGCTGCAAAAAAACCACAATGCCCAGAACCTCCCTCTTCCTAAAAACTTCCTTTCCCTCTCTTCTACCCACTGAATCCTACCCAAATCCCCCCTCCACCCTTCTCCACCCCTCCTTCATCCAATCACCTCTCTCCCCATTCCTATTTTACCCGATTTTCCCTCCCACAATTCGAATTCCGTTCCCTCCCCCCAAACTCGTTTTTCTCCCCCACCCGACATCTAACTCCATCTAACACACAAAACAAAGAATGGGATTTCCTCTTACCTCATCATGTTGTTGTCATGGTGGTGGCATGTCAGGCTGTTGCACCAGTGGTCCACTTGGTCCCTCTTCTACCTATGCCATCACCCAATTAACCTACTCACCTCCAACCAACCAAATCTATCAATCTGATGTTACGGACCTGCCTATCGACTGCCAATCACCTGCTACACCACTCACCAACTCACATCTCCATTCTGCATAGACGCTTTCCACCTTTCTCTCTCCTATTTGGCAAGTGACAAATGATTTCATAAAAAGTATAAATTTCCTTTTTTATAACCTACCCAACTTAACCGGTGACAGTTTTACCTTGACCGACATCGGCCCCGTGCCCTAGCTTACTTTGGTCAGTACATCATGACTGGCATCGGTTCCTTCAAACCATTATCAGTTATCCTGCTTAGTGTTTTTCCTACCCCCTACCCCTCATTTGTTGACCTACATCCTTTTTACCTCACCCACACCTGAGTTGGACACTTCACTTTATCCTCCCAACCTTATCATTTACTACCTCACCTCGTTCTAATTTGGGGACTCGTTAATTTACCCATACCTCGACCCTACCTGTGTTATAACCTAGTTACTTGGACCTGGAACATTGCTAGTGAACTATGACCTCATGTGCTCAGTATAACTTGTGGCACTGTTACCCGTGTTGATTGACATACTGACCTTACCTTGCCTCTTGTCATGATGGTTTATTCTGACCCAACCTTTCTTGTACTGGAACATACCTAAATGTTCCTGCACCTGACCTGCGATGTGTTTCCTGACCATATCCTATACCTTGGATACCGAAATCACGTCAACCTTGTTTGGATAAACCTATCAACCTTAGACAATGTAGATTTTTCCTACTCTTCAACCTGGTACCGTGCTACAATTTATACGTGTGTGTGCATTTGAATCTTAGTACCTGTTGACCCTGACCCATTACCTGGATTACCTGATTAGACCTTTACCCCTTTTTTACCGTTGTAGCCCACCTTCCTCTTCCTCACATTCACCTTTTATCAAACCACTCACTAATTCTTCCTTCTACCTCATCAGTTCCTTGTTTGAGGGGGATCACCTTCACCCACACATGGGGCAACCATATTTTATTTTTTTCAACATCACTTACCAATACAAGCTACGCAACAACAAGTGGAAAAATGTAGACACCAAAATTGGGTCACACTCCCGTTGGTCCCTCGACAAATAACCAACTCAAACACAAACACCTAACCATGGCCCCTTTCACCCCACTCTAATATTAATTTAATTAATTAAATTAAATTAATTCATGATCTCATAATATCTATTATTTAAATATCCTAATTAGATAATGCCCACACCACCACCTCACCTATACACCTCATCCAGCCACCTCATCCTAAGACCTATTCTTAGTATGTTGCCATAACTAACTAAGACCTGCCTAAACCCTAAAAATCAAATCCTAAATTCCCTCTAACCACATTCCTTCCAGTTAGAAAGGAAGCTTCCATTCTAATCCGCAAAATAAAATGAACGAGATCCAAGAAAATCAAGAGGATCTGCGCATTTTAGTAAACCTAGGAAATCCCACCCTAACCGACGTCAGTTACCCTAAACCTCCGTCGGTCAATCTGGAACCGTCGTTGGTTACCATTTATTCCTCAAAACAACCTTATTTCAAGGTTGGAACATTTTTTGAGGGAAAGGGACCAAACTAGATCTGTATGCAAGCATAACCAACATTCGTACACACATCAGAGCATTGACAGCCAGCATCAGAAGTAATCACAGAGCCATTTGAATTCACGGAAGCATCCAAGAAATCACCATCACCACATCAAACTCCATCCATCTGATCAACTAACATTTTCATCTAGCCACCAAGCTCGTACAACAATAAGTATCTTGTTAACCAACATTCATCTAATGTCATTTTAGTAGACTCTTTTACTTCTGTCATAAGTTTCTATTTGTATTCCCATTCACCCATCATTTGCCTTCACACAAACCATTAAACTTCCCATATCCTACTGATAACTACCCCTTAGTACACCTAAGACCTACATAGACCTTGTCATGTCCCTCTCCATGTCCATTTAGCCTCAGATCTATCACCACACCAAGATTCTATTAAGTTTTCTATACCATGATGATACCGAAGCCATTTAACCACAACTAGCGTCGATTCACTTAAACTGACGTCGGTATTTGTGTTTTACTCTCAGAACAAGAACAAAACCTAAAATCTCCACCAAATACCCAAAACAACCCAAAACCAGAACTTGGCTAGTACCAGTACCTTGATAGAGATCTTGACCTTCATATTTAATCATAGCCTAGCCTGTTGTGAACAATTCTGCTTACTATATTCGAATGAGATACCTATATCATTTTAATCGCAGTATTGTTTTATTTATTGTTAACATTGAATTGTTTTAAACAATGGATTGATAGTCTTCTAAGGAGTGTCAAACTTCCCAGATATTATAGCATATGCTAGGCAGTCCACTGCATATATTGTTTAACTTCTATTTGGTGGTCTTTTTTTCTATTTTAGGTAGTTCATCCTAGCCAAAAGGAAACTCTCACGATCATTTGTGGATCAAGAAGTCATACACGCACAACATCCTTCAACCAACTTTTACATGTATTCCTTCTAGCCCATTCATAAAATGAATGTGATAAAGTAGAGATCCATGAATAATATAACAACCTAATAAATTAGTAAACCAAATATGATGCATGATGACATGCTTTGTAAGCATGAATGTAGTTAAACAACTATGTTAATGAAATAAAGTAATGTCGCCTTGAGAATGAGATAACTTTAGGTGTAGCCAAGGTCTTGTGAGTTAGGGATATTAGAATCTAGTTGGACTTGTAAAGTTTAGTATAACCCTTGATGAAGATAGGAATATATTAAATATAGGATCACCCAGGATGTATAATTTATGGTTGAAACATACAATTAACCCATTGCTAATGAGAGAAAATTATTAAGATGATGAAACAAAAGTAGTTTGAAATGTGAAATTAGTCATTTAGATTCAAGGAAAAATATTTGTACAGGGAACATAGGTGTAATGTACCCTTCCATGTGCAATATTATTGTGAAAATATAAATTTCTAATTCGAGAAACAGATTGTGAATAAATAATGATAGAACTTAATTAGTTAACCTACATACACGGGGGGTTCACTTAGTAAAAGTATGCTATAACATGTGCGTTTGAAGGGTATTAAAGAATACCCTTAATTCTGGTTTCTACCTATAATTATTCAATTGGTAATACCCCCTCCTATTATATTATTAGAATGAAAATACCCCCTATTTTTTCCATGTACCTTCCTTACCCATTTTTCAATTATAATTTTATTTACCCCTTTTTATTTCTACCCTAATATATTACACAAAAGATATATTATATTTTTCACTCAATTTTTTTAATGTGAATTTCCTCTCGAAAGACAGTTTGAAGCCATTGAAGACATATTACAAATCACCTTATATATGTTAATCTTTAATCATTTATCAATAGTTATTCAAATAGTTAAGATGGCGAAATAATATCGCTTGTGTAAACAAGCATACTCAATCCTAGTTTTCTACCATCTTATTATTTCTTGGTTAAGAATCGAGATTTCTTTATTAAAAAAGAGATTATAATTTATTTTATGACAACTCTCCTTTTGTAATTTTTAGGTATTTACTTTTAAAAGCTAGGGTTCAAATGTTTTAGTTTTATATTAAAATTGAACCTCCATTTCCTTTGTCCCACCTCTCTAGCCTACCCTCAATACCCGATTCAAAACATTCATAAATTAAACCCTTTCACCCCCTCATGTCTACCGATATATTGACTTTAATTTTATTAATTTTAATTACCTCAATATGAACCCACGTGCTAGGATATTGCCTAGCTAATGAACCCCCTATGCCTACATAGCTATTTGTAATAACTTCAAGATTAAAATATGTATTTTTAGTATCAAACAATGCTATGAAATGAACTCGGGCTCAGTTTTCTACTAATCTAATAACCTACCTTTTTCTTCCTGTGAACTTTCCTCCTTGTAATGAGAGTAGTTTTCCAAACCATGTAAACACGTCTCTCTGAAACAAATCATTAAGTCAAATATTAGAAGGTGCATGTGTGTATATACATTCCTAATCAAAATCAAGTTAAATAAATTTATTTCGATAAGATAAAGGAGAAAATTCTAAAGGAACCACTATAGGTGAAATGTTAAACAAAAACATGTAGCCTAGTTATAAAGGAATGAAGGGTCCGAGGATATGTGTTCTTTAGACAACTATAGTCAAGTAAAGAATTTTTGAAAAACAAACCTTTAAAATATGAATTGAATATTAGTAGATTCATCATTGTTTAAAATGAATTATTCAACAAATGAGATATGAATAGCTAATGGGTTTGGACAAAGTAACTAACTGTGTATTCTCCATTAAAGACTACTGTGCTGTGAAATAGAGTAATTGAAGTTTGAAAAATAGGAAATTTTAAACCTTATGTGTTTAATTTTGTTGAAAACTGTTAGTTCATACAATGGAAACCTAAATGTAATAAATATGTAAACCATGAAAAGGCCATGTCATGGAGTATGGCTATCCCGTGTTTCTTATTGTTATTGGGTCAATATCCTGGTTTACGTCATTTGAGTAAGTCATTGATGTGTACCATATGTTATTCTATTATATGAGAAGGTTCATGTTTATGTAAGTGTCCTATGTGATGTCAAGCTTATTTATTTGGATCTCGTGTGGTGTTGTGTAGCATGCAATTGAAGTAAAATAAAATTATTCCGATAATTTTACTTTTGTGTTTTGTTGTTGATAGTGTGGGCATTACATTATATTTGCCCCAAATAATCTCATTTTTTCATTTCTTATTTGTAGGTTTTGGAAGAGATGAGGGAGGAGGAGCCATGGGAGCAAGAAGTGCAACCATGAAAAAATCTCCTTGGTTTTAGCTGTCAATATTTTGCTATTGTAATATTACTCCTTTGTTTAATATAGAGATCCTACCATGGATCTGTTTTGTTATTTAATGAAAATATTTTCTTGTTTTTGAGTTCAACAATTGGGGAAAACGTCATTTCATGAAATCATTGGATTTTACACCATTTGGTATCATAAAGGAGATTGAAGGGCTTAAAATTTTAAATTGAATTAATTTCTAGTTGTTGGAAGTTTCCATTTTATGGTTTTAAGCTTAGATTTTAATTAATTTTAAATCTGGGTTTTACACAGACGAAATTATATTTTTAAATCAAAAGTGATGAAAATGCTGCCCTATGCAAGTCGATGGTCATTTGACCGAAGCTCTACCTTAGGGGCAGTTCATCAAACATCTCTCTACGTTGGGTGGTGGTTTTGAAACCACTTCTCTGCATAGGGTGGTGACTTTGTTTTCTGAAAACAAAAACTTCAACAACTCATTTTTTTTCAATATTTTTTTTTCTCAACTTGATTTTTAATGCAAAATTAATTTTAATGAAGGTGTATTCCATTCATTGGTTAATAGATTGATAGCATATCTAGTTTCATAATTCACATTAAATAACATCAACTCATTATCTATTCTTTCCTTTTCAATAAAATGTAAAATTGAGTATAACATTACTACAATTCATTGTCTTTCACATATTAAGTTTTGCTAGCAAAAAACAATGAGAATTCAACACACTTTCTTTCAATACATCTTTGTTTTCCAAATTTACATTTATATATATTGTACTATTAAATACATATAAATTTAAGAGAGGTTCATTTCAAGACAACTAAACAACTTAAGCTTCCCTTTCACTATAACATTACAATACAAATATGAAAACTACAAGTTTCCACATTATTATTTTAAAATACAAAGACTTCAAATCCATTTCTTTCACTAAGACTAATCCTTTCCAACAAGGTAAACAACTATAAGTTCTTTCTACATTCACTAAAATGCTTCAACTTGGAATAAATGAAATATTAAAAAACATTATTTCAAACATAGGAAAGTTACAAACTTCCACTAAAAGTGGGAATAATAATATGATCAACTTACAACATAGAGATTCTTCAATAAGGACAAAACAAAATTCTTATTTTCATGTCTTCTCCCAACTTTGTAGCTTCAATCTTGTAAAAACTTGCATCACAATACAAAGAAAGGGGGAATAGGTGAAACTCTCCGCCCAACATTTAATGCAATAATAGGATAATTCATCCCCTTATTGGCCCTTGTGTCCTAACCAAATAAAAATTAGGGATCTTGAGCAACATTTGACAAAAATATACAATCGTAAAGACATACAACACATTTAAATATACATACTCAACAATAATAACAACTTTCAAAATCAACACATATGATTGAATTCAAGCCAAAAGAAGAAAGGAATATGGTAACCACCTCCATTTTCCTCCCAAGTGAGGAAGGAGTTTCACCCAAATCCTCTATGTGCACAATACAAAAAAACAAAACATCCTTATCTCTCCCCTTGCAAGTATGTAAAAATATGTCCATGTTTTAATTTTCACTTCACATAGATGAAATTACTAATCATAGTCCCTTCAAAATGCATGCCTCACAACTCGCTTTTACCTCCCATAGGATCACATACTTCCATCTCCCACTCCCTTTTTAAGGCAATTTACCCAACCACACAAAAACACATTCACAACACTCATACAATATTCAACAAGCACAAATTTCTACATCAAAATTCATAAACAAAGAATGACAAGTAGAGAGCCTACCTATCCATAAAGCTTCAAAGAGTCTTCAATCTAACAAGCCTTTTGACACCTTCAAGCCAAGCACAATCCAAAATAAATTTCAACAATCTCACAATTCCAAAAGTGCAATAAAAGAAAAATAAACAAGTAACCCAAAATCCATCAAATTGAAAGAATAAATAGAAATGGAATATGAGGATGATGAGGTGGCTCCATGAAGAATGTCAATTTAAATAGATTCCTCTATTCCAACACACAAGTTAAAAACCATGCCCAATAAAATAAATTAACATGTCAGACCTATGAGAAGCCCACATGACACTATAACTTACACACCATGTCTACCAAGGACAAATAAATTGTGGTAAGTAGGAAAGTTCAATTATTTTAACTTTTTATACTCCAAAATGCATAAATAAGTCTCAGATTAAGTCCCCATACCATAGGTATAGTTTTTGGGTGAATTTAAGAGAGATGGAACAATCTTAGCTTGTCCCACAAGCCTCCAAAAAAGCCTCCCAAGTCAGAATTCGAATTTGGAAGTTGAGGAAGAGTACAAAACAAAAAATCCAACACAAATGTAACTTACATCCTCAAGAATTCAAGGACCATCTACTCTGATAATTATCCAATTGTCACATCCTTATTTTAGTTAATAATTTAAGTTGGATTAGTTAATTAAGACACATTAATAATTGTAATAAAGTGACTACCATTTCTAATAATCAAATAAATAACACACAACAAAATACACACCAAATTAAAATAAACAAAAAAATTTCACCCCATGGCCACACATGTGAGGTCACCCCCCATGGGAAACCTCATAACTAGGCAAAAAATAAAACCACATAGACATTAGACACAAGTTGTCAAATTTGGCTATGTTACAAAACACCCGACATCCTTTCGTGGTTGGTCCCCTATCCAATTTCAATGTATGTGATAAAATATCCCTGAAATACAAACAAAATAGCTCTCTAGCCTCATGGCCACATCAACAACATTGAGAAATAATACATATACATATAAATAAATAATTATTATAAAAAACTAAGTAATTATATCATCTATCAACATATCAAATAATTTTATTCTAACATTCGTGAGATTATAATTCTACTCAGAACATCAAAAGTATAAAGTGTTTGTATAAAATCCAAATAATGCAAATTAACATATATCGATCTATCTACCAATGTCATCTAGTGTATCATAATCAAAATTTTAATCACAACATCTCAATAGTCCAAATATCTTCGTATTATATCATCTACTACTCAAAATATAATCATAAAAATGTCTAAGTATCAATCCATCAGTAATGTCAACATAATGAAAATAGTGTCGAAGAGGAGTGGGAACTAAAATTCCCTCCCCTTAGAATCTAATTCCTCCTAAAAGTCACTGAAATAGGTTAGAAAAATGGGTTTGTAACAAAGTAGCATCCTCCCAAGTTTCTACAGTATTAGCATACCTATTGCACTAGACGCACACCTGGTTAATCTCTCAGCCTAGAAGGCGTAGGGTCCTTTACTCTATGATGCGCATGGGCTACACAGTCATTGAGCCTTGCTCCTGCACATGTAATACGATCTAGTCTAATACATGACAAGCATCTAGAAAGTATCTCCTAGGAACATAAACATGAAATACATTGTTCATGTGAGACAAGTTTGGTAGCAAGGCTAGACAATAAGCTAATGAAGCAATCACCTCCAAGATATCGAATGGACCCACAAATTTAGGAGCTAAATTAGAGAATTTTCCATAATGGATAGGGATATTATGAGGTTTGACATGAAGAAAACACCTTTGTGCCCATGTCATACCTATGGTTAACTCTCCTCTAATATGCATAGTTCTTATATCTATCTTTAGTGTCTTGAAGTCTCTGTCTGATCAAAACAACCTGTTCCTCAATGTTCTATAATAAAGCTGGCCTAAGAGATACTATTTCCTCCAATTTGTCCCAAATCAAAGGTGTCCTACACTCCTTGCCATACAGTTTATGAAATGCAGCCATACAAATAGAACTCTTAAAGATCTTATTATAAAAAAAATCCACCAAGCACAAATACTCCTCCCACCTCGACGTATGGTCCATGACGTACATCCAAAATATGTCCTATAAAATATTATTCAACCACTCCATCTTTCCATGTTTCTTTGGGTGATATTTTGTACTCAATTTGATACTTGTCCCAAGTTCATGTTGTATGGTAGTACGGAAATGGGAGATATATAAGGGATCACGGTCACAAATAATCTTCTACAAAATCCCATGCATTCTCACAATCTCATCTGAGTATACTCACACCACTAAACTAGTTGCATAGATGGTCTTCACAAGAGAAAAATAAGTCACTTTCATCAATATATCTACAATGACCATGATGGCATTGTGGTTTTATGTCAACATCGGTAACCCTACCATGAAATCCATGGAAATGGTGTCCCTTTCCACTTAGGTATATCACATGGGTAGAGAAGACTAGATGGATGTCAATGCTTGGCCATCACCCTATGACACTCTAAAAATTGTGACACAAACTAATTTACATCTCTCCGAAGACCTCTCTAATGGTACAGTTGTCTCAAGGCAACACACATCTTCTTCATCCCTAGATAGGCTGAATAAGGTGCATGATGAGCCTCTATCAAGATATCCTGTCTCAAACATTCATCGCTAGGTACATAGATCCGGCCTCTGTGTCTGAGAATTTCATCTAACTATAATGAAAATCCATCAAACTTCCCCTCAAGGGGTCTTTGAGACTCAATCCTTGATCTAGCTACAAGGTAAAAGTTTTCATGTTGAAGTTGTTGCAAAATCCTTCTCCATAAATTTATACCCACTAAATTACCCATAGCTAATTTTTTTTGCCTACTCAAAATGTGAGAAAAAACATTCTCCTTCCAATTCACATTCTCTATCTCCATGTCATACTCCCATAACAACTCTATTAAATATTTTTAATGAGCATTGAGATTTGGCTGTGTGAAGAGGTAACGTAAGCTCAAATGGTCTATCTTAAGTATGAACCTCCTACCAAGAATGAAATGACGCTAATGCACAAAATCATGCACTAATGTCGTAAGCTCAATATCATTATTTAGATAATTTATCTCATAATCCTTGAGTTTGTGAGACTTAAAGGAAACCACATAGTCCTCCTACATTAAAACACCATCTAATCCTACCAAGAAAGCATCTGTACACACAAATAAATTGCTACGAGGATCTAGCACTGCAAGAATCAGTGTTTTTGTAAGGCATTCCTTTATTATACTGAATTCCTACTCGCATCCATTCTACCAAACAAACTTCTTCCCTTTCCGTTGAAGGGAAGTGATGGGGTGTGCAATACGAGAAAATTTCTGATCAAATATCCTATAGTAACATGCCAACCCCATGAAACTGTGCACTGCAGTCACACTGGTTGGGGTGAGCCAATCCATAATAACTTTAATATTGGAAGGATTGATTGAGATACCTTATGTTGGTACCCAAGTTGATTTTCCCTCAAAGTTTGAGTAGCATCATACGTTTTGTCAAGAAGCTTAGAGACAGATAGAACATGATGAGTCATTTTGTAGCTATGGATGGGATCTAACTGGCCCTTAGTCACTTAGATGTGGAGAAATGGATAACACCCTCAAGAAGATTTGATCTATCGTCACTATTTTAGGTTGTGCCTTTCTGCCAAGGTAAGAGAACCCTTTTGTAACATGTTTTTTATAGAGTGGATAGCGATATCCTTCCTAATTAAGATATTAGGGACACCTTGGAGAAAATATGATCAATGCAACAAAATCTAATTCTTACAAGTTGTCACTCTAGATAGTGGATACATTTTCTGGGTAGGGTTCATGCTACTAAATACATTTGGGACCTTGACTACTTCTGCATTTTTTTGTGATGAGGATTATGCATTGGCATACACACATGAAAAACATGGGTAGTACCGGTATGATTAATTTTTTTAAATGAATTTTTGGTGGGAGGTGAAGTAGGATAAAGTTTATTATACCAAATCGTTTAGAGTTTTTACAAAAATGGAAAGCTCAAACAATAGGATGTTTTCAAAGTAGTTAGGGTGTTCCTTTAACTATAATGTGTGCTTCAATGGAGGCCCAGATTATCACTTTTTCATACAATCTATGAGACTTTAACATGAACGCTTGAGTTGGAAATACCCAACAAAGTATCAAGATCTACGCCAAATCACGCCTGAGGTACACCCAGAGGCTAACAAACAATCTATGTCAAACTTATGAAAGAAAAGTGATTTTAAATCATTTATTTCACTCCTAGATGAATGCTCTCTTGAGAAATGAAATTATAGATGCCACGAAACTGTCGCAAGGATTGAAACCTATGTGATTGAATCAAATTTTAAATACAAGATTGCAATAGAAACAAGAAAAACTACTCCCATACATTCATAGATGAAACACACACAATTTGCTCAAGATCAACACATAATAACTTGAGTTTGATTAAATTTACTAGCAGGGGAAAGTTTCTACAACAATATCAGAGCTTGTCAATGGTTGTACACTCACAACCACCTTGACACGATCAAACTTACTACAAAAGAGATATACAGGCTTCTAAGATGGCTTCTCAAAAGACAAGCTTTGTCAAATTTTCCTCTTAGGAATTTTATTCGACCTATAACAATCCAACCTCAAACCCTTTACATGAAGTTTTTTTCTCATTTATAAGATTTATAACAAATCCCCTTTCCACCAAACAATCCATACATTGAGTGCACCAATGCTCACCATGATCACAATCATGATTTCTAGGATCAGATCTGCAAAATGTCTCCAGGTGCTTGAGGGGGTAGATCTCTCCGAATATCTCCTGCATTCAACTCCTCCCTTTGATATATCACTCTTTTTTCAATTTTCCAACCACTTCCACCCCAAATCTATCAAATCTGGCTCCTTGTGTGCTTGGAAGAAGAAAAATAGAAAATCCAATCTGGCTCAATAGTCAGACCATTTTAATGGCGAAAGATGTCTTCCAGATTTCCCCACCAAACTCAAATATCAAGATTAACTCCCTTCTCTAGTTGGCGTGTAGAAAAAACCAATAAATTATGAAGACTCGCACTTCCAGGCATGTTTCAGAAAAATGGGGTGGAAAATCAGATTCAAACTCTCAGCTGCTATTGATTTTTTCTTTGAATTTGGGCCGTCCACATGAAAGATTCAAATTTTAAAATAGACTCAGGGGTCTCCTCTGACTTTTTACAACTTTTGGAAAAATGGAAAATTTTCACATTTTTTTCGTCACCTTCGCCTTCGACAAATGAGCATGACACGTGTCCTGAGGTGGGTCCCAAAAGAACCACGACCAAATTCTACCATCTTACCTCTTTTTTGAAAAAGGAAAGTTTTCCAAGTTTTCCCCGTAGCTCCACCCTTGAGAAATGCTTTTGACACGTGCCCCAATGTGGGTCACAGTGGAATTGTGCTTCCTTTTTAACTTTTAACTCTTTTCTCTCAAAAGGAAAATTTTCCAACTTTCCTCTGCCGGTCCACATCTCTGCCTTTGAATGGAACAAGCTTTGAATTTTCCTTCATTAGGCTTGTGGGCCATTTTAGATATCTTAACCCTTTCGATCATAAGAGGCAAAAATTCTAAGTTACCCCGGATGGTCTGCTTCCCTGCTTCTTTTGATTTATCAAACTGCCATGTGTCACAATGGCGCTCCTTGAGATGGTCCCCAAAAATTGATATCTTGAATGAGTACAGGCTCGCCACGTGTCACTGCGATGCTCCTTCAAAAACCTTAAGGTTTCAAAAATGAGTTAGTGGGGGCATGCTTCTACTTTAGAATTTTACTCCATTTTTCCAAAGGGGAAAAATATCCAACTTACCTCTCAAGGCCTGCATCTCCACCATTAGATTTGCCTTGTGTCTACCTGCGGGGTAAAACTGAGACCTTTTCGCTGCCTCTTAAATTTGCTCCAATCAGATCCTAGAGGGGCCACAAAGCGGGTTCAAATTTTTTGCCAAAGTAGCCAAAAAGAAAAAGTTCAAAAATATACCTTTCATGCCCCATCCAATCAGAAGAAGCCACGTAAGCACCAAAAGAATTAGAATTGAGTGGAGCTACGGGACCAAAATTTCCTTTTCACCAAAAAAGCAAAAAGTGATAAGTTCAAGCATTTTCCCATCGTCCCCTGACCAACCAAAAGAATAGACATCACCTGTCGATGCAAGGATGTAAATTTGACTTGGAGAAACGCCTGTTAAACCATAAAATATATAAAAATGGCCATTCGAGCCCAAAAAAGAAAATTTCTCCAAGGACAGAGAATTTAGAAATGTTTACAAGGATCAAATATTTTTCTTAGAGGCACATCCATTCATTTTTCATTAAGTATTTAGGGCAAAAATGACAAGGAAGACAAATCCCAAATGTGGAGACCAAAAATATGGGAGAACCCCAGCTTTTGGATGAACAAAGAATGGGAGACCCAAATTACAGAACTTTTCTAGAGGAACAAACAAACAAGGAGCAAACCATGGACCCATAAATGATCTATGACCCCAGAATAAATTAAAAATGGCAATAAAGATTAACCAAGTACAACATGGGGAAAAATAAAGTGACAGAGGCTGTAAATCGATAGATTTTCAAAGGAAAATTGGGGTGAGACTATTTTGAGCACCAACACCTTACACAAAAATGATGTGACCTAAGTACAAAACCTATGACATGAAAAAAGGCACACTTCTTTAGGTTATGGTATAACTACTACTCACGAAGAGACTACAGAACCTGTCGAATGTGCTCCTCATCCTACTCATGCATACGTGAGTATATTAGAATGTCATCAAGAAACATGATCACTAATAAATCCAAAAACATCTTTAACACCCCATTTATAAAATTCCTGAATACTAAAGGGGTGTTCGTTAGACCAAAAGGTACCACCATGAACTCATAGTGGCCATATCTCATTCTAGAAAGTTGTCTTGTTCATATCCACTTCTGCAATCCTTAGTTGATGATATCATAAGTTAAGATTAATATTAGAAAATATAGTGGCCCCATTCATTTGATCAAATAAATCATCTATCCAAGGAAGGGTGTAGTGATTATTGATCGTTAATTTGTTCATCTACCTATAGTCCACATGCAAACTTAGAGATCCATCCTTTCTCTTCACAAAGATCACTTGTGCACCCCAAGGAGATACACTCAAACAAATAAGGCCCTCCAGCTATAATTTATGCTCACATATCTCAGTTGTGGTCATCGTATATGGTGCGCTGAGATAGGATCCACTCATAGAATCAAATCAATACAAAATTTGATCTCATGTGGTGGAGGTAACCCTGGAAAATAACTATGAAAAATATTATAAGACTCATGTAAAATGGGTTGGTCATCAAGTGAAATTCCATGAGTCTCATCCTCTGATCGGTCACTAACAATGATTACAAATAAATGACAACCCCATCATGCGCACTACTTCAACAACATAGTGGATATGGTGCGAATAGAGATGGGTCTCCTGACTCTAACAATCGCTGACTCCAATCCAAAATTATCTCCACAAGATATAACCTTGTTGTGACAATTAACTCTAGCTCTGTGCATAAACAACTAATCCATGCCCAAGATAACTCCATATAAACCCAATGGAAGGATACAAAGATCCAAAATTGTGGTGAAGGGTCTTAGGTCCACTAAACATTCCTTAACTAAGGAGTCAATTGAGAGCTTGGCTCCAGAAACCATCTCAACATCCCAACTAAGGCCATGGCTTACTACAACCAGCATGTATCACTCTACTAAAGATGGAGAAATGAAAGAATCTGATGAACCTGAATCAAATAAGATAAGGGTATAAATACCAGCAATGCTAGCTGTCGTCTCACTCAACATTCCCTGGTTCTTTGCTTGGCAGTTCTCGACCACACCATAAATCTTGTGGCTCCTGGTCATGTCACCAACTATAGGCTCAGAAACCGGTGCCTTAACCTAATTAACCGGGTTCTAAGGGCACTCTCTCTAATGATCACCATGTCCACTGCACCCAAAGCAACTGCTTGGTCCTCTGCACTGAGTAGATACTCCTTTATGTGGCCAGGTAGTCCTTGTTGTAGAACCTGATGATCCTTCCATAGATATCTATGGATGCTGAGATGGACATATTCCTGCTGACTATGCTTGGATTGGAGTTTGATTCCTACTAGGCCCCCAAGCTGGAGGTCGCACACTATGCCCTCTCTGAGAAACATGGAGTTATAGAGGATGAAAGGGTGGTCAATTCTATTGCTGCTGAGGAGGAGGAGGCCTAAGAGAAGACTATGATGAAGTGTGTCTGCCAAAAGGAGGAGGAGTTGATCCCCTCAACCTACTATCCTACAACTATGGTATGTGGATCCTCACTCTGTCACAAGCCTTCTGAGTCTTCCCCCAAGTTTCCTCTACAATATAGGCCTTCTCCATGACCTCTAATAGTGTCTCCTCTCAATTAATGTACACTTCACCACTTGAATCTAAGTTTAGAGCCTCAATGAACATGTGAACCCTAACCTACTCATCCTTCATGTCATCCTCATATTGAAGTAGATCAAAAAACTGACCCTCATACTCTGCTACCATCATGGAATCTTGTCGCAGATCATGAAATTCATCAATCTGCTACTGAATGAATATCCTAGATATGTATCTACTTGTGAAGCTCTCCTCAAAGAGCTCCCAAGTAATTTTCTCATAATCTATATGGAGCTTCTATGCCTCATTCCTCCACCATACTCTGATTCCATCTCTCAGTAAGTTGATAACAACATGATATTTCATGTTGATAGTACAAGGGCATAGCTTGAAGAATCTAATCAAGGTAACTAACCATGCCTCTATCTGAAATCCTCTCATGTCTCAAGAAACATCTAGTGGGTGTAACTTCAGTATCTCTCTAACGTGATCTGTTATTTTTGACTGTCGGCCCCTAGGTCTCTTTTCATGAACATACCTTGACATAGGTATCCTAGATATTTCCATGTGTCCCAAAGCTCTATCTCTGTGCTCTCTAGGTGGTGAATCATGTAAAATTGACTCTGCATGGGATTTCTCTCCCCTATCCTTAGCACTGTGACGTGACAGTGGATGAGCCTCCACTGATGGCTCTTCATCCTATCTACTAGGTTCCCCTTCTAAGGATTCTCCACGTAAAGTTGCATTACCATCTTGTAGTGATTGAAGTATCTAAGCCAATATAGTTGTTACTATATGATCTTGGGGTGGTAGATCTAGGTTCATGTGTAAGGAACCCTCACCTAGTTCATGCCTCTAGCACAAACCAATATAGGAGTTAGCTTATCATTATCTAGGATTTGTTTCAGTTTTCTAAATTTTCTACATTTTAAAATGTTATGAAATGTTGTGTGTTCTAGGTTTAGAGTTGTGCTACATTTTATTATTGTGTTTTGTGTTTCTAAGTGTGTCCAGGTCCAAACATTGAACCCATGGCTCTGATACCAAGTGTAACGCCCACAAAATTTCTTCTTTTAAAACAAATAGAACTCATAAATGTATAGTCAAATTTATGGTACTATTTTTTTTTTAAAGGGGTTTGTAAGGTTAGACATTTCTAAAACTAATAAATTTCTTGGTTAAATTCTCTCTACACAAGCTTGTGAAACATGGAATTAAATTAAAATCAAATATTATTAATTTACTTCCTAATCTATATTTACAGTTTAAAGCATCTACTAAACTCTCTTAGTTTAATTATTTATCAAGAACCAATGTTACATTATTTTCTAATGCAAAGGTTTAATTGTTTTCCTACCCAATAATTGGCCCCATTCACCCCATTACCCATGTCCTCTCTCTCTTTATTTAAAATACATTCCCACAAAATAACTTCCACTTAAGTGAGGTAGGGTTTAATTTGGGCCATTGGATTGAATCTATATTAGCCCTTAGATTTAAGTTTCCCTAGATTTCTTTATGGGTTTCCTTTTTATTCATATTTTCCCAAAACAATCTAATTTGTTCATTTCTTATTTGTGGGTTTTGGAACAGGAAGAGGAGCCATGAGAGAAGGAAGTGCAACTAAGGCAATATTTTCTTGTTTTTAGTGGTAATGATTTCACTATTGTAATATTACTCTTTTGTTTAATATAGAGATCCTACCATGGATCTGTTTTGTTATTTAATGAAAACATTTTCTTTTTTTTGAGTTTAAAAATTGGTGAAAACCCCATTTCATGAAATATATGGATTTCACACATTTGGGTTCCATAAAAGAGATTAGAGGTCTTAAGATCTTAAATTAAATTTATTTCTAGTTGTTGGAAGTTTCTATTTTATGGTTTTAAGCGTAGATTTTAATTAAGTTTAAATATAGGTTTTGCATGGATGGAAGTTTATTTTTCCATCAAAAGTAATGAAACCGCCGCTCTACATAGGCCAGCGGTCCTGTGACCGACACCGTACCTGGGGGGTAGTTCATTGACCATTGTTATGTGCTAGGCGGTGACTCTAAAACCGCTGCTCTATACATGGTGGTGGTTATATTAACAGAACCTTCAACAAAGCATTGTTTTCAACAAGTTTTCTTGTTAACTTCATTTTTAATTCAACATTAAATTTAATGATGGTTTTTTCTACTCAGTGGTTGGTAGATTGATAGTATATCTAGTTTCATAATTTGAATTACATAACATCAACTCATTCTCTATTCTTTCCTTTGCAATGAAATGCAAAATTGAGTATAACATTACTACAACTCATTATCTTGCACATATTCAATTCTGCCAACAAAAAACAACAAGAATTCAACACACTTCCTTTAAATACATCTTTTTTTTCCAAATATATATATATATATATATATATATATATATTGAAACTTTAAATACACAAAACTTTAAGTGAATTTACTTTCAAGACAATTAAACAACTTAAGCTTCCATTTCAATATAACATTAAACTACAAATATGAAAACTATAAGTTTCCATATCATTCTTTTACAATACAAGGACTTCAAATCCTTTTATTTTACTAAGACTAATATTTTCCAACAAAGTAAACAACTAAGATTTCTTTCTACATTCACTGAATCACTTCAACTTAGAATAAATGAAATATTACAAAACATTCTTTCAAACATACAAATGTTACAAACTTCCACTCAAAGTAACAATAATAATATGATTGAATTACAACATAGAGATTCTTCAAAATGGTCAAAAAAGAAGTCTTATTTTCATGTCTTCTCCCAACTTTGTAGCTTCAATCTTGCATTATTCTATCTTTAAACAACTTGGATCACAATACAAAGAAAGGGTGAATAGGTGATACTCTCTGCAAAACCTTTAATCTAATAAGAGGAGAAGTCATTCCCTTATTTGCCCTTGAGCCTCAACAAAAGAATGATGAGGGGTCTTGAGCAACATTTGACAATTTTCTTTAAAATAATGGCTTCCAAAAAAACATACAATCCTCAAGAAATACAACACATTCAAATATACATACTCAACAATATTTAATACTTTAAAAATCAACACATAGGCTTGACTTCAAGCCAAAAGGAGGAAGGAATATGGGAACCACCTCTTTTTTCCTCCCAAGTGAAGAAGAAGTTTTTGGTACCCAAATTGATTCTCCCTGAGAAGATGAGTAGCATCACATATTTTATAGGAACCTTAGAGAGAATTAGATCATGTTGTGTGTTGTTTTGTAGCTGGGAAAAAATGCAGATTGCTCTTTGTCACTCAGATATGAAAAAATTGGTAGCACCCTTAAGAGGATTTGATCTATCCTCACTACTTTATGGTTGTACCTTTCAACCAGGGTGAGAGGACCCTTTTTGTATCCTACTATTTGTGGAGGAGATGGAGATGTTCTTCTTTACAAAGTTATTAAGAAGACCTTGAAGAAAATATGATCAATACAAGAAAAACATAACTCTGATGAGTTGTCACCCTAGATAATGGAGATATTTTCTAATCAAGGTTCAGGCTACTAAAGAAAATGATAACCTGATTGCTTCTGCATGTTTTGGTAATAGAAATTATGCATTTGTACACACACACGAAAAATAGGGGTAGTATGCATAGGATTGGTTGTTTTTAAATTAATTTTGGTTGGACGTGAGGCAGAGTGGAATTTGATTCGCCATATCTTCGAGATATTTTACAAAAAAGGAAGGATTGATCAACAGAATGCTTCAGAACAAGGAAAATGTTCTAATTATAAGGTGCGCTTCAGTGGAGGCCCAGATCATCACGTTTTCACACAAAATTTAAGAATCCAAAATGAAGGTTCAAATTGAAAAACTTAATTGAACATTGTCAACCTTTGTTTTATCACACCTAAGATACCCTCAAAGGCTAACAAACAATATTATCATCATGCTAGGAGTAAAGTGATTTTAAATTTTTTTATTTAACTATCAAATCAAAGCTCTTCTGATAAATGAAATTGCAAATGCTACCAAACTATGACAAGGATAAGATCTTGTGTGATTCACAAAGATTTCAATGTAAGATTGCAATGGGAACAAGAAAAACTATTTGCAGACATTTAGAAATGAAGCAGACATAATTTGGCTGAAAATCAAACAAAGATTAACTCAAATTTGATTAAATGCATCAGCAAAGGAATTTGTTTGGAACAATCTAAGAGCTTGTCAATGGATATACACTTGCAACAACCTTGACATGATCAAATCTAACACAAAATAAATAAACAGGTTCCTCAGATGATTTCTCATAAAGATGGGCTCTGTCAAAATTTTCTCTTAGGAATTAACTCCCAACTTCTAACACCCCCAACCATTTGTATGACAAATTTATGCGATTTATAACATTTCATTTACAATAGAGTTTTCCCCCAAAAACAAAAAACATTCAAAGCACCATTGCTTGTTACGATTTTTATCGTGATTCCTAGAATTGGATTAGGAAAAAAGTTGTCAGGTGCTCAGAGGGAAAATCTCTCCAAATATTTCTAGCATTCAATTCTTCACCTAGTAAATCACTTTTCAGTTCACGTGCCAACTACTTCCTCCTCTAATCTATCAAATCTTGTTTCTTACATGCCAAGGAAGGAAAGATTGGAAAATCAGATGGAATCCGATATTTAGATCACATCTTAATGGTAAAAGACATTTTCATATCTTCCCCATCAAATCAAGATATCAACTGGTTTATTGCGTGGCAAGGAAAGAAAGATTGGAAAATCAGATTGAATCTGACAGTCATATTACATCTTAATGGTAAAAGTTGTTTTCAGATCTTCCCCACAAAATCAGGATATCAAATTAATTTTCCACTTCATTTGGCATGTAGGAGACACAAAGAAGTGATAAATCCATAAAATTTTGCATCCCCAGGAGCTTTGGAGAAAAAATGGTAGAAAATTAGATACAAATGCAAAGTTGTCGTTGATTTCCCTTTTGAATTTGGACCGTTTACGTGAAATATCTGAGTTAAGACAGGCCTGGGGGTTGTTTTTTACCTTTTACACCTTTGGGAAAAAATTCAAAAATTCTCAATTTTCTTCACCCCTCTGCCTTTGAAGAATGGGCTTGACACGTTTCTTAATGTGGGTGCCAGAGGAACCTTGGCTTGATTCTCCTATTTTACTTCTTTTTTTGGAAAAAGGAAAAATTTCCAAATTTTCCCCACTGCTTAGCCCTTCCGCCTTTATTTTTTTATCTGGGTCCCAATGGAGCGGAGCTTCCTTTTTACACTTGAACCCCCTCACAAAAGGAAAATTTTCCAAATTTCCCCCAAAATCCAGTACCTCCGCCATTGACTGAAGCAAATTTTTACTTTTCTCTATCAGGATTGGGGGTCATTTTGATGACTTTAATATTTTTGACAATAAGGGGCAAAAAATCCAAGTTACCTCCAATGGCCCACCTCTCTATATTTCTAATTTTCAAACCGCCACGCATCTCAATGGTGCATTTTGAGATGGTACTGAAAAGCAGAGATCCCAAAAAAGCATGAGCTCAACACGTGTTTTAGTCCAGTAGAGCCTGTTAAATGGTTTGAAAGTTCAACAGAAGGTGTAATGTGTCTAAGGTCTGAGACAACCTTCTTCATCCATTGAAAAGCCCAAGAAAAAAGGCAGATTGAGCGGAAGCCTCCAAGTGTCCTTCTGGTGCTTCTTCAAAATAAAACTCAGGGGCTGGTCCCTAAACATGTGCGGTCCCTCCATGTGTCTTAGGTCTTTTAGGAAGTTTCTTAAAAAGTAAAAGTAAAGGAAGGCCCGGTAGAAACCTCCACGTGTCTTTATGGCGCAACTTCAAGATGGTCCCCAAGAGCGAAGACTTTGAATGAGTGTGGGCTCACCACATGTCCCAGGCCTTAGAATTTAAAAAAAAAATAATAATTATAGAGGGGAGCTGGATGAAGCCTCCACCTATCCCTCTTTCGTAATCATTGAGGTGGGACCCTAAGGTAGATCTTTAAATGAGCGCCAGCCCACCACGTGTCCATGGCTTATAAAAAATGTACCAGTTACATGAAATTTTTGTCTAAGTCCAGGAAAAGTAGTGGAATCCTCCATGTGTCCCCCCAGTGTAACTCCAAGGCTAAACCAAAAGGTGAGTTTTCAAACAAGTGTCGTTCCTCCACGTGGACAATTTCTGGGTTGAAACAATCCAAAAAGTTTTTATAGTGCCCCATCGAGCCACATCTAACTAGAAAGGGCCACATTTACAGTAATGCAGAGATCTAATTTTGACGTTAGAAACACACCCGTCAAACTGTAAAAATGCATGGAAACCACCATTTGAGCTTGGAGATGAAATTTTTTTCAAGGACAGAATTTGGAAATGTTGTTAGGTTCAAACATGATCCTCTGAGATACATTCAATCACATTTCCTTAGGTATTTGGGACAAAAATGGTAGGAACAACAAAACATGACTACAGAAAATGGAAGGAAAGGAATAGGATGATTTTTATGCCCAATTGATAGACACCTTCAGATGGACAGAGAAACAATTTATTTATTTTGGATTTTTAAGTGATCTTTGACCAAGGAAGGGACTAATCATGGCAACCAAATGGAGGACAGAGTCTTCAAGCACCAAGACGGGGAGATAAAAAACATGACATAGGCTGGAAACTGAGGAATTTTAATGGCAAATAGGGTGAGACTAATTTCAATACCAACAGAAGTTTCACGAAACACCTCCAGGTACACAATACAAATAAGAAAACATCCTTATGTCCCCCCTTGCAAGTATGTAAAAATATGTCGATGTTTTCCTTTTCACTCCCGATAGGTGAAACTCCCAATCATACTCCTTAAAAAATGCATGCCTCACAAATCCATTTTCCCTCCCCAATGGTCCCATACTTCCATGTCCCACTCCTTTCTTAAGGAAAAATACCCAACCACACAAAAACACGTTCACAACACTCATACAATATTCGACAAGCACAAATTTCTACATCTAAATGCATAAAAAAAATAATGACGATTAGAGAGCCTACCTCTCCATCAATCTTCCAAGATTCTTCACTCCAAAAAGAATTTTGAAACCTTCAACCCAAGAAAAATCCAAAAGCAAATCCAACAAGCTCCCAATTCCAAAAGTGCAAAAGAAGAAAACTAAACAAGTAACACAAAATCAATCAAATTCAATCAATAAATAGAAATAGGATGTGAGGATGATTAGGTGGCTCCATGTAGGATGCCACTTCATAATTCCTCCATTGCAACACACAATTCAAACACCATTCCCAAGACAATATTTCAACATGTAATACTTATGAAAAGCCCACATAACACTCTAAATCACACACCATGCCTACCAAGGAAATTTTAATTGTGGTAAGTAGGAAAGTGTAATTATTTTCACTTTTTACACTCTAAAATATATAAATAAGTATAAACTTAACTCCCCATACCATAGGTATGGTTTTTGGGTGAATTAAGAGGAATGAGACAAATTTAACTTGTCCCACAAGCCTCCAAAATATCCTCACTTGTCAAAATCCAAATTTTGAAGTTGGGGAAGACTACACAACACAAAATCCAACAAAAATCCAACTTACATCCACAAGATTTCAAGGACCATCTACTCTAATAATTATCCAATTGTCACATCCTTATTTTAGTTAACAATTTAAGTTAGATTAGTTAATTAAGACACATTAATAATTTTAATAAAGTGACTAAAATTTCTAATAATCAAATAAATAACACAAAATAAAACACACACAAAATTAAAAGAAGCAAAAACATTTCACCCCGTGGCCCCACATGTAAGGTTACCCCCCATGGGAAACCACATAACTAGGCATGAAATAACACCACATAAACATTATACACAAGTTGTTAAATTTGGCCATGTTGCAGATCACCCGGCATCCTTCTATGGTTATTCCTTTGTCCCCTTTCAATGTATGTGACAAAATATCCCTGCAATACGAAAAAAATACCTCTCTGGCCTCACAACCGCATTAACAACATCAAGAAATAATACATATACATATAAATAAATAATTATTATCCAAAATTTAGTAATTCTATCATCTATAAACATATCAAATAATTTGATTCTAACATTCATGAGATTATAATTCTACTCAAAACATCAAAAGTATAATGTGTCAGTATAAAATCCAAATAATGCAAATCAACATATATTGATCTATTTGCCAGTGTCATCTAGTGTATCATAATCAAAATGTGAATCACAACATGTCAATAGTTCAAATATCTTTATATTCTACCATCTACTGCTCAAAATATAATAATCAAAATGTCTAAGTATGAATCCATTAGTAATTTCATTATAATGAAAATAGTGTCGAAGAGGAGTGGGAACTGCAATTTGTATTTGAGGACTTGAATTTGTGTGTTCTTTGGAAGAGTTGAAGTGACTCATGAATAAGCAAAGCTAAAAATTTATGGTCTTCCCATCAAAAGAGGCTTCTTAAAGATCCAATGGAATATCTCTAAAGAAAATTCTATCTTCCATGAATTTCATAGTATATGGGACACTTAAATATAAAATTTTCTTCACTTTCTAGCTATCAAAAACACATCTTACATATACACTCATGTTTTTGGAGGTTATGATCAGATTCCATCTGAAGAAGGTGATATCAAATGTGAAACTAAGGTAAAGGTATCCTCGGGTATGAATGCAATGACTTCTTCTTCTATTCAAGAATTTTATTTTTATCTTCATGGAAGGAAGAATAAGATTGAAAATAGTGAATAAATTTTTGTTTGAAAGGATCTTTTGGAGCAAACCATGTAGATTTCAAACAAGATTTAGCAATTTCTTTACATATAACCCTATTAACCTCTTATTTAGTGAGTTGAGGAGAATTAATGGAAAAACAAAGATGAGGAAGTCTTTTTATATCAATATTCAGCTTCTGAAGGAGAGTCATAACTCTTGAATTAAATTCATAGTTTATTTGCCTTCATTTTAGCATTAAATGACAACTTTATACTTGGGATGAATCCACATTAATTAAGAAAAATTACCATTATCAGCCTATAATTTAGAGGTATAATAAAATTTGGGAAGCCTCGACCATGAGAATATAGAAATAACACATATAATATAATTGGTTCATGTTGCATATCCAATGAATGAAAATGATGAATCTTGAATAGAAGCTCAATCTCAACTAAACTAGGGATATATATTTGCAAACACTCTCTTATTTCCCTTTGAAAATATTTTTCTTTTTCTAAAAGATAGATTAGGATAAACAATGTAAATTTGGGGACATTTTTATCATGTTGGGGAAAAAATTATGAAAACATACGTGTAGTTCCCACCAAATTTTATACATTTCATATGTTATATTTACTCAATTTGATCAATTTATAATTTTATGCGAAGAGACTAGACACTTGATTATGTTGATGTTGCTTAGATACTTCCATATTTTAGCATCATGAGGATTTTGATGCTCTAACACTTGGCAATGTATTATATGTGATACTATTACTTATTCATTTTATAGACACTCTATGTGATTTATAGATGATGATATGGATGATTTTGCATAGAGATGAATGTGGTGCTTGTATTAGATCATTTATTTTTATCTTTATTTTTATATTGATGGATAGATAGATGTGGCATGATTACGTTTAGTTGATAAATATTTGATTGATGATCATGATTATTTACATTGTTAGTTGATTTGATTTTGGATCGAGTAGGTATGAGTTTAGATTTGAGTATGCATGATTACAATTTGCACCATGAGGAGAACATGGGACTCATTGGGAACACTACCAAGATGTTGAAGTTGCCTAGTCTGAAAAATCCTCACCTTGTTGCTACCATTTCATTTATGTGTGGGTGTTGTCTATGGTTTGATCACTTTATTTGTTTGGATTGGTCCCATTCGTAACTATTCACCCATGGTAAGTTTGTAAATTGATTTTGTTAACTAATCCTTCTTACTTGGGATTGTTTATTGCTTAATTATATTTTGGTCATGTTTTTATTTATTTGGTGATATCTTTGTGTTAATAATGGTTATGGGAATCTTGGGATCATCTAAATTTGTTTTTTAGGAACCACCAAACACCTTGGATACTTTAATTTTTAAAAAATATTGGATTTGAGTAAAAGTGGAAATTTAGAAGCTTGGATGGATTATAAGGGGTCATTATTACCTTAAAAATACCCTCTATTCCTAACCTATGGATGGGGTGACTTTTTATGAAATCAAAAATCTTTTTCCCTAACAAATTTTCCTCTCAAGTCGCCATAATTCTCTTCACTTGTCTCATATGAGTGATCTTGGGATGGGGGTAGCACACATTTGGGGGATTTCTTTTTAATTTTTTTGTCTTGTGTCATTTATTGAGTTGGGGGATATTTGATGGAGAGTTAAGTCATGCAGACATTCCTAGTTGGAAGGGTGACACATATCACCCCCCCATGGGTTTGGGGATGTGTAGAGATTTATGTATTTCTATCCCCACTTTGGATTTTGGAGAGGCCCTTTTTCAAAGTAAATGTTGGGGAACGATTTTGGAAGGAGGAATCTTGGCTTTCTTGGAGAGAGATTGTGTAAAATCCATAGGATATTTCAAATCTTTTGGATTTTAGGTTGATTGCAAGGTAGGCCTCACCCATTAACTATTTTGATTGTATTGCAATGAATATAAAGTTTGTTAGATTTTATGATGTTTTGTGTTGGGAATGGAAATGCAATTTGTTGGTTTTCCTCATTCTTTTGTTTGATTTTGATTTGTCACTCCACCCATAATGGGGAGGGGATCTCAGAAGGATATGAAAAATGGAATGGAATCATTTATTTTATCTTCATGGCTTCTTGGGGAATCTAGGAAGGAATTTGGAATCCTACTCCCTTCCTTGGGGTAAGTAGGAGGAATTTATATTTGGTTTTCAAATCCCCTCATATCCTTGCCTAAAAGCCACGTAGGGCTTGAAAATACTTTGAAAGGAGGAGAATATGGAGTTTCAAGGGTTTTTTGTGGGTGATATGGAGTTATGGAGGAATTATATTTCGAGGATGAACTTGATATATACATTCTCTTTTGGTTTTTTGGATCCATTCTTCCCCTATTCCAATTTCCTTATTTTTGGATAGCTTTGGTTCTTCCCTCTTATTACCATTGTTGCATTTTTTGGAGCCTTTTTTTTCTTGGTATCTTGGTGGCATGTTATCTATTTTTCACATGGGCTTGGAGGAGGCTACCATGCCCTCTATTTAAGAAATTACATGTAGTGATGTGTATGGCCGGGAGGTTTTCGAGTATTATTCTTTTGTTGTTTAGAGCATTGAAAATTGTAGAGATTGGGGCTTACTTGGATGCTTTCTCAAAGATCTTGTTTGTAGGAGAGTTGTACTAAAAAGTTTAATTTTTGGGCATGTTGTTCCCACATGGTGAGAGGATTGTAAATTTTCATTATTAAGTTCAATTTATATTGTAAATTGCATTGTTAATTCCTTTTGTGTTTAAATTATTATTGGAGTAAGGTCTGGATTGTTGTTAAAATATAGTACAAGAAGGATATTTTTATTAAACCCTAAAAATTTTGATTTTTTTTATGACTTCCTCAAGTTTGGTGATAGTTGTAGTAAGGAAATTGTGTCAATATTGTTTAAAGAGTTGTATTGAAATATTTTTATTAAAAAAATTAAGTTCCTTATAAAACATATGGTGAAAAATAGAAGATATGGTCCAAGAAAAAATACTCCATTTCACAATTTTTTCTTGAAAAAATGTTGGCTGAAAATAGTTGTGTTTGAGTTTATTTTTGTGCAACTAGAGTTCATTTGCCAAATTAATTTTTACAAATTTATGAGAAGATAATTTGTTCGTAACTAAATAAATATCCTTAGATACTTCAATTTAGAATTTTGAGACTCTAATATAAGGACTAATTTTAAAATAAGGGATCTTGTAAGAGATTTATATGTGAAGTATAACACAAAATTTCATGTTGTATATTGTTATCTAGGGAAATACGATTATAAATTTATCAACATAAACTCCATCGATTACTCTTAGAAAAATATGGATATATATATATATATATATATATATATATTCATTAACATTTTTTCCTATTCTATCAATGAAATTGTGAATCTTAAGAAACTATACATCTATATCAATGTATATAAGGATATAAATATACATTTTTGTAGGAATATATAATTATGATTTTTAAAATTGACAACAAGATTTGATAAATGTACACGTACAATTATGGAAAGTAATTTACAACAATAAATAAAAATATGTTTGTATTTTTCATTGTTTTTGTGTTTTTTTGTGTGTGTGTTAGTGTGCCTGTGTGTATACACATATATACATATACATATACACATACATATACATACATACATACATATATATACACACACACAAACACACACAAAATATATATCCACTTGGATACATTTCTAGGTTCTAAAGCATACTAATGGTTTACAACTCCTTTTCACCTTTTTGTTGCTTGATATCTTACATTTTACTATTTCTGATCTTGACTAAGCATGATTTTGGCTTTAAAGACATCTTACAACTCTACTGGCACATGATTGATTTACCATTTTATGGCCTCAGACACTAGCGCCCATCTAGGATAGAAGCACCAAGACACTCTTGTCTTTCTTGGGAACTCCTGACCATCTCTTTCTTCTTCTTACTCTTTTTGGTCCCTTTAATTTCTTGGTCACCTTTTAATAATTTTTGTCATCTTTTGAGTTGTCAATTATGAATTTCAAACAAGGGAATCATATATATACTTAATTACTTCTTTCAAATAAAGGGGCCAGACATCATAATAATTACTTATCACCCCCTAATCTTGCACTAAGGAATAAGGGGACTGCAAAGTACATATCTATCACATACATACAAGGGTCAAGGGTTGCATTGGTTTACATACACTACATAAGAGGGGATTTCATTATATTCCATCTCACACATTTTTCATATTCAATATAATCTATATCTAGCCCCATATCATTTTGTAATGTGCACAAGGTAAAACTAGGGCATGGGACACAAATACATGAAACATGAAGAACTTTGTGGATTATAAGATATAGTGCATTGATCAGTCATAAGTTGACTGTTTGGGTTACAACCGAGGTTATTTCAACTCCCCATTATACATATTTTTTATTAGATTCATTGTGGTTTGTGGCGATTTGTAAGTAGTCATTTCTTTTGTAGGTTATAGGTGTGATAGGAAATCTAATAACCAAAACAAAGTGATAGAGAGCGAGTAACTAGAACCTGAGAATTTTAAAAGACACAAGCTCCTAGATATATCAGTAGCGCATTGGGAATTCATTCTCTTCTATGGGTGCTTCTTCCTTGTATATTCATGGTATTATGAACCCTCAGCAAGCCATTTCAACATTGTTTTTGGCCTGATCGACTAGAAAGTCTTTCACGATCACTCCCAAGTTGCACAAAATCATCTAATTCATCCTCCTTGTCTCATTTTCTTAGGGTTTTATATTGTTGAATTATTATTTCTTTCATATTAATATATGTAATCATCTAAATTTCGTTTGCTATAGTAAGTTACTATGAATTAATATTTATTTAAAATTAGATTAAATCATTTTTTGAACCCCAACTCGTGATGGACCACTCAAATCCTTATTTTTCCTATTATACAGGATTTTTCCTTCTGTAACCCTAAACCCAAGTTGTATGAGGGTTCTCATTTCCATAAAATGTCTATTATACATTTGATTTGCATTATTCTTCCTAGGGTTTCATCCTTGCTCCTATCCTCTCGGTCACTTTCTAAGGCTCTTATTTCACAAATTACCTTTTGTTTCATATCATTTCCCATTAATTTCATCAAGTCTTCTTGTATAAATTACTTTAAAATATCCCCAATTACAAATATTCTCTCACACAAGCCCTACACACAATGTAACTTCAAGCCTGACTGAAGGTTTCTATAAAGAACTGTGTCATTCATTGTTTCGAAAAAGTTTTTTCCTTGTAGGAAAGATTCGAATTACAAATGGGCATGGAAAATATTTTCTATTTGTTTCTGATAGAGGTTGTGCATTGTTTAAAAATTCGGCCCGCCCTTCTGCTTTTAAGTCGGGCCTAACATGTGTCTTTCCCTAGTGCCAGCGGGATAGTGTCTTACTTTTATAACTTTGTAAAATAAATTTTAAAGTTTCAAAGTCAAAACAAAATCTGGTGGCCCTCCTTTCCGCCTTAGGATTTCGATGGCATGAGCGGAGTCACGGGGCACTTTTAAATTTTACTCCTTTTACAAAAGGTTAAAATTCTCAAAGGATCTCGATGATATGCTTCTCTACCTTTAACTTATTGAATACGTGGCCTTGTTTGTTCTTCAGCGGAGTCATGGGTGACTTTATCACTTTTCTCCTTTTCGAAAAAGGGATCAAATTTTCAAATTGACCCGATGATCCGCTTTTGAATTAATTCAATATGATTTATTTTTGATCCTTCAGTAGAGTTGTGGGAAATTTTTGAAATTTACTCCTTTTTGAAAAAGCTTAAAAGTTTCAAAGGCAAAAAACATTCCAACGATCCCCTTCTCCACTTTAACTCTTTTGATGTTGGATCAACATTTGAATTTTTCCTTTGACATGAGTGGGGTAGTGGGTCATTTTAAAACTTTAATCAATTTTAGAAATAAAGATAAAAATCTCAAAAGGCTCCGACGATCTGCCTCCTCGTTTTGACTCTTTTGACATAGGCTCAAAATTTGAATTTTTCCTTTGACATGAGAGGGGTTGCAGATGATTTTAAAACTTTACATCCTTTTCAAAAATTCCTCAATACACAAAAATGGCCCGCCCCTCCGCATCCAATTAGATTTCATCGAGTCTACAGGCCAATTTGAATATTTTTCGAAAAAGGGAAAAAGTGCCATGTTTTGCTAAATGGACCCGTCATGTTGCATCCAATCAGATTTTGAGTTCCATTTTAGTTTTGAATGCAAACCCATAGGGGTTTTCCCCCATTTTGTAGTTGTTGTATTGCAACAAATCTGTATCTAGAATTTTAACTATTTTGTAAGCATGAACTATTTCCCCAAAATCAATATCTGCACATGTATTTTTTCAAATTGTGGCTTCATATATTACAACTCATATTTGGGTTTCACTCCTTTGGCATGGGTATTCAGACTTATTTATTGCTTCTTGATTCTATAATTTGCACCTGCACACTTGAGAAAATAGTTAGAAAATATTTTGGCTTTTTGGCCTCTCTTATGTCCATGGTTTTCTTTTCCTCTTTCTTCTTCTTTCTGAGTGAGAAAATCATGTATGAAGTTTTGATCTTCAAGTAATTTATATCTCTTGTTGCTAAGAGATCACTATGCATGAATTAGGATAGTATAGGAATATGGATTAACCCTGAGCTCTTAACTTATAATCTTCCTCTTTTCTTAATTTTAGATATAGTACTTCTAGTGATGAAGATGAAGAGGGAATAAGCTAAAGATGAAGATGCATCAACCGAAGGAGAAGACCCAAGGCAATGATGGGTTCACTCATAATCCTCTATTTTCTCTTTCATGCATGTGTACCTCTTATTTTAGTAGCTATAGTAGTTGTACTTTACTTTTCAGTTACATCGCATGACTTGTGTGGGAATATTTGAAATTCCTTATGAATAAAACATTGAATTCTGAAAATAAATTGTGTATTTTTTTTTGCATTTCAACTTTCTGTGTGGATTGTATGATGAACTAAACAATTCGATAATATAATTGAATGTCTTAATCATGAATGAAAGAACATTAAAGAATACCTGTAACACCCCGTAATGAAATCTGATTTCTGTAATATGTTATTATGTTTGTTGTTCAAAAACTTAGCATTTCATCTATTCTGCAATTAGATGTCTTCATTAAGGCAACACAGCTATCCTTCTAGGCTTTGTGTTCTATTGTTGAAGATAGTCATGAAATTACAGACTATGTAATTTGTTATATTTTGTGACAACACACATAGCTGCAAATTTCATGTAATCATTAATTAATTCAATAATAAAAATATTCTCTAAAAGAACCCCCCCAAGCTTAGGTATACTTCACAAATTCTCAAAACATCGTAATGAAGTTTCAAGTTGCCCATTTTTGCACAAGTGCAAAAATTGTCAACATTTCTAGAAATCTTACTGGGAGAGCTTCTTGCTAGCTTGTAAACCAGTGCCTTGCTCTTTTCCATTGGGCATGGAGTCTAAAGCATGTAACCAAAATCTGCCTTCCTGAATGTCCAACCCTTCCAAAATGAACTAAAACTGGGAAAGGATTTGGTAAACTAGATTACGTGCACAAATGCACTTATTGAATTGAAAAACATTGCAATGTGTAGGGACTACACTTATTTAAGGGAAATCCTACTCTAAACAGACACTGTAGGATTTTCAATAACAGTGTTTGAGAAACATACCATTTACAGGAATTGGAAGTTCCTCTCTATTAAGCTTCGAGAGCTAAAAAGAATTGTGTTCTTTGCAAGCTGAAATAATGTGATGACCACTCCAGATTGTGTCAAACTTTGTGTGTCTTCCTAGCTTTGTACGATCAACATCCCACTTTAACACAATATCTCCTTCATTGAATATTCTCAATTTGGCTTTCTTATCAAAATTCTTCTTCATCTGTTTTTGATTCTTTTCCATGTTCATATGAGCTTGATCTCTGAGCTCTTATAACTCCATTAATTCTGCATAATGAACCTACAATGATTCATTTTCAAGCATCTCTATTTGATGAAGTAAATCTAATGCAGGTAACCCAACTGAAATATGCATTCTTGTTTCTCTTCCATGAACAAGCTTGTATGGTGAATTACCAACTAATCGTTTAGGAGTCACTCTATCAGCCCAAAGTGTTGAATTCAACATTAAAGTCCAAGCTCTCTGGTTATCTTTGAGTATTCTTCTAATGATCCTTATAAGATTCTTGTTAGTAATTTCAGATAACCCATTACCTTGTGGGAAATAGTTAGATGAATAACTTAGATAAATTCCATGATTAATAGCCCAATTTGTTACCTTTACACCAAGAAATTGTAAAGTATTATCTGATATTGTAGTTGTTGGAACACCAAATCTACAAACCATACCTTCATAAAAGGATAGTATCAAAGTTTCATTACGATATTTCAAGGCTCTTGCTTTAGTCCAGCATGTAAAGTAATTTTTAGTAGTCAAAATCCACTTGTTTCCTTGTGAAGAATGTGGGTTTATCATGCCGATAAAATCAAGACCCCACTGAATAAAACGCTGATAAACTTAAATAGGCTGTAAGGGAAACGAAGTTAAAAGTTCTTTTACAACAAAGAAAACACATTTCTTACACTTTATAATCCATTCAAAATAGTCCTTGAATATGCTGGGCCAATAGTAACCAGCTTTCATAATTTTTAAGGTTATGGTACATGCTAAGAAATAACCTTTTGCAGGTCCTTCATGGAATTCTGATAATAATTGCTAATTTTTTTCATTGTCAACACATCGTAACAAGATTCCATTAATATCCATTTTGAATAATACACCATCAATGAAAACATAGGGTCCATCTTGTAATCTAAAATACCTTCTTTTATTTTTGTCCATACCCTCCGCATAAATACCATACTATAAATAGTTAACTAAATCAGTCATCCATCTTGATTCCTAGACTTCTTGAGCAAGTTTAGGTTGCTGATTTTCTTGCTGAACCATAATATATGACTACTGATACATAATTTCACCATGATGTTCTGTCTCTTCAAGTTCTACAGTTTGCTAATTTTCCATATCAGAAATTAGATTTTCACACAAGTCTTTTCCTCGAACTATCTTCACAACACAAATATCAACATCATATTCCATGACTTTCGTTATCCAACCTACTCTTTTCTCATTCAATTATTTACTTAACAAGAAAGCTTTCACACTTGGATGAGAAACAAGAACATGAATTTTATTGTTTGAAAGCATGTACTTGAAATTCGTTAGCCCTTTGACTATTGAAAGCACTTTTTTTTCAAGAAATGTGTACTTTGTTTCATAATTGTGCAAGATCTGTCCAAATAAAGCAATTGGCTATTCTATATTTTCATCATTAACCTGAGTTAATATGGCTGAGATTGTTTCAGCTCCTACAAGTGCATACATTGTAAAATATTTATCGAAATTTGGACTTGTAAGAGAAGGAGCTTGAGAGATGGCTTATTTGATTACTTCAAACCCTTCTCTCCATTCGTTGGTCCAAGAGAAAATCTTCTCTTTCTTTAACATAATTTTCAATGGTTTAACCAATGCTATAAAATATGGAACAAATCTTCCAACAAAGTAGATTTTTCCAAGAAAACTTTGTAGTGCCTTCTTATGATGAGGCAATGATAGTTGTGATATGGATTCAATTCTAAAAGGATCAATTGTTAAACCTTTCGTAGAAACTATATGACCAAGTAATTTGCCTTGATGTAGTGAAAAGATAGACTTTAGCGGATTCAAAGATATCCCAAATTGTCTGCATAACTGAAAAGTCTTCCTTAGATGTATTAGATGCTCATCTACTTTTTTTGAAAATATAGTAACATCGTCTAAATAAACAAGGATACATTTATTTAACAAGCTACGCAAATTCATGTCCATCGCACATATAAATATTTCACCAGTATTTGAAAGGCCAAAACAGATTCTTTCGTAATCATAAGTACCCCACTTGGTGGTAAAAGGTATTTTTTACCTATCTTCTTCTCGAACTAAAATTTGATTGTATCCACTATAACCGTCTAGAAGAGATAGTCTATCTGAACTAGAAAATGTTCTCAAAATCTAATCCATATTTGGAAGTGGGTAGTGATCTTTTAATGAAGCTTTATTAAGATCTCTAAAATCCACAGATAATATGATTTCTCCATATTTCTTCCTAACAGGAACACGATTGGTTACCCAACTTGAATGCTTAACTGGAAAGATAATACCTGATTCAATTAACTTAGACAAATCTTTCCTCATTAGAGGATCTATTTTGGGATTTACAGGCTTCTATTTTTCCCTAACTAGCTTGCAATTTGGCTATAATTCAATAGTATTTTGTACTAAACAAGGATCAAACCCTTTCAGGTGTTGGTATTCCCAAGTGAAAACAACATTGAATTCCTTGCAAAGATTAATAAAAGAAATTTTTTCAGCTAAAGAACATACATTTCCAAGAAACAAATGTTTCCCTTCATCAACAAAGATTTATTCATAGTTATCAACATGTGTTGACATCTTAGTCTTGACCTTCCTTAAATGATTGTCAGTGCTAAAGATGTCTTCTAATGTGACCAAACCTTGGGGCATTTTATGTCTTTAATTGAACAATCTGAGCACCATATAAGTGTTGTAATTTATCTTGATAAACTATAGAAAACATAGGTTCTTGCTACCAAAATCTGTAGATTTTATCATCACTCTCAAAAACCTACCAATTCAATTCATTATCAGGTATTGAAGGCATAAAAATTAGCTTTCTATAGCACTTCAAAACTAGCACCAATTGCTTCCAATCTATCTGCATGCTTATTTTCTGTTCTAGGAATGGATTGGATGTTAATATCTTCGAAATATTCCATTAATTTTGAAAATCTATGTTTGTAAGCCTTAATTAATGGATTGTTAAAAATATTAAAATTCATTACTTGATTGATAACTAACTCAGAATCACCAAAAATATGTAACATGCTAATACCTCTCTTTCTGGCCCAATGTAAGCCATGAATTAGTGCTTCATATTCACCTACGTTGTAAGTGCATGAAAATTGGATACTCAAAGATGATAAATTCCAATTGTTTTTTGGGGAAGTGAGCATCAAACCTACTCCTTTTTCTTTATTGTTTTTAGTGCCATCAAAATGAAGCTTTCAAATCCCTTCCGTTTCATTTTCTATTTTGGAAAAAAAGGGAATTGGTGTATTTTATTCGTGTAAGCAATACACACCAAACATGTGTTCTTCAACTTTCTTGAAAGGATCATGAGTGTGTTCATCATGTGTCATTTCATTTAAAAACAGGTTAGAAACACCATCTAATGTTGAAACATGAGCTATATTATCAAAATAAGACTGGTTTAAGGCTGCGTAATTAGCTACTACATTAGAAGCATGAGGCTAAATGTGAAATATGGCCTACGGTTCTGAATCGATAGTCACCTTGGTTCCATAACGAGTTGTGGAAAATAAGAAAGACCAATCTGAAGAAATATAGCCTCCTATCTTTGCTGTGAAATATCTTGATAAACATATAGCAAAGTAAGGAGGTAAGTCTATAATAGCAACATCTTGTAGAATGGAAACGTTTGGGAAAGCATGAAATGTTACCTATAGATTTCTTCTGACACCAACCATATAAGTTGCAGTTCCATCTAACTATTGGAAACTCTTTTCTTTAGGTTCATACTATAGACGCAATTTTTCTGCACTTTCTTTTGGCATAACTATGCTACTTGCACCGTTGTCCACCATATAGTTATGAACAAGATGTTCTCTAATAATCAGTGATAGATAAAATGGTTATGGATTCTTGATGTCATGAACATTTAAGACTTTATTAACCATCCATTTAACTTCTTTGATGTGGTCTTGTTCCATTGTTCCAAGGACCATGCCTGATTTCTAGACTTCCTTTTCTGTTGTTTTAGAATAAATCTACAACTTAGTTAGTTCATGAGAAAGTAAATCTTGTTGTCCTGCAATACTTAGAGCATCCCACATTGAGATTTTAACATTATGATTTTTTATTGCATCAACAATGATAAAAGAAGGAACAATTTTAGAGACAGATTCTACTATTTTAGCATAGGATTTGGTGAAAACAAATTTTTCTTTATCTTCTTTTGATATTTGAGTTATAAATAACCTTATTGGATCAGGCTGTAGCTATTTTTGTTTTTCTTTATTAGCTGTAACACCTATTTTTTAGGAACGGATGCACTGTTAGCTGGTTTTGCACTATAGTTTCTGTTTTATCAGTGATAATAGGTAGAAAATTCCTATTATGTTATTTTTTTCTCTCTACATCCTTTTCCTGGGACTTAGTAGTAACTACAATGAAATAATCCTCACTAAAACTAACAAATTTTTGTTCAGGTGTTATCTGTACATGAATTTCTTGCTGCCCAGTATCAATTTGAGGCATGAATAATGTTTTAAATTGAGGTTGTGCAACAAGACTTATGTATAGAAAAGCATTTTGGAAATTTGCAGCTAAATGAGGTTGATTACAAGGTTGAAACCACTCATCAATATCCATATTAACTGGGACTAAAGCGTTAGATGGAGTAGGAGCCTTTGGATCAAATTGCCTTTGCAGATAAGGCTTCCTATGATTTTGATGGTTTTGCTGATTTTGTAGATAAGGAGCATGATAAGGTCTGCTAGGTAATGAAACTTTATTTTCAATTGAAGTTATCTTGTTTTCAAAACTCTGTAAAACTTTTAACACATCATTTGATGGGGCTGCAATAGCGGGTTCCACAATGGTTATAGGCTGTGGGATAGGTGTTAAATTTCCCCAAAAAGGAAGTGAAGGCCTTGGTGTTAATTTTACAGCTTTAATAAGGTTGTTTTCATCTTTTATAGAAATTTCATAAGCATCTGAAAGAGTATTAACTCCCATAGACTGAATCATAGTTGAAATATTATTGTTTAAAACTCTTAGATATAAAAGGAAAGCATGGTCATCTTGAGGCTTAACACTTGCTGGGGTTCTTTCCCAAGTTCTAGCAAAAGGAATCTTGAAACTACACATAAATTCGTGAGGATCGCTTTTAATAGTAGACAACTATTCTATCAAGGACAAATGATCTGAATTACCTTGGAACTGTTTCAACAATTTTTCACCTAAATCATCCCAAGTTCTTATGCTTCCAATCTGTAGATTTCTATACCATTGCAAGGCTTGTCCTTTAAAGGGTGCAGCTAAAAGCCTCAGATCCACATCTTCATGAATTATATTATGAGATGCACATACGGTTGCAACATGTTTAATGTGCTCTATAGGTGTAACCTGATTTTCACTAGTGAATGATGACAAAATTTTCCTGGCAGTATTAGGGATGTCATGGTAAACTGGGATTACTAATCGGATGCCATTAGTAAAGGTCAAAAAATTCCTAGGTGATTGAATAGTCATTGGAAAAACTAGGATATGAATATAAAAATTGATACGTGGTGAAGGAATATTAGGAGGGTTATCAAAACTAGGTCTATTATAAGGTAAAGTATTACCAACTCTTCTCCTTCTTGCAGAATTCAAAGGTAAAGAAAAAAATTTAGGAGGAATTCCTGTTACCGATGATCTTGTAGTCACTTTAGGCATGGAACATGCTGCAATACTGGTCTGAAATCAGCTTTACAGAGTTGCCAAATAGATCTTCAAATCTTTGGAATAAATTGTTGCAACTTGTTGTCCCAAAAGTAACTTTTGATCTATTGTAACTTGCATACAGATCTGATTCGTGGTCCCACTGGGTGTGCCAAAAAATGTTATCTCTCAAAAGTGTACCCAGTAGAGAGATGGCTATAGGTGTTCTAAGCTTGCAAAATTGATCTCTCTCTTTCATAGATACAATGGAAACACCTCAGGTCTGTGGGTATACCTATTTTGAGGCGAGTCTCCGGTATCAAGGCCTGTTCCTTATTGATGTATCCTAAATTGATTTTCTGAGAGTTTAAGGGTAAAAGATGACTGTTAAATGAAATTAAAACTGAGGTGATACACTAAAATTATATGAGGTCTTGGACTGAGTACATGCAAAATTGATATGGAATGAATTTTTTATACACAGGCCAACATTTTTCTGAAGATAATTAAGGGTAAACACTTTGATGTATTGAGGGATAAAATCACAACAATACTGCTAAGTTACACATACACATTAATATCATGCAGACATTACTGAATTTACAATAGGGTAAGATGATTAATCAGGGAATTTAAATTCACAACATTAATGGAAACATACAAAAGACTGCAAATAATTGGAAAGGTAGAAAATACTTCACGTTTAAAGGGAAAAACTGACAGAAAATTCCTTCCCTTATGCTTTGCCAAAGCGCACAATATATAGAAAAATTATTTCCCACCCTTTCTAAAAATAGGCTAGAATTATACTTGCCCATGCATACTATTTTTATCCTTCATCTATTAATAAATAAAGGAATAAAAACATAACATACAAATACAAAGAGGCATTAACAGCCATTGGTTACAACTCAATCAACTACAGTCCACTATTCTATTTTTAAGAAAAGCATGAGTGATAATTTGCTAAAAATAAGTTTTGTTTGATGAGAAAGTCTTCTTCTTTGTGCATGTAGATTTTGTATTCTTGTTGATCTATCCTTTTTCTGAAGGTATGTGACCTTATCCATTTGTAGTGATAATATTAGCACTTTCTAACCATGAGTGAATCTGGTGAACTCAAGACTCAAATTAAGGTGCAAAAGTATTGCAAACTTAATCATTTTTGGCATTTGCATTGTTGATCTCCATTCAACCTAGAAAAACTCTACTAAATTTTCCCTTGGCCACCATTTTTGATTGTTTAATCTTGACTAAAGGTTTCTGTAAAAAACTTTGTCTTTCATTACTTCGAAAAAGAGTTGTCCATGTAGGACAGATTTGAACTACAAACAGTCTAGAAAATCTTTTTTTTTTCTAATAGAGGTTGTGCATTTTTTAAATATTCAGCCCACCCTTCCACTTTTAATTAGGACAAAACATGTGTCTTTCCTTGGTGTTAGTGGGATAGAAGCTTTCTTTGATAACTTTGCAAAACAAATTTTAAAGTTTCAAAGTCAAAAAGAACTCCGGAGGCCCGCCTTTCCAACTTTGGCTTTTGATAGCATCAACGGAGTCGCGGGGAACTTTTAAACTTTACTCCTTTTACAAAAGGTTCAAATTCTCAAACGATCTGGATGATCCACTTCTCCACCTCTGACTTATTGAATACGTGGCCTTGTTCGGTCTTTAGCGGAGTCATGGGTGACTTTATCACTTTTCTCTTTTTTGAAAAAGGGCTCAAATTTTCAAATTGACCCAATGATCTAGTTTTGACTTAATTCAATATGATTGATTTTCGATGCTTCAGCAGAGTCGTGGGAAATTTTAAAACTTCACTCCTTTTTCAAAAAGATTAAAATTTCAAAGGCAAAAAACATTCTGACAGTCCCCTTCACCGCTTTGACTCTTTTGATGTGGGATCAACATTTGAATTTTTCCTTTGACATGAGCAGGGCCATGGGTCATTTTAAAACTTTAATCCCTTTTAGAAATAAAGCTCAAAATCTCAAAAGGCTCCAACGATCTTCCTCCTTGCTTTGGCTCTTTTGATGCGGGCTCAACATTTGAATTTTTCCATTTACATGAGTGGGGTTGCGGGTCATTTTAAACCTTTACGCCATTTTCCAAAATGCCTCAATACACAAAAAGAACCCGCCCCTCTGCATCGAATTAGATTTCATCGGGCCTATGGACCAATTTGAATATTTTGCGAAAAAGGGAAAAAGTGCCAAGTTTTGCAAAATGGACCTGCCATGCCTCATTGAATTAGATTTCAAGTTCCATTTTAGTTTTGAATGTAAACCCATAGGGGTTTTCCCCTATTTTATAGTTTTTGTATTTTAAAAAATCTGTATCTAGCCTTTTAATATTTATGTATGCATGAACTATTTCCCCAATATTTGTATATGTATATGTATTTTTTCAAATTATGGCTTGAAATATTACAACCCAGATTTGGGTGTCACTACTTTGGCATGGGTATTCAAACTTCTTTATTACTTCTTAATTCTACAATCTACACCTTCACACTTGACAAAATAGTTAGAAAGACACTGAGAGATAGACAAATCATATTATGATTCATTTTTTATCCAGATAGGGGATTCTTCTGACTCTTTTTCACTCGAGCATCAGATAAAGTGATAGCACCTTCGTTAAGGATTTGGTCTATACTCACTGCTTTAGGCCGTGCCTATCAACCAAAGTGAGAGGACCCGTTTTGTAACCTCTGTCGGTGAAGCAGAATGAAGATATCCTTCTTTGCAAAAATTTGAAAGGAGACACTAAGAAAATATGATCAATGCACCACAATTTAACTCTCATGAGTTGTCACTTCTAATGAATGGTAAAATTTTCTAAACAGGGTTAAGGTTACTAAAGACACTATGGAATCCTAATTTCCTCTACATATTTTAGTAGTAGAATGTATTCATTTTATGACATACAGTGAAAACAACGGTATTTCAGGTAGGATTCATTATTTTTGAATAATTTTTGGTGGGAGATTAAGCAGGATAAACATGATTTTGCTAGATCTTTGAGAACCTTCACAACATTTGGAGGACTAAATGACAGAATGCTTCAAAATAGCTAAAATATTCCTTGAACCAGAAGGTGTGCATCAATGGAGGACCATAGTTTCATGGTTTCACACAATATCCAAGAGTTTAACATGAAGGATCGAGCTAAGGACTCAATTAAACATCAAAGGCTTACAGACAATATTTATTAACAAAATGATGGTAAAGTGATTTTAAATTGTTTATCTCATTACATGATGAAGGATCTTCTTGTAATGAAATTAAAAATGCTACTAAACCATCACAGGGATGAGATCATGTGTGATTCGGAGGAATTTTAACACAAGATTGCAATAGGAAAAATAAAAACTACTTGCAGACACTCTAATATAAAGCAGACACAAATTAGCCCAAGATTAACATAGATTAATTCAAAGTTGATTAGATTCATCAACAACAGAAAGTTCCTTTGAATAGACTCAGAGATTTTCAATGGTTGTACACTTGCAACCAACTTGACATGATCAAATATAAAACATAAGAGATTAACAAGTTTCTCAGATGGTCTCTCAGGCAGATGGGCTATCTCAAATTTTCTCTTAAAAATTTAACCCCCGACCTTTTGCAAGAGTATCCTCACTGCATTTATACAATTTACTCACTCGCTCATCCCAAATTTCCCCCCCAAAAGAAGAATATTCAAGGAATCCTTTGCTTGTTACAATTTTTTCTCAGAAAGTGACATATAACAAATTTACACCCGCATTTATCAAGTGGACAAATCATCAACTGATCACACTTCTCAGACCCTCGACCAATGACTAGGATGCTATGCCACAAATTTTTGAAAGTTCTTCTAATCATTATTTTATTTTGTCATGCGATAAATCCCCATTTTAACCATATTCCGGTAGCTCTGTATAGTTGGATCTGATAGGAAATCCTTTTCACCCTCTAGGTAACACCTTGAGAAATGAGTGCCCTTGTATGGATGCCTACTTTCATGCCTCTAAGAAATGATTTTCCACACATGGATTATTCCACATACTTGCGTTGTGAGTCTGATTTGCAAGAAAAATAATGTGTATTCACATCTCCAAGAGTCTTGGAGAAAAAATGGTGGAAAAATCAAATGCAATGCACAACAACTGTTGATTCTCCCCTTTCTCAAATTTAGATTATATTCATTCATGTGCTTCATTGGTGCAACTACAAAGGTGAAGTACAAAAGCAAGTTTCCAAACAAGCATGGGCCTTCCACCTTCCCTGGGCCCAAGAAAATTGACTTTTGGCCTTTGAAATGTCTCAGTATAAAAGGAGCTAGTGGAAGCCTCCACATGTTTCACTGGCACGCTTTTGATATGGTGCCCAAAATTTGATACCCTATACAAGCACAGACTCACCACGTGTCTCAGTCTGACAGAGTTGTTGAAAATGTTTAAGGACCAGTGGAAGGCACCACATGCCTAGGGTCTGAGAAAGTTTCCTTGGCCGTTGAAATGTCCAAGCAAGGGCAGAGTGAGAAAAAACTTCCACGTGTCTCCATGGCACTAATTTAAAAATAATATTCAGGGCTAGGTCCCCAAACAAGCAAGGTCCCTCAACATGTCCCAGACCTTATAAAGTTACTTGAAAGGTTTAAGTATGAGGATCCAACGGAAGCCTCCACGTGTCTCCTTGGTGCAACTTTGATATGGTGCCAAAAAGTGGAGACCCTAAACAAGTGTGGGCTCACCACATGTCTCCTTGGCACAACTTATAAGGTAGGACCCTAAGGCAGATCCTTAAATGAGCGTTGACCATCCACATGTCCATGGTCTGACAATGCTGCAATGGTCACATGAAAAAATGTCTAAGTCTAGGCAAGGCTAGCGGAAACCTCCATGTGTCTCCCTAGCGTAAATCCAAATGTCAAACAAATAGGAGAATTTTCAGATGAGCGCAAGCCTTGCACATGGACAAGACTTGAGTTGAAACGGGCCTTAGAGTTTCAAAATTCCCCGTTAATTCACATCCAATCAAAAAGGGCCGCGTTTCCACATATGTTGGGACAAAAATTTAATGGGAAAACAAAACATGACTGTGGAAAAATAGAAGGAATGGAAAAACCTAGAATTTATGCCCAAATTACAATTTTTTTCACATGGACAGAGGAACAGAAAACAAATTCTAGATTTAAAGTAATCCTCAACCAAAGGAAAGGATTGATCATGTAAACCAAATGAAGGATAGAGATTTCACACATCAATACGGGGAGATAGAGAATATGACAGAGCCCGCAGAATGAATAATTTCAAGGAAAAATAGGGCGAGATCAAATTGAGCACCAACATCAGCTCTAACTTGGGGATGGGCACTCCTAGCAAGTGCCACAAGAACAAATAGCAAACCAAGTGCCAAAACTAAACCATTGGGTAATGGAGTCAAAGAAAAATCTTGCAGAGTAGAATAATAATAACCAATTCCCCCAAGGATGAACCGAGAAACCAACAAAAAATTTTCACCAGGGATCAGGACAAACCAAAATAGGAAAACACGAAAGAAAAATGAAACCAGAAGACTATACACTATACAATGGTTAGAACTCATATTCAGAGAAGACAATCAAGGAAAATTTTCAAGTGCATGTCATTCTAGATATGACCATGCTAAGCAGTTCTGATATGTCTTTAACAACTATTCATATGGTTGTTTTTTTTCCATACAAGTTTTTATCTAACCATATGTTTTCAGGCTTATCCTTTATGTATGTGTCAAGTTTTTCAACATCTCACAAGGCTGCATCAAACATCAAAGCCTCAATAAAATCAACCTTCTCATGATACCTGCATTGATCAATTTCATACTCCTTGAAAACAACATAACTCACAGAGTTATCAGTATCAATATTTGCAAGAAATACATCATAACAAGTATTGTCGGGGTCCTCAATGAGATATAACATTTTCTTTTCACTAGGTAACTTCACAAGGTTGATCTCAATTGGTATGGTGGCATAAGACATGTCCATTTACACACTTCCACCCACACTAGCAGCTCATTTTCTTGATAACAACATTCACCATTTGGTAGGGCAATCAACAATAACAACATCTACCTTTAAGTTCTTTCCTGGGTAGGTTGCAAGTTGCACTATCAAACCCTTGACACATCCAACCAATGACACCTCTCTAGAATCCATGTCAGTGCACTTCCCATAAGTTGATGTTACTTTGAGATCCAAATCATTCATGACCTCAAGAGGCATAACATTGCATGATGCTCCAGAATCAAACATACAGTTGTGTAATAGCTTGTCCCTAATAATCAGAGTAGTGAAAATTGGATCTACATTTAGCTAGGACTCAACCAAGGATGTTCCCAAATATAATTCAGGTGGCTCATGTAGATCTTCCAGCACTTGGATTTTTTTCAACTCAGCAATGGTAGGAGGAGTCTCAACATTGTTTACATTTTTTCCTTGGGTAATCATTTCTTCTTTCAATCCCAAAGACTCGAAGACCCTTTTCTTGTGTTAAGGAATCCTAAGCTACTCAATAATTAGAACATAAGTCTTGATCTGACTCAAGACTTGGGAAATGTCATAAGGAACATATTTGGGAAAGGTAGGATTTGGAGGAAGACTAACAAACTCATTTGACAACAAAGGATTTTTCAAGGTCTGAGCATGGGTAGGGATACCAGTTCTATTTTGGGATACAAGGCCTTTGCCAGATGCATCTTTATTAGGAGTTTATTTTGAGATATTGGTGAGAACTAGAGTTTTTTGTTTGGTCACAAGCCCTGTCCCTTTGACAAATTTAGTCCTAATGTTATATTCTTTTTCTTGGGTAACCACAACATTCATTAAAAACCACCTACCCTCCTAATAAGGGATTCCTCCATCACACTTTTTAATCATTAATGTCCTTAAGTATTCATAATAATTATTAGGAAATTCTAAATGTTGTACCATATATATTTCAAAATTATGAGAGGGAGGAAGGGGTAATACCCGGTGGATGCAATCCCAGAAACCTACAACAGTTCTAGCACTAATTAATTTAGTTGAAATTTATCCTTTTCGTGAGCTTGTAGAGAACCCCATCATGCACACATAATCATTATTGTCATCATTAGCTTCTTCAACTTATTTTTCTTCATCACATGGGGCATGTAGCATGAAACATCTGTCACACCACTCAATTTCATTTGCTTCTTCAACAACAACAACTCTGATAGCTAAAGGATTAGGCACCAATCTATTTTCCCTGGGTTGGGGCTATCTATTTCCTGATCCCATGGGTTCTTTTCCTATTTCATTAGATCCCTGATCACCCCTAGGATGATTTACAAATATTTCTTGAAATTGTGCTTTATGCTGACCTTGGGAACTTTGTCCAATCCCCTTCTCTGCCCTGGCCAGTTTATAGGATATTTCCTTAACAACTCCAGCAAAATTTTTCTCAACCTCTTCTATATCCACAGACTTACTTGACTGAGGCTTCTTTGGATTGATCAGTTTGATACCTTCCCTCTTATGAGGCTTACTAACTACTTTGATATTGTTTTCAATCTGAAAAGCCATGGTGGAGGCCTACCTCAATGTTTTTGGGTTCTTATCCCTCAAATAATAGGCAAATTTATTATCAAAAGAATCAGAGTATTTTATTAAAGAAGAAACATCACTTGGCCTCAAGATCATAGGTAGCCTATTTACGGTTTTATTGAACCTTGTATTAAATTCATGAACAAATTCATTAGGATTCTTTTTAATATTTTCAAATTATAATAAAAGAAACCTAGGATCTATTTTATCTCCATACTACAATCTAAAATTATTGTTCATTTCTATCCATGAATCAATGGAGTTGTCTGGAAAATATTTATACCAGTCCCATGTATCCTCCTCTAGAGTATGAATAAAAAACTTTATGTACACATCCTAAAATTTGATCTCAAAGTCTTCCATCATATTGACAAAAATCTTTAAGTGTTGACCACCAGTAATAGCATTATTTCCTTGAAATTTAGGAAGTCTATTTCTAACATCTTGAGGCACAACATTTGGATATCCATCCATACCTCTAAAATCTATAGAACTAAAAGTGTTCACAACAAATGGAGGTCTTACTGGGGGCTAGGCCATATTTTTTTGGGGAGGTTATCTTATAGGATAAACAAACTTATGGGGAGTGAGGGGTCTATGGGGCACATGAATACATTTCTTAGAATGAATGTTCTCTAAAAAATCTTTTTCTTGGAAAATCCTATCATCTTTGGAGAACACGAGGACAAAATGAGATGTAAATTTTTCAAATACAAAAGAAGGACCCTCTCTAGTTGGAGAATTAAGATCTACAAAAAGACTACCGGATTGAGAAGTACTTGAGGAAGTATGGCAATATTCAATGACAGACTAATTAGTTTCCATAATTGATAACTCTTTTCTCGATTTCTGATCTCCAACAACTTTCCAGATTCTTCTTCCTTTAGAATTTTTCTTTCCTAGCTCTGGAAACAACCTTCTAGCAGTGTATTGAATGAAGAAATATCTTCTTCCTTACAGCTTTGCAAAAACTACTGATAAATTTCAATTGATAGATGTTAAGACACTGGAATTTATCAAAAACTAATTGAACATGGAGTTGCCACTAAGGATTTTAACCTTAGTTGTTAAAATGCACTAAAATTGATCTGTCAAATGTTTGTCAACACTAAATTCATGCAAATCTTCATAGATCTGACCTTCCTTTACCCATATTTATCATTGATGATGTAACCTTAGTGCAAAACCCAACAGAAGCTAGAATTGTTACACACAAAACTTGTAAATTTTCTCGATTCTTAAAAATTTGGACACATGATAATGTTTTAACAACGTATTTTTACTTAGAGCATGTAAGAAACATTGCTAGGACCAAATATAAGAATTCCTTTGAAGATCCCTTGAAATGGCACAAATACAGTTTTGTTGGTGCACAAATATATCTCAGATCTCAAATAATCCCCGGAAACACTAATCACATCCATGACAATGGTGCCACTCTGGTTTTATTGCTGCAAAAAGAGGTCCTGGAGCTTAAATAATCCCCAGAAACGACGCCAATCTGGTATTTTTTCAACTAATGACTGGGATGTCATGCCACAACATTTTGATAGTCCTTCTAATAATTATTTTATTCTAACATGCGAGAAATCCCCATTTTAATCATTTTCTCGTAGCTCTGTATAACTCGATCTTACAAGAAATCCTTTTCACCCTCGAGGAAACACCTTGAGAAAGGACTGCCCTCGTATGGATGTCTACTTTTGTGCCTCTGAGAAATTAATGTTCATGCACGTATTATTCCACATACCTCCGCTGTGAGTTTGATTTATAAGAAAAATAATGCGTATTCGCATCTCTAGGAGTCTTGGAGAAAAAATGGCCATAAAATCAGATGTAATGCACAGTAACCATATATTATCCCCTTTCTCAACTTTAGATTAGAGTTATCCACATGTTTCCTTGGTGCAACTACAAAAGTGAAGTACAGAAGCAAGTTTCTAAACAAGCGCGAGCCTTCCATGTGCCCTAGGCCCAAGAAAATTACCTTTTGGCCTTTGAAAAGTCTCAGTATAAAAGGAGATAGTGGAAGCCTCCACGTGTCTCATTGGTACAATTTTGATATGGTAACCAAAATATGAGACCCTAAACAAGCACGGGCTCACCACATGTCTCTGTCCGGAAGAGTTGTTGAAAATGTTTAAGGACTAGTGGAAGGTGCCACATGCTTACGGTTTGAGAAAGTTTCCTTGGTTGTTGAAAATTCTAAGCAAGGGAAGAGTGAGAGAAAAATTCCATGTGTCTCCATGGCACTCCTTCAAAAATAAAATTTAGGGGTAGGTCACCAAATAGGCGCAGGCCCTCCACATGTCCCAAGCCTTAAAAAGTTTCTTGGAAAGTTTAAGTATAGAGAGGAGAAAATGAAAGCCTCCATATTTCTCCTTGGCACAACTTTGATATGGTTCCCGAAAATGGAGAACCAAAACAAGCGTGGGCTCACCACATGTCTCCTTGGCACAAGTACTAAGGTAGGACCCAAAGGCAGATCCTAAAATGAGGGGCGGCCCTCCACATGTACATGGTCTGACAAAGCTACACCGACCACATGAAAAATTCTCTAAGTCTGGGAAGTGCCAATGGAAACCTCCACATTTCTCACTGGCATAAATCCAAAGATCAAACCAGGAGGTGAATTTTCATATGAGCACAGGCCCTCCATGTTGACAAGACTTGAGTTTAAGTCAGCCTTAGAGTTTTAAAATGCCCCACTGAGCCACATCTAATCATAAAGGGCCATGTTTCCACAGATGTTGGGACAAAAATTGATAGGGAAAACTAAATGTGACTATGAAAAAATAGAAAGAAGGGAAAAAACCTGAATTTACACCCAAATTACAAATTCTTTCACATGGACAGAGGAATGGAAAACAAATTCTTGATTTACAGTAATCCTCAACCAAAGGAAAAGACTTATCATCGCAACCAAATTAAAGACAATGATTTCATGCATCAATATGGGGAGATAGAGAATACAATAGAGCCCGCATATTGAATAACTTCAAGGAAAAATGGGGCAATATCAAATTGAGCACCAACACATCATGACAACACAGGTGTCCTTTGAGTCCTTGTGTTCTTTTGCTGAAGATAGTCATGAAATTCTAGACTATGTGATCTGTTATATTTTGTGATAGCACAGTTAGCTGCAGATTTCATGTAATTATTAATAAATTCAATAATAACACTATTCTCTGAAAGAACCTTCCCAAGCTTAGGTATACTTCACCAATGCTCAAAACATCGTAACAAAGTTTTGAGTTGCCCATTTTTACACAAAGTGAAATTTTTTTCAAAACAATGGAAAGCACAATAACATCCATCATAACTTAAATCCAACATCCCAAGGATACTTCTCATGCCCATGTTATTTCTTCATCTACAGCTCATCTTAATCTCATGTCTATTACATGTGCTCATACAAGCGAGGTCAAGATTTTACCACAAATAAAACCTCTCAAGTTTGATAAAAGTGTTAGGCAACATGATATTCTCTTTGAGATCCTCAATCACCAGTGAATAATCTTTCCACCTACTAATTACTACCCTCCTTATCAGCTTACAAAATATAAAGGTTATCTATTTTGTAATTATCATAGAATTAATGCACATCTTGATAATGATTTCTATGCTTTAGTATAAATAATCAGGAACCTTAATCATTAAGGCTTTATTTAATTTGTTACACAACATTCCCCTACATGCTCATCTCTAATTACCAAACCCTAACGATTTCCTAGATTATATCCTTGTATTTCTATAAAACATCATGCAATAGTCTCTCATGTTCATTCTCCAATAATGCATTAGTCACCACAAGCCCCATCTAAGGCCAAACCATCAAAGTAAGATCAACCAAATCCCTTGCCAAATAATGAGATCCCTCACCAATGTCCTAAAATTCAACTTATAATTCCTCCTTTCGATCTAGATAGTGCTTATGTCGATGACTGGGACCCAGAACAAGATTATGATTTTCATGAACCATTTGATATTTCACATGACCATTTTTCCGCATTATATTTCAATCCTTGAAATTTTTTTGACTTAAATTCTGACGCTTATCGTACCCTTGATTCTACCTATCATTATGAAAACCATAAATTTTTTTATGACACATTTCAACATCTACCACCATGGCATGGTCTCTCTACCATCATGGATATATCTCTACCAATTGCACACTTTGGGGGAATGGAACTTCCCCCACAAAGTCACACATTCTAATCAGTATTTTCCTACCCATATTACTCACATACATATTTATATCTTACATTTTCTTAGTACTTCAAGTCAATATTTGTAGAAGAACTTTTTCTTATCTAAACTATGAATACCACTTGTTACATCTATATATTTGTATTCCTTCCCTTTCTACTCATGTGTCACTCCATACATGCTATAAACCAAAAATCACACGCTTGGGTACATTTCTAGGTCCTAAAGACATGTATTCATATGATTCCTAAATGATAAAACTATTAATTAAGAACAATATTTTTCCTTTTTCTTTTTTTTGTTCTTATTTATGGTATTTTACACCCTATAGCCCAGTCAGAACTTCACGTATTTGTCTTTTATGACTTTAGAAACTACTGCCCAGAGATAACATTTTTATCTTACTCACTTCTTTTGGGTCACTTTGATATTTTTGACATCTAATTTTCTTATGGTTCGGCCTTCAAAATATCAATTACGAAATTCAACCAAAGGAATCATATAAATACAAAGCTATGTAACCAAAATAAAGGACCAAACCCTAACCATGTATTATCATCAGCTAAGCTTGCATCCAAATTCATCTAAGAGAATCAAAGTCATCCATCTAGTGTCCATTCGAGTGACAAGGGACTGATTTTTACACATACACTGCATAGGAAGGGGAAGTTCATTGTTCCATTAATACATCTATTTACGTTGTTACATCTACCACTTTCCCTCTATCAAGTGCACTTACACAAGGGATTTTTCTAGCACGATTCTTTCGAACACACACAAGAACTACATGGATTCTGAGATGTAGTGCAATGCTTAGTCTTAATTTCACTCATGCAGGTGATGGTCAGTGTTAGTACAACTTCCCATATTGTATCTTTATATTTTGGATTTGATGTGGTATTGTGGGTTTCGCAGGTGAATCTTTTTTGTGTAGGTTACAGATGCACTCGATTATCATACTGCGTCATAAAAATGACCAAGAATGAATATCATTGACATGTATGTGACACCAAAAAACTTATATTATAACCACCTCTGTAGTCACTTATGCCTAGAAGAAGACTCTAACACCTAGGCACCCTAGTTTGGGCTTATCCAACATCTCAAGATTTTACAGTTTAGAATAATGGCATAATTTACTTTTTGTTAATAATTTTTCCCAGTTTGCACCAATCTTGAATCAAGTGCAAATTAGATAAGTCCTTCTCTCTCTCTCTCTCACTTACGGTTTCAGATTTTATTTGCTTATTTCTTGTGTCAAATATACAATTTTATCATTTATTTTTCATTTGTAACCATGTAATTAGGGTGTGGCATAAACCATATTTTTGTTAAATCCTCTGATGAACCCACAATCAAATTTTTTTGGATCATCACTTCCTCCTAATTTCATTATTTGAGGATTCTCTCACCATGCATATTTCTATTTGTATGATTCCTTCGATTACAATTTTTTTCTTAACACTGAAAAGGCTAACTAACAAACAGATAAGATACTCAAACTGGCTAGATACTTAGGATTCCCTCCAATACTCCTCCAGACCATATATACATTTTTTTGTAGTTACAAGGGTTCTCTCAATAGGGGGCATTTTCGGCCATCTGGTGCTGGCATACCTAGGTGGTCATTGGTTATCCAGAATGAAAAATCCTCAAAAGGTGATATTTAAGATAGCATCTGAGACATAGGCACTAAGCAGTGCACTAGACTAATAAGTAGATCCGAGCTAAAACATTAGTAAGGTGGCAAATTTATTTTCATCTTGGCATTTCCTCATCTCATTTCATTCCACACTTCGAAATTCTATGTGAATAGCATGTGAATAGTATGTATGCCCATGCATGGGAACTAAGTCACATTACCTCAAAGTTCATGATTTTGTGTCTACAAACTAAGCTCATACGACTAGGCTCTAGACTTATCGACGCTAATCTGAAACTACATAGTGAGCTCTATGTGGTAGGACATGAATTCATGCTATAAAGGAAGTAACTTGATCTAACTTTAATCATTGCATTATACTTGGTTTAAATGTCAAAGGCTATACATATACTATTATTTATTACCATGACACTTTCAAATAATCAGAATCTAGGACTTGGAATCTTTATTCATGACCATAGATTTGTTGTCTCCAATCTAACCTCATATACTCCACATTCTATACTAATTGACGAATGTTTCATCAGATACACCTGTTTCAGAATTCCATACTCACACAATAGTACTAACATCATAAATGCACTATTTTTCTCCCCCTTCGTTCATATAACTAGTTGACTGTTTCCTTTCCATCTAAAATGAACCTCACCTCCTATACACTATTATGCTCCAAGAGTTCATGATCTATCCTTTACTATCACCTCATTCAAGCTGGAAAATTCTCAATTCGAAACATTCTTGTAATATGGTTCATTTCTACAACTATTGAGGGGTACTTATAAATAAACCAAATATCGTACATGGAATTTTTTGAGAAGGATTCGTATTAAATAATGAATTTCATTTGTATTTCTTCATCAAACTTATATGTGCATACCAGTCAATCACATACACAGCATCTTTTTTTATAACTTGGTAACACATAATCTTGCTTTATTGTGCCTATTTTGATGCACATTTTTTTTCTATGCTACTCATATAGCATTAGTATCCCAATATGTTCTTGCCGTAGTGACACTACACATGACACTTTCATCTTGGTCTCTGACTGTCAGATGAAATATGATTACAGATCTATACATCATTGTAATTTTACTGTCTTGGGACTTTAATTTTTACTAGCACCACTTCTTCATGCACCTAGATGAACATCTTCTTTCTCACACATTATAGGTGATGAACTTGCCTCTACCTCTGTGTACAACTTACTGAAGTATATGACTGAAAAAGGTTACTTCTAAAGTTGGTACATACATGATCTCTTACATACCTTTTTATCATGATTTCACATGGTAAAGGGTGCATACAATGTGATCAATTGACATCTAACTTATACTCCTTAGTTTCTTCTATGGCTGTCAACCAACAGTTTGCTTTATCAAATTTTTAAGGTAGACTCCCATTGCATCTTTAGGCAAATACCATTGTCTTCTATACACACTATATGAACTTCTTCCTAGAAATTTACATCTGATTGTACTATGCCACCTACATAACTAAGTGAATGTGCCATTTATAGAGTACCCATTCTTTAATATACCATATTCTAAAAACATATTCTTGTATGTACATTCAAGTTTTTCTAGTTTTAACTTTGTTCATCGTCTTTATATGCTACCTAGATGTTCATAGTCCACATTGTTTACATTTTCCTTGGATTGGTTCCATGCAGCAACTCCAAATAGATCAACTTTTAGTGCATACTCTTTGGGCCGCATGTATCCTAGAAGACGTCACTTTTGACATTTTCCATCTTTTTTTTTCTGTACATTGGGTGAAATATATTATTCTCATACAGAAGCTTAGAGAGCTGCATTATATTACAGTCTAGCATCTGTTGGTTTTGTGTACATAGTTTTCAGACAATTTTCTAGAATCTGACCTTGGGATCCTGTTCATCACCAATCAAGCACTATGATAATTCTTCACTGGGAACTCCTCATGCTATGATTATTTACTAATGCACAACCTTTAGTTTGGTGGATGTAATCTGGAAACACAACAACAAACATAACACCAGAATACCATAGACTATGATAAGAAGGAATGATGATAAATCTGAAATATCAGAGTAAATTATAATATTAACATGAAATTGATACAATCTCACCCATGAGGTACTTCAAGTGTTACTGACTTCACTTCCCTTCCAACAATAACTATGGGAGAAACTTCACAATTACACCTCTTCATGGCTTCTTTAACACACCTTCAAAATGATGGCTTCCTTTACACACTTACCCATACAATATTTCTCACTACTTCCTTCTATACTAAATGAGGGGGGTGGCCTCTTTATTTATAGAAATTCGAGGCTTATCCATCTTACCTCTAAGATAGGATAAGAAATCCACTCTGACAAATCATATTCCATACCTTAACTCTTATCTGTACATGTAAGCTTATCTTTTAAAATAAGATAAACCTTATCATTTCACATGGGTTCCACATTTTTAGACTTTTTACAAATAAAATACACAAAATATTTATGACCTCACTCCTTGTCATTATTACTAATATAATATTTCTAATTCCTATTCATGTAGACCCTACTTCTCTACTTACCCCAACTTTGACATTTTAACATTACCGGACCACTTATGACAAATATTTACTTTTTACCACAACATTCTTATTGTACTTTTGACTATTACTGTACTATACATTATTGGTAGCGTCATACTGGCAGCACCATTATCTTCTATCGGACGCTACTACTGATTACACTTAACAAAATCCTATTCCTAATACATACATTAATGAAATAGAAATTACGGAGGAAAATTTTAGTGTCGACAGCTTCGCCCTTCCTAGCTTCTACTCCGTCCTCGGAGTAGACTATTCTGGTGCTTGGAAAATATTCAACTTGTCATGGTTGAACCATTTCGTAATGGGAGTGCAATCCAATTCCTCTAGTCGGTACGTACCATTTTCATGCACAGGTGTTATTTTGTAGGGCCCCATCCATTTTGGAAGAAATTTTCTGTCTTCTTTTTTTGTATCTGGAATCATATACTAGAACCAAGTCATTCACATGAAATGGAGACCAACGGATCTTTTGATCAAAGTATTCCTTCTACTTCATTTTCTTCTTATAGCTTGTATCCTTTGCTATTTCCCTCATTTCCTCTAGCAAATGAAGATGTACCAACCTTTATTTTACTGAATCACTTTCATCCATCCTTTCATTTTTCATAACTCTCATAGTGGGAATATAAAACTCAATAGGAAGAACTGGATCAATGCCATAAGCCAACTGAAATGGGGAGTATCCTGTTGCTGACTTTGATGTTGCCCTATATGCCCACAATGTTGCATGAATCCTTTTATCCCACTTATGTACCTGCAAGGTTGCATCTTTTGCTAGAATTTGACACAACACAAAAAAAATTCGTTCCACCTGTCCATTTGTGCTTGGCTTGTATGTTGTTGCCTTCCTGTGCTTAATAGAAAATTTGTTTACTAGGGCTTCTAATACCTCATTAATGAAGTAATTTCCTTGATCTATTACAATTTCTAATGGGCAACCAAATCTAGTGACAATGCGTTCATATATGAACCTTGCCACTTCATCCATAGAAGTTTTTTTCAATGGCCTAGCTTCAACCCACTTAGTTAAATAATCTGTGGCAACTACAATATACTAATTTTGGCGTGGGGTAGTTGGAAGTGGACCTACAATATCTATTCCCCACTTTTCAAAGGGACCAAGTGGAAGAATAGTGCATAATGGAGCTGATGAAGTCTTATGGTTACCATGTGTTTGACAAATATCACATGTATTACAATAATTATAACAATATTTAAAAAGAGTGGGCCAGTGATAACCTGCATCCAAGATCCTTCTTGCTGTAAGTTGTCCAAAGAAGTGCCCTCCACATGTACCATTGTGGAATTCTTCTAGCAGTTCCTTCCCTTGATCACGTCCAACTTCCCTCTTATACTGTCCATCAGGTCCTATTCGAAATAATACTCCATGCAAAATAGAATATGGACGATTGGCTTGATTAATCTTTCTCTTAGTCTTTGCATTGGCACCATCAGGAAACTTGAATTCATTCAGATAATTCCAAATATCTATGTATTCACTAGGGATTTTTTCAAGGGATAACAATGCTACATCGGGGAAATCATCATCATCAAAAGATGATCATAAACCATCATAGGCTCGAGAGAGTGCATCTGCATTGACATGCTTCTTTCCTACCCTATCTATAATATCAAATTCAAATTATTGTAGCAAAATTATCCATCTTGCTATCCTCCCCTGATGGGTTAGGCTTATTTACAATATATTTTAGAGCCTAATGATCTGTTATAACTAGAAATTTTTTCCCTAGCAAGTAATTCCTAAACTTCTTTACAGTAAAAATGATAGCCAGAGCCTCTTTTTCAGTTACAGTATAATTTACCTCAGCACTACTCATTTTTTCTGCTCCCAAAGTAAATTGGATGTTCATTCCCATTTTCATCCTTTTGGCTCAGAGTACTTCCTAGTGCTGCATCTGAGGCATCAGTGTACACAATGAATAGCTTGCTCCAATCTGGACTCTTTAGAACAGGTGAAGACACCAGGGCTTCCTTCAGTTGTTCAAAAGATTCATGAACCTTATTTCCTGGTTCATAAGTAACATCCTTCTTCAAGAATTGGGTTAGTGGTTGTGTAATCTTTGAGAAATTCTTGATGAACCTTCTATAGTAACCCACATGGCCTAAAAATGATCTTAACTTACTTCTATTCAAAGGAAATGGTAACTCTTTGATTTTTGAAACTTTAACAAGATAAGTACCAATACCATCTTTGGATACAACATGCCCTAACAAAATGCCTTAAGAACATCCAAAGACACACTTTGTAGGGTTTAATGAGGCTTGTGCTTCATATAACCTTTGAAATGTTGTCTCCATCTGGTGCAGGTGGTCCATCTTACTCCCATAGATGTAAAAATCATTCAAAAATACTCTAATGAAGTTCCCAATGTAGGGTTCGAACACCCTATTCATCAAACATTGGAACGTTGCTGGAGCATTACACAACCAAAAAAGCATAACTCTATAAGAAAACATTCCCCAAGGAGTGGTGAACGTGGTCTTCAGTTGATCTTTCTCCGCTATACGGACTTGGTTGTATCTACTATATCCATCAACAAAACTATAACATTCCTGGCCAGCTACTTCATCCAAGATCTAATCGGAGAATGGAAGAGGGTAATGATCCTTCTTTGTTGCCTTATTGAGCTTCCTGTAATCAACACAAATGCGTAGCTTCCCATTCTTTTTTATTGAGATCATAATGGGAGAAACCCATTCTAAATTCTCCACAGCAAATATGAATCTTGCATTAAGCAACTTATCTATTTCTTCTTTTACAGTCTTGGAAAAATTAGGATTCATTTTATAGGGCATTTTCTTTATGGGCTTAGCACCATCTACTAGCTCAATAGAGTTTTCTACCCAACTTACTTGATGGAGTTCCTTGTAATCAAAAGTGAATAGGTGTATGTACTTTTGAAAGAGCTGGAGGTAGCATTCCTTCTCATTCTCCATCACATCATCACAAATCTTTATTTGTTGGAGACGATCATCAATTTCTTCTTCAGATAATTTTATGGGTCCATGGGTCAGTGTGATTGGAAGGATATTCATGACCGAAACATCAACCTCACTTTCTTCATCTTCTGTGTCCACTTCACTAGTACTAGAGTAATCAGAGACTGCCCAATCATCAGTTTCATCACTTGAATCCATAGGTTCTGCCTTATGATGCCAAGGGATCATGTTTATCTTCACCCTTTCTCTACCACGTCCAAGTTTCATGAAGCCTTCATTATAGTAGTTTCTTGCATGAACTCTCCTTAGCCATGGCCTTCCCAACAACATTGGGTACGCAACAGTACCATTTTTCATCATCTGAAAGTCTACCACACATACAACACCCATAACAGATATTGCCACATTTGAAACTACACCTTCTGGTTTAGTTTTTCCCTTATTTAATGACCTTAACATAAGTGTTCAGGGGCGCTCAATTTTTAAACCCAACATATTCATTACAGACTCGGTCATTACATTAACTGCAGCACCTCCATTAACTAAGACATCATGAATTGAAATACCATTACATAGTACCTCAGCTTGTGGAGCATAGGGATCCGCCTCTACCTCCAAAACAGGGACCTCAACCTCCTTCCTTTGTCGAGCATTGAGTCCACTTCACAGCTCCTACCTATTCTTAGAAGACATAGCCAAGAGTTGACCATATGTAATATTTGCAGGCCTTTTGGAAAGATCTTCTAAGATGGATTATGGTCCTTGTCCCTATGAAATCAAAAAATCCTACACACCCAACTTTCTTCTCTTATGTTTCTTACAAGTTTCTCCTTTCATCTTCTTAAGATCATTTCCATCTTGGTTATCTTTTTCTTTCTTTATTTTTGTTACAAACACATCTACTTCATTATTTATGCTCTTATCTACTATATCAAAAGAATTCACAGGTGTTTTTCCTTTATCATTATCTCTTGTACCAGATGTAGAAGTTCTATCTGGACAATTATACTTATAATGACCCTTTTTATAACAACCATAATAGATAACTTCAGAAATATTTCTTTTTGGACCTCTATCTCCTCCCTGAGAACTAAATTCTTTTCCTTGAAGAAGATTAATAGTTAACTATACCATCTTCTTGAGTAGATCTTCATACTCAGTAGATGTACGAGGAGAAAGATTTGTGCTCACCAAGAGTCGTTATGGATTCTGAATCAAAGGTGCTGGTGTAGGCTCTACTTTAGCAACAATTTCTTTAGGCTCCTCTTCCATGCTTTCTTCTTACTTTCTTGTAATCTTCTTTGTTTGTTCAATGGTAGCTGGGCGGTCATACTTCACTCGTTTTCTGATCTCTGGCTTCATCCCAAGAATGAAGTTCTTACAGAGGATATTATCCACGTCATTCATCAACCCATCTGCTAATCCTTCCTTTTGGATCTGGGCATTGAGCTTCCTCCTTATCTCTAGAACATGAGCATGATAATCCCTTATCTTCTCCTTCTCTCCTTGGGATAGCTTTGTGATATCGATCATGAGATTTGCATATTTTTGTTGTTCACCAAATTCTTCAAGAAAACTTTCAGTTAATAAATCCCATGAGTTTTTCACATTATCACCTAGTGTTTCAAACCACCTAAGGGTTGAACCATCCAAAAAGGTAGGGAAAAATTCAATCCATTGTTCCCTTCTTATAAGGCCATTACAAATAAAATATCGTTTAAACTCTTGAATGAAAGACTAAGCATCTTCATTAGATTGGGCTGAAAAAACAAGAATCTTCCCCATTTTCAAAAGTAACTATAGTCAAATACCAACCCACAAGTACAATCAACAAGACTTATGTGCACAAATAATTGGAATCACTATAATAGAAAATAAAAATGACCACGGTAAACTATGGTAAAACTTGACTTACTGCAGTAAAAATTGACTTTATTGTGGTAAAAACTATTCACAGTAAAAGTGAAGTTACTGCGGTAAATACTATTCACGGTAAAAAGTGACTTTACTGTGGTAAATACTATTCATGGAAAAAAGTGACTTTACCATGGTAACTACTATGCATAGTAAAAATAAGGTTACCCTCCAAATGATTTTTGACTAAGTGGGAATATCTCTCCAGAAAATCCACCAACGAGGAATGGTCCTGGCAACAGAACCAAAATGTCATCACCAATCTGACACTATGATAATTCTTCACTGGGAACTCCTCGTGTTATGATTATTTACTAATACACAACTTTTACTTTGGTGGATGTAATCTGGAAACACAACAACAAACATAACACAAGAATACCATAGACTATGATAAGAAGGAATGATGATAAATCTGAAATATCAGAGTAAATTATAATATTAACATGAAATTGTTACAATCTCACCCATGAGGTACTTCAAGTGTTACTGACTTCACTTGCCTTCCAATAATAACTATGGAAGAAACTTCACAACTACAGCTCTTAATGGCTTCTTTAACACACCTTCAAAATGATGGCTTCCTTTACACACTTACCCATACAATATTTCTCACTACTTCCTTTAATGCTAAATGAGGGGGGTGGCCTCTTTATTTATAGAACTTCTAGGCTTATCCATCTTATCTCTAAGATAGGATAAGAAATCCACTCTGACAAATCATATTCCATACCTTAACTCTTATTTGTACATGTAAGCTTATCTTTTAAGATAAGACAAACCTTATCATTTCACATGGGTTCCACATTTTTAGACTTTTTACAAATAAAATACACAAAATATTTATGACATCACTCCTTGTCCTTATTACTAATATAATATTTCTAATTCCTAATCATGTAGACCCTACTTCTCTACTTACCCCAACTTTGACATTTTAACATTACCGGACCACTTACGACAAATATTTACTTTTTACCACAACATTCCTGTTGTACTTTTGACTATTACCGTACTATACATTATTGGCGACGTCGTACTGGCAGCTCCATTATCTTCTATCGGACGCTACTACTAATTACACTTAACAACATCTTATTCGTAATACATACATTAATGAAATAGAAATTATGGAGGAAAATTTTAGTGTCGACAGTCCTCAGCTCATCTAAAAACTCTAGCACCCAAATACAAACACTGGTACCTCCGTGCTCTTGAACTCTCCTAGGAACCTATGTTTTGGGGGATGATATAGTTACATTCTTAGATCATTAGAGTTCACAATAGTTTACAAATCAATTTTATTTTTCAGGAACAGTCCTCTAGTAAGTAAAATGCATTCTTTCTCCATTACATTCGAAACAATTGGTATAACTCGAAACAACACTGTTCACACCATCTATAGTGGTGTATAATCTGGAAGCAGTTATGGAAGGATAGTAACAATAGACCTCTCTCCCCAACACTCTTCTGTTGTGGCAATAGATCACCTAAAAATACCTGTTTTATTCTGTAAAATTTCCCAAAAAAATTGTTCTTGGCATGAGATCACCCAAAAAAACTCATTCTTGGGATGAGATTACCTAAAAACCTCTCTTTGTGTGAGTTTACCCAAAACAATCACTCTACACAACATTTTTAGGACATCTTTCTATCCTTTTACACACATGTTCATCATGTGCGCAATTTCCTTTTACTAACTTTTACACATTTACATACTTTTACATACTTTTGCAAGAGTTTTCATAATACATTAATTTGACTACTCTTTCACTCTTCTTTTGTAGGTACATCCTTAATATGCAACAAGAAGCATCTTGACATCAAACACAACAATAGGTACAACTTGATACAACATAATACGCTTCACCCCTAGGGTTACATCCTCTTTCTTAGCTTCCACACTTTATCTTTATCTATTTACACTTTCACTTGTCTCTTAGGCATGTTATTGGCATCACACTCTATATGGTTATCAGGTATAAATACCTTATATACTTTATGTTATTGATTATTTACTTAGAAACACAAAGTGTGGAAAAATGTAGACACAAAATCACCCACTTGGGTACATTTCTAGGTCCTAAAAGCATACTTGCATTCGTATGATTCCTAAGCATGAAAACTAGTTATTGAAAGCTACCTTTGGCATTTTTGCTTTGTTTTTGAACTTCTTTATGATAGTTTACACCTATAGACACAAAATTATGCACTTTAGGCATTATTTAGCCTAGTCTTATAATGTTATTTAAAAGGTTCTCAAGTTTAAAAAGTACTAGTTAATCCCACCTTTTGGCCACCTTTATTTTATATTTTACTTCATCATATCCACACATTTCCTCCCACATATCCACCTATTTCATAGTTTTCCCAAAATTTTAGCCTAAACCCAGGAACCCCATGGTGCCTTGGTCCCACCAGGGGTGTCCTAATTCATGTTCCACTTTCCTGCTTCTTTTTTGGGTCTTTCTAGCCATTTTTCATCCTTTTCTTTTTCCTAGTCAGCCATTTCAGGGTTAATTATGAAATTAGAGCAAGATAACCCTATAAATATAAAGTTATAATACGATAATAAGGATCTTAGCATCACATACTAATATCAATCCATCTAGATTTACATCTATTACATCCATTGCATTCACATGGTTTCATTCATCAAGCCTAAGAGATCTGCATCAACACACATAGCATAGGGAGAGAGATTGTATTCTATTCCATGCACACATGTTAGTACATTTTATATAGTTATTATTCCTTTTTACTTCACAAAGCATGACCAACACAAGAGCACCTAGGGCACGACATTCACACACACACACACAAGAAATACATTTGGGTCTGAATTTTAGTGCAACGCTCAATTATAAGACCACTAGTTTGGCGGCCTAGGTCAGTTTGAACTATTCATTCATCATCTTTTAGTTTTCTTAGGGTTTTGATGCTTAATTTCATCTTGTAGGTCATCATCTCATTATTCAACACATTTTGTGAAACTTAGTGAATCCAGTGTCACAGATAGGAAGAATTTCAAGACACCTTGTGACGCTGAAAATTTAGATTTGGATCTTTTTTATAGAGATCATGACGCCTAGTCTATAGACCACGGTGCCCTAGTACCTTCCCATGTGCCCCAGTCAGGTTAGATCATTCAGATCCAACCTTTGCAGGACTTCTAAGGTCGTTCTTACTCCCAAATTTTACTATCACACCTATGATAATATTATTTGATAAGCTAAGTGATGTATCCTTCTTTACTTGCATATTTAAGGTTTCATTTCACTTAATATAATTACTTACAATTATTCCATGGCTTCTTAGTTTCCTTTATACAATGTTTTAGTCTGACTATTTAGATTAAATAGTGGTTATACTTCCCATTACTATTAGTTTCCCATTTTTAGTTAAACATTTTTTTGAACCCACATTTCTTAATAGCACCTTATAGGGTTTTTCATTTGCATTTAACCATCAAAATTATCTTCATAAATCAATAGCGTCTTACCCATCTCGATTTACTTCATCATTTTGAAACCCTCATTGCTACTATCAATTTTTGAGTTGACATGCATCTGGATTCCATGTATGACACATTTGTTGAGGAATTTTCCCAACACATAGAATTCAGGACCAATCCTTCTACTGAAATTAACCCCTTTGACGATGACCCACAACTTTATATCATGTCTCGCATCTACAATTTTTTTTTCAATTGCACTCTTAATTATAATGGATCTGACCTTAATTTGTGCCCTATGTCCTTTTTCCAGGCCTTAGGTTTGTATGCTTTTGACATTATCCCTTATTCTATCTCACTTTTTGCATATGATGGTACTATCCATTAGTTTCTATGCCACATTACCTTTCCTTTCATTGTAGGTCGTGATACTCTCCCAACCATCTTCTTTGTCAATTATTTTCCTATCTCATTTTTTTTGTTAGGAAGGCTATGGCTTCATGCCATACAATTTGTTTCTTCTATGGTCCAACGTTGTGTCAAGTTCTTACATGAGTGTGTTTAGTATATTATATTTCAAGATCATGATCCATTCCAATAGTATGTTCATGACCCTAACACTAGCCATCGCATTTTGTGCGCACCTTGGTATCTACTAAGAATTTTCCCTTTCCCCTGTAAGGAAGAGTTATACAAAAAAGAATACAGTTGGTCCTCTTTTGGGGCCGCATTTTCCTTTCAGCGATGTCGTATACACCCCAAAAGAGGGGGGGAATCATTGATAATTCTACTAACACAACGTATTTACAATGGTTCACACACAGTGAGTGAGTTCAGACATGTCTACGAACTCTATATACAATGGCCTCTACAGGACATGGTGTAATTCGGTAATTTTGTAAAGTAGTTATAGACTTGGAGGTTATAGTAGGTGTGCCTCTCTACAATACTTCATCCAGTGGCGTCGGATCACCAAAAAAAATAGGATAGTACATACATCTCTTCACACATTTCAGCATAAGTGGTTAAAGGTTGGAGGACATATAGCATTTCGTTTTTATACTTCAGCAAGGGTGGCGTGAGATCACCCAAAAAACTCGTGACGGTACATGATTTCCTTCTATACCCTTTTTCTCAACATGGATCATGTGCACATGTTCCATTTACAGTTTTTATTTTGCGTATTTAACATTTTCGTACAGTTTTACACATTTCTATACATGTGTATTTTACACAACATTTTTACATATATACATATTTGACTGCTTGATTGTTTTCTCCTTAGAGGTTCAGCCGTATAAGTAACAAGAAGTAAAATTGGGGGCAACAACAACAACAATAACAAAAAAACTGACAATGAAAACAATAATACACTGCTACAGGAACTTTCCTTTACTAACCATATAGGTACACTACACACCGCAATAGCTACACATGCATTCTACCGTAGGTTCACTCTCTTCAATTTTTCTTATTCACATTTTTTTTCATTATAATCCACACTCCTCCAAATTTTTATTTTTATCATTCCATGCTTGATTCTAGTCCATCAGCATGTATTCTTCTATACTCTGCATAGATATAAGGTACACATCTCTGTATAATTTATGTTACCAAGTGTTCCGCTCATAAACATAAAGTGGCGGAAAAATGTAGACACAAAATCATGCACTTTAGGCATTATTTATCCCGTTCTTATAATACTATTTAGAAGGTTATAAAGTGAATAAAGTACTAATTAATCCCACCTTTTGGACACCTTTATTTTATATTTTGTTTCTTCATTGCCACACATTTATTCCCACACATCCACCTATATCATAGTTTTCCTGGCATTTTATCCTAAACCCATGTGCACATTCCTATAATGGGGCACCTTGGGGTGCCTTGGTCCCACCTGGACCGTCCCGATCCATGTTCCACTTTCCCACTTCTTTTGGCATCTTTCTAGCATTTTTTCATCCTTATCTTTTTCCTAGTTGGTTTTTTTTATTAGATTAGGTAAAAATAGATTTTGAAGGTATCAGAAACCCTATAAAACCAGATCATATCAGGGTTAATTAGGAAATTAGAGCAAAATAACCCTATAAATATAAAATTATAAGACCATAATAAGATTCATAGCATCACATACTACTATCATTGCATCTAGAGTGGCATCCATTACATCGATTGCATCCACATAGTTTCATGGATCAAGACTAGGATATTTGTATCAACACACACAACATAACGGGATGGATTATATTATATTCCATGCACACATGATAATACATTTTCTATACTTATTATTTCCTTCTACTTTAGAAAGTGTGATTGACACAAGAGAACCTAGGGAACGACATGAAAAACTACACTGGAACTACATACAGGTCCAAAATGTAGTGCAACGCTCAGTAATAAATGGAAATTTTGGTGGCTGAGGTAAGTCTGACCCATTCATTCTGTATCTTTTATTTTTCTTAGGGTTCTTATACATATTTCCTTTTTGTACATTGTCATCTCATTATTGAACACATATGATGAAATTCAATGAATCTAGTGCGACAAACAAAACATTTCAAGATACCTTGTGACCCTCCAAAATTTAGATTAAGAGATTTTACAAAGAGAAGAGTTCCTAAACTACAGACTAGGGAAACCTGGGATGCTCAAGTACCTTCCCGGGTGCTCTAGTCAGTTCATATCCTCCATATCTAGCCTTCGCAGGAATTCTAAGTGGTGGTTCTTACTCCCATATTTTATAGTCAGACCTACAACCTGCAACATTCTTCTTTAATCAGATAAGTCATTTATCCTTCTTTACTTGCATATTTAGGGTTTTATTTAACTTAATATAATTATTTACAATTATTCCATATTGTCATAGTTTCATTTATACATAATTTTATTCATCTTATTTAGATTAACTAGTGGTTATACTTCCCAGTACTATCAGATTCCCTTTTTTAGTTTATCAACACCCTACATCCCAGTTGTAACTTCACTTGTTTTTCTTTTAATACTTCGGACACCAATTACTAGACAGGATGCTAGTGCGTAGGTTCCCTCCTTCCCTTTGGGTGCCCCTTACCCTTTTCTATCTTATTCACTTCTTTCAAGCATCTTTTATCTTTTGGGCATCTCATTTTCTTATGGGTTAGCCTTCCAATTTTCAATTATGAAATTCAACTAAGGGAATCATATAAATATAAAGTTATGTGATGAAAAAAGGACCAATATCTAAGAATATATTATCATTATCTAAGCTTGCATCCAAATGCATATAAGAGCATCAAACGAATCCATCTAACATCCATTCAAGGGATAAGGGACTACATTTTTTACATACACTATATAGGAATGGGAGGTTCATTATTTCATCCACACATATATTAACATTGGTACATCTAGCTATCATCCATTATCAAGCGTACTTTCACAAGGGCTTCCTAGTGCACGATTATTTCACATAGGCATATGAAACATATGGATTCTAAGATTTAGTGCAATGTTAAGTCCTAAGTTCACTTAGTCGAGTGACCACCAGGGTCAATCTGACTCCCCATATTTCATATGTTTTTGGATTTCATGTGGTATTATGGGTTTTGTATGTGAATTTTTTTTACAGGTTCCACGCACACTTAGGGATCATATTGCGACATAGAGGCAACCAATAGTGGTTATAAGCGACACTTGTATGCCAACAGAAAAATTAGATTTTAACCACCTGTGTAGTTATAGGTGCACAAGCACCCCTAACCCAGTCCAAGCACCTTGCTATGGCCTTATCCAACTACTCCATAATGTCAAGGTTTACTTTATCTACATGATTTTTCCTAGTCTGCACCAGTCTTAAATGAAGTCCAAAATAGATAATTCCTTTTCTCTCTCTCTCTCATACTTAATGTTTCGTATATTATTATCTTATTACTTGTTTCAAATTTATAATTCTAGCATTTTTTTATCATATGTGACTGATCTGTAATCAGGGTTTAGCATAACAATATTTTTTGTTAAATCACACACTCTTATTCTCATGTTTACTCATGGATCCTTTTATTCATGATACACAAACTACCATATATATGGTACACATCCTTTAATTCACTATACATACCCTAGTTATTCTTTCTCACAATTATCACATCAATTTTCCATCATCTCTTGAAATAAAAACTTTGGTGGCATCATACTTCCCCCTCCATACTTGCTTCTTATACCATTAATTCTTCCTATCTATACAACACAATGTTGCTACTACATGCTCTACCTCACTTCTTGAAATCACACTCTTGTTCTACAGTTCATACTTGACTGTTGAGGGCACAATTCCTAAATTAACCTCACCTCAAACATTTCCACTGGAGGGAAATGTGTCCCCTCTCATCTACACATCTTGCATATTGTAGCACAACATCACATTCACATGAATTCTACCAATCTTGGTGGTAGTTACTCTTGTTATCTTATAATACTTACATGTTACACTTTTTTTCCTATGCTAGTCAAATTCTTAGTATCTCATTATCTTTTTCAATACACACATACGTGTTCCCATGTTATCTTGAGGTGAATGAAGTAATTTTATAGATTCTTACATGATGCGTCACGGTCAACACTACTCTTAACTAGCCCTGTTGAGGCTCTCAGTGGAGTCTACCTTTACTATTCTCATACTCCACATCAGAGGTCCTATTGGTAAAATATTTACTACTTCTTACATGCTTTGACATAATATTTATCTTTTTAGCATGATAATATCTACTTCATGTGTAGAATTTTCCTTGCAAGATACAATACAACCATGGTTTTCCATTACTTCTTGTTTTCTATTATTTTCAACTATTTGTGAGCTATTCATTATGTGTTGCTTGATCATTATATGTTTATGGCCGCTTCAACCCTGAGGGTCTTATGAGATTATAAGTGACGTCCCATGTATGTAACCCAATTTTTCAAGTCCCAATTGTCTTCATAGTTTCTTGATACATTATATTGTATTGGATCATATCTCTTTTACACTAACACTTATTTCTACCTTATATCATTTTCATGTGCCTTTGTTTTTACCATAAACATCCCCTACCTCCTACATGTATCTAATCTATGATATGCATATCACTTTCATGCCCTCTTTTTTGGCCACCTCCTCCTACATTTGTCACCTACACCCCAAACGAGCGGGGATAACTATTAGATAACAACGAAGTAATTATGACCCCTAAAAAATCAAAACCCTAGCATTTTAGTAGACACGGGTGCCTAGATCAATCATTAGCACCTTGGTAATTCCTTTCCTTCTATAGGCACTTCTTCCCTGTACATTCCTAGGGTTTTGAACACTCGGTGATCCATTTTGACACTTTTTCTAGCCAAATCTAGTAAAAATACTATCATGATCAATCATAGGTTGTGTATAATCTATTAAGTTATCCTCCCTCTCTTATTTGCTTAAGGTTTTACATTTTTGAATGCTTACTACTTGCATATTACTATACTTAATGTAGATGCATATTAAAATTTTAGTGCTCCATCAATATTTTATTATGTGTGGATATTAAGTAAGAAAAGTATTCAATGGTGACAAAACCCTTTTTCCATCTATGTTCTTTGATTGGTTTTTATTGCGATTCTCTCCAACATCTGTCATTTTTGTATCTACTTCTATTCAGGTCACGGTGATCCATATTTGTTTTTCCTGTCACTTTTTTCATTATTTATCCCAAGACAATGGTGAACTCTATAGAAACTAGCGCTCAATTGCATGTGTCCATTTTTGGTGCTTCTATCTGGTTTCTTCTTTGTATATATTTTTAGATTTGTGGTTATCCCTTTTAGTTTTTTTATCCTTATCCCCTATTCATAGTTGGCATTTTGGGTCAGTATTGTTGAAATGCAATAAGACATTCATATATATACACAATATTATTTTCTCTTGAAATTTGAAAGGGCTATAACAACTACATACTATCAATTCTATCAACTGGATTGAATTTTTTGGGATACATACACTACATAGGAAGGGGAAGTGTAGAAATCCATATCACACATATTCATCAAATCTATATATAGCCCACTATCTTGGCATCATTCACATCAGGGAAACTTAAGGACACTATTTCACATACAAGCACACAAAAATACAAGGAATTTGGAATGTAGTTAAATACTAGGTAATAAGGGTACTCTTCAGCTGACCCTCGGGGTAGTCTAACTTCAGATTTTACATATTTTATTCATATTTTATAAGTTTTATGAGATTTTAAAGGTATCTAAGGTTTTTTTATATTTTATAGGTGTGATCAAAACCCTGGCAGTAAAGGTAATGTGCTAAAGCAAATATTGAATTGACAGTCTTCAAACCTAGCAAAGAAGTAGATCTCAAACTTCTGCATAGTCACCATTAACACCCATAGTTAGACACCAGTGTCGTGGTGTCTTTATCCTCCTACGGGCACCCCTATCCTGATCAATGAAGAAATCTATAACTCTTTATGAGTGTCTAGTGACATCATTTCATACCAAATCCATAATATACATAGTCCTGACAAGCTACATATCACACAGAAATCAGCTAGGTCAATTATCTCTCCCATATTCTCATAGTATTACATTTCCTCAGCATTTAGTATATGTACATTTTATTGTATTTTATCATATTTTTCATGTTTTATTTACTCTAAAAGATAGATTTAATTCAATTTAACTTAAATCATTTTCTGGACCCAATCTTATATAAACTTCATGTTGTTATGAGTATGCAACCTGATTTTTCCAATTCCTCTAAAGAATATGAATTTCCTAACATCATGCAAAATCCCCAATCTGATCCCATAATCCTCCAACATCTCCTTTACTTCCAAAAAACATTTCTTGTTAGTTTCAAAAACCCTAATTTTTACATAGTCTCCCGTGAAAAGTAATTTGCTTCATGTTATCCCTAATCCACCATAATCACCATTGATGCTTCATCCTCTTCCCCTTATCTTATGGCACATGATCATATTAATATAACTCTTTACATGATGAGGTTATATCTTATGAAGAAAAATATGCTAATAATTTTGCTTGCGATAATGCAAATGTAAATGTTGATAACGATGTTCCTACTTGTAGTCAAGATGAATGTAAATCTCCATCTCTTACTCTTACTACTTGTGGAATTGTTTCCAATTATTTCCATGATAAATTTGATGTTAGTACTCCTACAAAGTCTTTATATGTTGATAATAGTCTTGATGAAATCCTTAGTTGTTAAAATATGAATGATAGTGATTTTGATTAGGCTTCTGATCATGAACATGTTAGGGATGATGTTTCTTCTATTCATACTGGTGAATATGAATTTACTACTCCTATTTATTATACTTCTGAAGTTCATTCCTATGTATCAAGATGATGATTCACCTTCTACCCCTAGTTTATCTCTTATCTTGTCTCCTAAGCCTACACCTAGTATGCCCATAGAGCCTCCATGTTCCTCTCCTTCTCAATCTCCCATGAGCACTCAACCTGGAAATATCCAACCCTTCAATGTGCCTCTCACTTCTCCAAAAATTCCTTGACACATTATTATATCCCTCATGCATGTTGGTTGTCATTTAAAATATAAATTTCATACCCTCATCCTATTATTCTTCCATTAACAATAATTCACTTCATGAAAATCCCATTCCAAAGAAAATTCACAATTCTACTTTCCGTAAGGACTTCATTATGCCTATTTTCTCCTATTTTTATGGCACCAAAAATCCTTATTTACATCTAAAGCATTACCATTTAGACATGGTTGAATACTCCAATGATCACTTGTTATTCAAATCCTTTCATCATAGCCTTATTTATCATGTTCTCCAATGGTATACTCATTTTTGTTATGGATTAATTAGTACGTATTATGATATGGAGGATATTTTCCTTGGACATTTTATTTCTAACAATGGTCCTAAGGTTACATACGGACACTTTCCTTATTTGCATCAAGGAAAGAATGAACCGATTTTATATTACATTTAAACTTTAATTCTTACATGCATTAGTTATTATTTCATCTTATTGATTTATAAATGCAATTTATCTTTTGTCATGGATTAATTCCCCCCTTAAAATAAAAGGTATTAAATGATACATGTGAATCATTTACTATTTATTTCTATAAATTTATCAATATAGAAAAGGATTAATTAAATATAATGTCATATCACCTCCTTCTACTTCATCTATTACACCTATTTTACTAACTCTTTTCCTCTTCCATCTCTTTATCGTCCTACGTGATCCCCATCTCTGCCTATACAAAAACATCTTCCTTCCCTCCACTGTATCATCATTCATCTTAGTATTCTTCATATCCAACTTGTAAACCATTACACTTCTCACATTATGCTAAACCACATGATGTATTGGGAACCTTACTTGATAAGCGACTCATCCATCTACCTTTTAACCAACATCATCCACCTCACTGCTTGAACTCTCAACGTGATCTCCCTTTCTATAATGTGCACCACATCCATGGCCATAGTGAAAATGATAGTTATGATCTCCATAATCACCTATAAAAATAAGAAGAAAAAGGTGTCATTTATTTCACCTATTGATCTCATGAGTTATTTCTTTGTCTTATCCCACATAAGCAATATTCTTCCACTGTTCACTTGTCTCCTTCACCTCCTCCTAAGGTTATCATTCTCCTTCCTCCTAAATTCATTATCAAGGTGCATCCTCTAGCAAATCCACCTCTAGTCACATCCTATCATCCCTCACACATTACTACCATATCCCATTGGATCCCTAAGCCTCCCGCTTCTACACTTCCTATCACCACAGCTCCTATTATTGGCACCATTTCCTCTGACATCCAATTTTGCACTTAGTCTCAGACCATTTTTGTTTCACATTCTCTCTCCATGCCTCAAAAGCCTCTTCATCTCTGGTAGATGAAATCCATTTTCTATATCCTTACACGGTGAGGAAAACTCATGCTACAGTTTTTACTTGACTGTTGATGGAATACTACATCAATGAAACTCGCCTTTAACAATTCACGCTTTGTGCTCCATGTCATATCTTTTCTAGCATATATAGATACACAAAAACCCATTTTTTGATGACACAATATTTTTCTATGGTTCATTCTTGACTCCTGAGGGCGCATTTTTAACAAAACGTCATTCTCACATTTGGGGGAAATCATTCTTTCCCCCATTTTTTCCTCATCACATGTGATTACGAAATTTATTGTACATCTTCTCATTAAGAAATCTTAAATGTTATATTATTTTATTAGTTTATCTTATCTAACTCACATTCCCAACTTTAATTATGTACCACATTATATCACATACATTAATTTTTATTAATTACATGTTATGTTATTCACTCTCATTGATATGTCATTCCTATTCACTATGTTACTTACTAATTCTTACACACAATAACAAATGTCCATAATCAACAATGTGTGTGTACTATCAACCATCCCCACAATGCCTATAGAATCTAAAAAACTAAACACTTACTAATAACTACAACTCATAATCATCACATCATATTCAATGCACATAGACCATCAATACAATATCACTGACATGTATCTATATATCTCATCAAAATCATAGTTACAATATACAAGCATTAGGGGGAAATCAACCATACATAAATGCATCATATCCAATGCATCATCTATCATCCTCACTTTAACTATCAACAATCACGGGATCTATAGAACTTGAAGCTTCACTGCTAACTCTACGAGTTGATCTCAGCCTCTATACCTCTCTCACTGAATCTGTAACACAAAAAGCTCCACAATCTACTCCATATATCAAATTTTTATCTCCACATATCATGAAAATATATCTTGAGCTAGGTCTCCTCCTCCTACAACCTCTCTCACTCACTCTGCCTTTGCACAAGACTCACTGTGCTCACTCAACAAAAATATGCACGTCCGTACTAGCTCAAATAAATTGGCATACTGACCCATAGTAGCATTAACACACTTTATCATACCTCCTCCCACGAGAACATCTGGTAGCACATTTCGATTCAATGTGTGTATGAAGGTGTCCACAATCACTAACCAAAAACATCCCTTGTAATCCCACAACAAACAATAGCTATTACACATATTATTTTTTATTAAACAAAAATCAAAAAATCATATATAACAATACTTAATACTTATGCTCCACTCTCAGTGCTACTACATCATCTATCTCAGGTGCAAGTGTGTGTCACACATTTTTTCCCATATCTTAAGCCTCGTAACTTTATTTGTCTCATACTTTGCGCCATACGGATCATAATATCCTCTAGCAATGTACCATACAAATTTCAACATCTCATATTAAAATCTAGAATATTTACTACTCCATATCTACTCATACTTTTCCAATAATTTCACACACTATTTGACATTTACTATTAAAACATCTTATATGTATTTCTTTTGGCTCAATGCTTATTTCTTCACCTGTCACTCTTTCTCTGAAAGGGAGGAATATAATCGAGATCATATTATATTCCCTCTCAAGATATATTACAATCAATCAACACTCCAAATGTATTACTATGAAATTTTTCTCCGATCTCATTTAAACAAAGTTACAATCATTCTTTATGATAGTCAATACTTTCTACTATTTCGAATATATTCCCCTCAAATGACCTAATCTGGGGGAAAAGAAAAAACCTCTCAGTGAGTAATCTCCTAGATATATATTATCTCATACAATATTCCATCGCTTAAATAAAATCAGTGAATAGGTATAATGAGCATATTTACTATCTCTCACAAATGACCTAACTTAGGAGTTACATTACATTATTATCGCTTCCAAAAAAACTAACTTTGAAGCCATATCCCACTATTCAAATAAAAACAGATGTTACTATAAAATTGGGGCAAATGAGACACCAATTCCTTTCCTATATTGGTTGTATATGGGATCTTCAATCGGAACAAACAATTTTTCAATCAGAACAAATCAAAACTAAATTTTGTCTCTATCTGTCTACAACGGTTGGACCTTTTATGGATATAGTCATGGATGGAGAGTAAAACTAGACCTCTCTGACCAAAAATCTTCCGAGCTAGCGGTAGGATGACCAAATCCTCCCATTTTAAAACAAAATTACATTGGGATTTGATCACACCCTACCCCTCTCTATTACCTTTGAAAAACAATTAAACATCTCCAACAAAATCACAACTATCTCTCCAAGTTACTCCTTATGAATATTTTCTATCTCCTCTTACACTATATGGGTGAAAACATTGATCCATGGTTCTTTACGCAATAGGTTTCCACTTTCTACATGCACTATGTAATACAGATTCTCAAGACTCTTTACAAGTGTGTTATTTTTTTATCAGATTAGGTAAATAGAATATTTTGAAGGGATCGGGAAACCTATACAAACAGAAAGATAATATTTAAGGAACAAAAGTGAAACAAAAAGGAACAAGGCCCAATTCGGCCAAATATGAAACAAAATAGACAAACAAGAAACCCAAAGAAAGGTGCGCCAATAGAAGAAAGGGCCCAAAAATAAGAAATTCAAAGAGGCTTGGCCACTTACCAGGAGCAAGCCTAACCACCATGGAACTTCCCACTTTGAAATCTAAGGCTCGTCTTTGTAGGAAAACTTCCACCATTAGCTTTCTTTTTTTGTTCACCACCTTCCAACCATCTCCCTTGATATGATCCCCATTCTCATCAGGGTGTATAGGTAGTCGAATTTCAAGATCCTCCTTATTTTTTTATTTTGGTGATTCTTGGGACTAAGAGCACGTGGTGAGGAAATCCCACCCTTTCATGCCGTATGATTTGAAATATTAGCCAAACTAGTGGGGGAAGGAGCATACAAGCATGTTACTTACTTGTACACTACTTGAATTTTATTCAAATAGAATAGACGAGGGAAAATGTAAACAAAAAATCATGAACTACTAATATTTTACCATGTCATTAGTATGTTGTTATTTTAATGGAGCTTAAGTAAGAAAATTATTAATTCATGAAATAATCATTTTTCCATCTGCATTCTTTGATTGGTTTTTGTTGTGATTCTCTCCAACATCTATCATTTCTATATCCACTTTTGGTCTAGTGACAAGGATCCCTATTTTTCTGTCTTTTCACATATGTCGTCATTTATCCCAAGAAATTAACACTCACTCTCGATACTAGTGCCCACTCTAGACACTAGCACCGAGGTCCCTATGTCCATTTTAGGTATTTTTTTCATTGTTTTGCTTTTTATATATTTTGACATTTGTGGTCATAATTTTTAGTGTTCTTATCCTTATCACATGTTCAAATTCATCCTTTTGTGTCACTAGTTTGGAAAATCAAACAAGAGATTTTTATATATACACAACATACACAATATTATTCTAGATTGAAATTTAAAAGGGCTCTCACATCTTCATAATATCACTTCTATCAAAGGGAATACATATTTGGGGATCCATACATTGCATATGAAGGGGAAGTGACGAATTCCATATCACATAGTTACATCAAAGATAGATATAGCCTTTTATATTTGCATCATTGGTGTAAGGGAAAATTCAGGACACTATCTCACAAATAAGAAAACAAAACTACATGGATTTTGGAATGTACTGTTGCACTCGGTAATAAGTTCACTCTTTTGGTGACCATTGAGGTCATCCTGACTTCAAAATTTCCCTATTTTATTCAGATTTGATGTGTTTTGTGAGCTTGTGTAGATACCTAGGGTTTTTTTTTCTAGGTTACATGTGTGATTGAAACCCTAACAATGAAGGTAACATGACAAAGCTGATATTAAAGTGACAATCTTCAGACTTATAAAATAAGTAGATCATGAACATTTGCACAGTCACCGACTCCCAAAGTCAAACACCAACTTCAAGACGCATTTTTCCTCCTTTGGGTGCCCTTGTGGTGATCAGTTCAAAGCTCCAGAACTCTTGACGAGCTTCCTGTGACGTCATTCCCTACAAGATCTAGCATATACATAGTCTCGACTAGATGTACATCACATAGAAATCATCTAACTCACTTATCTCTCCAATTTACTAATAGCCTTGAATTTCTTGATCATTTAGCATATGTATCTTACTATATTTTATCGGATTCTACATTATTAGTGTAAACAACTATAACTTGGTCTACGTAACTTTATTTTCAAATTTGCACTAACTATCCCAATACACATTAATTGACTACAGTATGTTAGTTAATTACCATTTCAAAGCTCTTCTAAACCCCTAAATCATGCTAACACCCTTCTTAAATGGATTCTACAAGTCATCATCCTATTAATTAACCTATTTGAGGATAATTAAACCTTTTTTGACTTTATAAAGGGAGACTTAGCTTTCCAAATATCATTTTAAACTTTCTAAATTGAGTTTCACTTGAATTTAGACTTTTTGGAACTTAGTCCCACATGATTCCAAAACATCTCTTTCTTCCTCCTAGGATTGGAAACATATAAATACAAGCATACCCCTCCCCCTTATTGCTAAGAACACTCCTCAATTTTTATACTAGCTTATGCCATTTCTAAATTTAGTATTTTTCATTGGTATTTGAGTTATCTTTGCTTTAACCATTTGCATTTCTAAACATCAACTTTGAGTAAATGGGATGAACCATTGGCCTTGAAGCCATTAATGGTGAGATCTAACTCTCAAACCCTTTATTGTCTAACGATCCCAACTGATTGCTAGTATATTTAATAGGTTCATCTTTCATAGCTTTCATGGAGTAGAGAAATATCTAGATATGCTAGTGTTTGAATGTTTATTTCAAGTTTATATATGCATGCAAAGAGATAGTTTTTGTTTATCTCTAATATAATGGTTCATTTTTGAAGTTCGGAAAGCTTTCAAGATTTCTTGAGTGTTGTAGGCTTCATTCTATAGCTACACGAACTTACACATGAATACATATGGCACACCTGGTAGGAAAAACCCAAAATTTCATTACAAGTTGTATCAATTTTGTCATTTACATGCTTTTTATAACCATTTTTATTTACTCTTGACGGAAAAATAGTTTTATCCATGCATTTGGAAAACTTATATGTGTTAATTCTCCCTTTAGCATAGATATTTAATAGGTTTTTAGTCATTTTTATGTACTCTCAATAGAAATTTATAATCCCATGCTCATTAGCCTATCACCTAGCGGGTGTTGGGCACTAACCCGAGGAACGAGCAAGCGCAGAGCACGCATTTTATGTGAGAATTGTGATAAGATCTTGCCATTGATAGAAACTTAGAGTAGAAAAGTAAATGTGCATGCACTCATTCTAAAAGCATCAGATGAGCTACTACATCTATATAAATAACAAGAGAAACATTATATAAAGAACAAATCTGATTCATAACGTTGGGAAGAGACACTAGCTTTTGCACCCATTCACCATATATTTAGAATAGAGCCATATATTCATATTGATCACAGTAGATCATTAACCACATTAAATTTGAAGGTGGTCATTACAGACCATACATATCTAAATAATTTAGACTTATCTCTTACATATCTTCTTTGGTGTGACATTCTAACTATCCCCTCCCAATTCATCCCTTACTACAAATTCTAATGCCATACAAAGGCCTATTACATCCATAAGAACCCTCAATATTAAGTTCTCTAAAATACTAATATTAGCACATCGTCATACTTGTGATGTGTTGCCTCCTGATGTTGCACATGATTTTTATTGATTTATTCTCCATTCAGGTGTGCCTCAATTTCTTTCTTGGTGTCTTTCCATTTTTTTTATTTTCTCTAGAGCATCTCTATAAATAGGTTTAGTACTCACTCCAATGCCTTCCTCAAAGAGCAGATCACTTGGCAAGTGTCTGTGTGATCCTCTAATGGAGCATGTTAACCCTGTTATGAGCTCTCCACTTTTTTCAATGATGTCTTTTAAGAACCTTCCATGCATGGAATATTATTTTCTGGACCACCAAGTCTTTAGGATGTCACCTTATCCATTCATCACGCCTAGACAGGTAACATTTTTCCTCAAGTTCCTTTAGAAAATTGCATATGGCTAAGTCCTTAGATCATGTTGTCCTGCCTTACGCATGTGCCTTGGTTCCTCATAACCCCTTCTTAAACCCTTGTCTTACACGTTTTTCCCACTATGCGCCCTTCTTCTTCTTGGCCATGTCTGCCCATACTCCCTTTGGCACATAGCTAATAATTTTGAGTCCCAACATCACCCCACACTATGTTTTTTCTCCTTCCTTGAAAACATACTGATCCTCCAAAGAAATAAAGAATTCTAGGGCTTAGAAAATTTTAATAAAGATAAGAAATGGAAGAATGAAGAATGAAGAATTCATTATTATTGTAAAAGGAGTGGAAATTCCTTCCTCGTTTTTACCTTAATTTTCTCCTAGGCATTTACTTCACCCTGCACCTGCTGGAGTAGGTCATCCACTAGAGCGCTCACCTCTTCAAAACTCAGTTCATCCCCCTTAGCATTTAGTGTATCAACAATCCCCTCCAGGTTCTTGCTAAGGTCATCAAGAGCATCCATTCTTTGTGTGACCTGGGGGTACAGGTCCTTGAGGTGGTTCTTGACTGAACCTTGCAAGGTTTTGATTGCTTCAATTTTCTTTTCAACCTCAGCCAGGATCTTATCCCATTTTTCCCTATGTCCTTTGTTATTTTCTTGGAATTATTTGAGACCATCCTCGTGTGTAGAAACTAATATACTTGTTACTCTTTTCCTATTAATGTAGTTATCATACACAACCTCATCCATGCGTGTGGTAGTTTGTACAGTGCTAAGGAGTTAGGAATATCAAACGACTATCTCCCTAATCTTCTACTTTTCTTCTCCCTTATGGTGCACAAAAAAAAATTCTATTGATTCTAATGTGAGAAGACGCCTCTCCATTGTAAGGATGTGGGATAAGTCTTCCAAGCATTACAAGGTTGAATTGTATTTCTTCTCAGGCGGTGTTAGGTCTAGGTGTTTCTGGATAATGGCATCTATGATATTTTAAATTTTCTTATACACCTTTGGCACCTTCACCTCTTCCTCCCTTAGTTCATGCCTTATCTGTGCACTGATCATCTCTTCCTACTTCAGATTCTTTCTTTTCTCAATGAGCTCCTCCTTGTTTTTCTCTAGATCCTCCTCTAGGAACCTTACCCTGTCATTCCTTATGAAGAGTCTCACCTCAATATCAACTGATATATTGTACAAGTCATTGCAAACTTTCTCATCGCATAATTGTTAAGCATTTATGAGCGGGTTCACTCCCTTGTTCTCTGGAACCTTCATATGCGCTCCTTGGCTGACCTAAAACTCACGCTCATCAACATGGGACTTAAACATCCAAGATAACATCTTCCTTATTTATGGGTACGTGCCTTCTTCTTCGAATAAATACCGTGCAAGGATTTTATCTATTGGCATGGTACTCTAGAAGCACGCACATAATACCTTACTCGGATCATTTATGTAACTCATATCCTTCTCTTGCACTGCTACCACACTTCCCCCTCATGTGGAAATTGCCCTTAGAAAGCTTACTGCTAAGATGGGATCTCTTTCCATGCTCCCATATTCTTTTCCTATACTCTTCTCCTCTATCTCCTTGAGTATTTCATCAACGATTTGCTCCACTTCCTACTCCATTAAATCCTTTATAATTACCAAGTTACTTTTATTTCTGTAGCCTCTTCTACCTGCTCCTTGGTGAGGCTTGGGGTCCTTTGATTCTTTGTATTTACTTTCTCACTCCCCTCTTTTCCTTGAGTGCCTTCCTCTTCCCCATCCTTTTCTTCATTTTCCACATCCTCAGAGTCATGGACATTGTACACCAGATGGTCTTGAGCCTCTTTATGCTCTTCATCATCCCTTTTTCCTCTGTAGGCCTCCAGGATCTCTATTTATTCTAAGTCATCCTTCTCTATTACCTTTTTCTTCTTCCCAATAGGTGATTCCAGTATAGGAGACTCTTCCTTATATTATTCTTAAACAAACGACTCCTTCCTTGGAAATTATTCTTGGGCGGGAGGATCTTCTTGATCCGCAACCTCCTCTTTTGGTGTTATTTATTTTTCCCTAATGGGAGACTTCTTCCTCCATGTGTATGTGATTGGGTTGACACCTGACTTTGGCCCACCCATAAATTATAAAGTCTGTACACTTGGTGCTTTCTTTTCTGCCTCCTCTTCTCTCTATCTCTTCCTTTGCGTGGCCTTTTTTATCCCAGTGGGGTTTTCAGGGATGGAGATATCACTCTCCAAGTAGGAAACCTTCTCATATTTGGGCCTGATGCATAGGTAAAATATCGCTGCGGTCCTTATAAAAATTGGCAATGTTACCATTTTTGTCATGTGCACCTCATGGGAGACATAATTCTCCACATAAGCACACTTCTTATGGTATACCATCTTCGTTCATAGTTTGCAATGGTCTTGTTCCACCTCACTGAGGATGAACCTTAGTCTTTTCACCTCCTTCAATTGATTCACCCCTTCTTGGAAATATTGCGCGGTAAAGGAGTAAGGCAGTTTCCACCATGAAATCTTGGTCCCATCTGTCAATGTGAATCTTCTAATGCATAAATGTTGGTAGATAGCGAACTTAGTCTCTCCTTATACAAGCATTGGCAATTTCTCGATTATCCTCCATTCAAGGCCAAATACATCATGCATCCTCTTGTACCATTTCTCCAAATGAGCCTTGTGGGCGGTCATCATGGTGTCACAAGTGTATATTTCAAATCTCTTTACATGGGAAGTGTCTTCATCTAGATACTCCCATATAAACTTCTCTGGCCCATCAGGTACTTGAATCTATGAGAAGTTGATGTTGAGGAGGACATTTACAAACATGATCTTCTCTCCTTTGTGCATGACACTGATGATTTATTTTTCAATGAAGGTGGACATGTCATAAATGATTCCTTCCACAATATTTTGGAACACATCCAACTAGGCATTTTTTATCTGTGTCCAACTTTCTTGTCCATTCAACTTGGATACCAAGTGCATGTCCATCCTCATCACTAGGTCTGAGATACCTTAAATATCGAATTAGTGTGAGCCCTTATCATAGTCATAAGATTGGATTGTCTCCTTAATGGATTCCTTATCCTCCAGGTCATCATCTAGTTGTTCCCCTTCGCAGACAAGGCCACTAAATTTAGAGATTAGTTGTGGGGTTATGCACATTATTCTTCCTACAAAGTAGAAGTGGTCCTCATGTACATGTGACATCAATCATTGGTATAGTCACTTAGGTTTTCCAAAGTAGGGAAACTCATAAAGTTATAGCAACCTAGCCTTCTTGAAATTTACCATCACTTTATCATCATAGATCAGAATTCCTTCTGGTGTCCTTTTTATCTATCAGGAAAAGTAGTTCTAATACCATCTCCTTCTCTGTGGTGTTTGTGCAATGGTTATAATCCCTCACTACCATCTTCCTTAAATGGGATACCCATTCTTTTCCCAGGAACCCACCATTTGGGTATTACATCTCTGCATATCATTCCCCATTGAAGCTAGTGGTGGTGGTCTACTTCCCCTTCCCCTTGCCCTTCTTTAGTAAGATTGTTTCCTTCTTTAGTTCCATCTTCCTTGCTCCTATTTCTTACCCTGCCCAAATATGTGGTTTTTCTTCATGAAGAATCCCTTTACTCCCATGCCCTAGCTGTAAAAACCTAACCTGAACAATCTTTCCATAAGATGACGTATTATCCTCAGTTCTTATTTCCTACACTCGTGTATTCCTTCCACTCTAGTTCATAAATCACAGTTGTCACGCACTCATATTTTCACAATTCTTCCTTCCCATAAATATTTCTTTATAAGTTCCATATTTTGCAAGAGCTCTTCATTATCGTAATAGCAATGTAAACAATAATGTTCCCGACCTTCTACTTATAGATTTTTTTATCTCCCACGATAAATGTCATACTACCTACCAATGTAATTAGCATTAAATGTGGATTTTTCACTAAAGATGATCTTAAACGTTCTTACCCACATGCCCATTCATACTCAAAAAATCTCTACAACCTTTTGGCCTGTAAAATACATACTGATTGAAGACTCTTACAAGTGCACTTGCAATGCTGAAGGTACTTCTTATGTCATTAACATGATTTTTTTCTTTGCCTACCTCATGTGGTTCCTACACTTCTCATCCTTTATATGTGGTCTTTGTAAAGATTTTATAACAAAAAATTTCCTTATGTCCACCTATTCTATGTGTTCTCTTCCACTCTACGTGCTTATAATCTGAGCCATATCCTTCAATCTAGGCCATTGAATCACAAATTTTAATACCACTTAAATTTTACTTCACATCCCACCCCACACAAAAATAGATGCATGGTCCTCTGTGCATACACAACCCTTTTGAAAATAATATGTAGTTACTGGTGAACAAGGCGCACAAAAAAATAACAAAGAGAAAGGAAAAAACAATAAGAAAGGGAAAGATAAGGAAAAGAATTACATAAAAGGGAATTCTAGGTGAAATGGTATTCCTTATTTATAAACACAAGGAAGAATTATTTATACTAGGGATTCACCCTACTCCCATTGAAAAGACTTAGTAATCATGTTTCATCAAGAACTTGCAACTGGAAATCACATGAATGAAGGATGTATGAGATGATATATGCCCCTAACCAATGGAATTTTAGTTTCCCAGGATGGCATAAAAACTTTGAATCATATAAAAAACTATTTTCCCAACCTTGAATTGTTTGTTTTTAATATTGTGATCATGTCACGCTTTCTTTCATGACTTTTCAGTCTTCTAAATCCGACTAGCAAGTGATCGCCCTTTGTCCAACTGTATTAACTTCTTCACGTGGTCTTAATATTCTTGTTCATCAGGTAACCCTCTTGGGCGCACAATACGTGACGATGCTAGCATAAATTCGGCCGATAAAACATCCTCTGTTCCAAACACCACCTGAAATAGTGTTTCTTTTTTCAACCTCTTGTAGGTTATCTTGCATGCCCATAAAATAGCTGATACCTTGACATCCCAATCTTGTCTTCCCACACTGAAAAATTTGGTCAGTGTGTGGCTTAGAATTTTTTTAAATCCCTCATCTATTCCATTAACTTAAGTGTGTGTGGGGTAGTATTATGATGGGCCACCATGAACTCGACCAACATAATCATGACTGTTTCATTCAAAAAATATGTACCCCTATCACTAGTCAAGCTTAAAGGACCTCCATACCTGTTGATTATGTTCACCCATAAGAATCTAGTAGCTATCACTGATGTACAATCCCTTATAGGAACTACCTCCACCCACCTTGTTAAGTAATCAGTGTAAGTGATGATATAGCGCGTAAGGTTAAATTGGTCCTACAAAATCAATTTCCCATTTTTCAAATGGTTATGTGCTGGCTATCGGCCTCAAGGGAATTTCATCCCTTGTTCTTGGCTTATCGAGGTGCTCGCAATGGTAACATTCCTTACAAAATTCAATGTAATCCTTGTAGATGATTTCCCACCAAAGCCCTGTAAGTAGAATTTTTCACGCGGTAATATTCCCTACATAGTGCCCTCATGCAATCCCACCATGTACTTCTTCCATGATTGCAATGCACTCATGTTCTAACATTCATCATCGCAAAACCTCATCATGGCCTAAGTTGTATAATTCTACTCTAATTAGCATGTTGGGCACAGTGCATATAGCTAATTTTTTCCTTTCCAAAGGTTTCATTCCTTTTAGTGCCAAATCCCTTTTTAGAAACAAAAAAAATCCTCTAAGTCAGAGGGTGCGCACAACAAACTAAAAAATTCCGCATCTAGCATAACATCCTCAATGGTCCACATGTACTCCCCTGAGTCAATCCTTGAAAAATGGTTAGGGTCTGAGTTACTCTTTCCTGATTTCACAACAAATATAAACTCAAAATCCTAAAACAACAGGACCCACTGACATATGTGCCCTTGCAAAATGGGCTTATTTACCAAGTACTTCAAGGCCATGTGATCTAGATAAAATATGAAAGGTGTTTTGAGAAGAGACTTCCTGCACTTTTGCATAGATAATTGATAGATATTACCTCAACTCAAGCACTATCAATGATCAACATGCATGTGGAGAGGTTTATCCCAAGAAGGAAACCGTAATATGGGTACAGTGACAAGTTTATCCTCCAAAGTGTAAAACATCATCTATTGTACCTCTCCCTAGTGAAAGGAAATATTGTATTTTAGTAACTTCTACAATGGCATGGCGATCTTGGCATACCCCTTGATAAAATTGCAGTAGTAACCTGTATGGCTAAGGAATCCGCACACTGATATTTGACTAGCAGGCTCCCCCAACCCTACAATGACAACAACCTTTATGAGATCCTCTAGTAAACCTTCCTTTCATATGATATGCCCCAACAGGTTCCCAAATGGGGTAGCAAAAAACAATTCTTAATGTGTAGGGATATCCTCAACTGCCGACATCTCTCAAACATTAGTCTCAAATTGTCACAATGGTATTTCACTAGTCCATACACCATCCAGTAATCAATGTAGACTTGCAAAAAATTATGGATAAAATCCTGAAATGCATGTACCACTATGCGTGAAAATACAGACGGTGCATTCTTCAGTCCAAAAGGCATGACCATATAAGAAAAAATTCCTCACTAAGTGGAGAAATTTTTGTTCTCTTGGTCCTCTTTAGCAATTCTAACTTGATGGTATCTGGAGAATCCATCCGTGAAGGAATAGATCTTGCACCCATCTACTCCTTCTAGGATTTCTTCAAAAAAGGGGATTGGAAAAGGTTCAATGACACACACTGCATTCAAGTCCCTGTAGTAAACACAAATCCTTATCCTTCCATCCTTTTTATTATTAATAACCATGGGGCTTACCCATTATGATTCCTTCATAGCTTCAATGATTCTTGGAGTGATCATTTTTTCTATCTCCTCCTTGACCTTGGTGCAAAGATTCAGATTCATTTGATAAGGCCTCTTTTGAATCAGGCACGTACCTTCCTTCAACATGATCTTCATCTCTCCCAAGGAGTGGTGAATGCCTTTAATCTCATGGAATCTGTGAGGGAATAAATCCTGAAACTCACGCAATAGATCAATGATATTCGAGACTTCCTTCTTCGACCAATAGTTTCCAATAGTGGTATCCTTAGGTTTTGTTATCACCGGATCACAAAACCTTGTAGTTTTAACAAGTGTGTGTGCTTAAGCTCGCAGTTTGATTGGATAACATGGGTACTATCTCCAAGTTGTAGGAGTTGCTACTTGAGATAGACCTATAGAGAAAGATGGTTCTTACTCCTAAACTACCTACCACAATCTAATCTAATGCAAGAAAAACTATCTTGTCCTAATATATATTTAAGAGGGACCAAGGGGAGAGCGCACATGAAAAAAAGTCCTACACTAGAGTGGTGATACACAAGAAAAGGAGGGATGAGGATAGCTTTCCAATATGTGATAATAAGATAAAATTACATACTAGAAGGGGTGATAATAGTTCTCCACAGTCTAGAAAATGCATTCATAACAATATTCCATACATGCATAATGATAATTAATCCTTGCAAGAGGATAAATATACCCAATATATTTGCAATGAGTTCGAAAGGACAAGAAGAATGCAAACAATCACAGCAGGGGAAGATACATATACAAACTTACGTCTATTGCTTCATAAGTATGCACAATTCAATATATTACAAGATAAGGGCCTAGATCACCATGCAAGGAGTCCACTACAAGGGTGTGTAGCACATTTTATTCACAAAAAAACTTTGGCTGAGTTTTGGTACTCAAAACTATCTACCTTTATAATGAACCCAACACTCAGATTTATAGAATTTTAGGAGGAGAGAGAGTGTGTGAAAGATGAAAATCAAGAAATATGACTTCCCAATACTAGCAAGATGTCATAAATGAAGTGGAATGATGTTATCTTTCTTGTAAAAGGCCCCCGTCACCATTTCATAACCTACAACAGTGAGAAATGTCAACCCATACTTCATTGAATGCATCCCAACTACCGAATAAAACCATTATTCGAAATTGGGAATGTTTTCTGTAATTACTATCGATTCCTTTTAAAATTATAGATTTCTCAGTTTCTTTGCATTGGTCTTGTAACCATAATTGTAACGATACAATTTTTTTGCATTTTCGTTGAGAAATAAAAAAGTTATGGCCTTTTGAGTGTAGGTAGCTATTTTGGGTCTACCATGCATTCCTGTCATTTAACCGGGAATGAGCATTTGATTGAATGGAGCTGAAGAACAAAATCATTGTTTGTAGAAACAAATCCGCTTGTAAAAGAATCGGGATCGAAACAATACTAATGTGTTTGATGAAGGTTGTGAAATGGTGTGCGACAAAAACCACACTAAGTTTAAAAAGATAAAAAACACACCACATTCAACAAATTGTATATGCAAGTTCAGAAAAGGGTGCATCCCTATACGCTCCACTAGAACATAACCCCTTTGGCATAATTCCTTAAGCTAAAACAATGGGGCAGTTCTGCGAACCCTAAAGTAGTCCACCACTGACTAACCTCATGGACAAAACAAGAAGTGCTCCGTGCACCCACTCGACTAGATTATATTGTTATATGACAAAAGTGCACCCTTATTAAGGGTTGGTAGATCTTATAAATTTTCTCCTCCCTCATTTTTGTGGATAGACAATTGACACACGTCATGAGTTGTGGGTCTCCTTATTGTGAGGTGAATCTCTAGGATTACAAGGTTGGTTCCTTCTTTGGATGTATCCTAAACTAAAATTTAGGGTTTTAATGGTAATAAGATGGCTAAAAATTAAAGTAAATGGGAGTGATACACCAAAATTATTAAGGATTTAACAGAGAGACATGCACAATAAGTTGTGAATAAATTGAATAACAAATGATCCAAAGCATTTTCAACTAATCAAAAGAAAAGCACTTTTCTGTTGAGGGACTTCTCACAGCAATAAGGTGGATAATTACACACCAGAAATAACAAAAAATACCTATTTACAACAACGTAAAACAACCTAAGCATGTTTAATAAAATTTAGGGAATTAAATTTCTAAGAATAAATTGTTAACATCCACACCACTACAAAAATTGGAAAGGCAATCAAATGATTCTCATATTATGGTAATTCTGGCACAATGGCTTCAATACTCCAAAAGTCCTCTTCCTGCTCTGGAAAAACATGAATATATAGGGAAAAAGGTGGAGCTACAAGCTCAACACCCTCAATTCTACTAGCAGTTCACTAAACCTGCATGGCTATTTTCATCTTCCTCGATGAATAAAACAATAAAATCCAAAAATACAAGAAGCTTCGCCAAGGAAAAAAAATGCCTTCTATTTCTAGTCCTATCTCTTAGTCAACTGATGTTGACTACCTTTACAAGATTTTTCACAAATTAAAAATGAATGATCCTTTGCATGAATTAAAGTATTTTTGGAATTTGTAAGGAAACCACTCCCTGTTTTGTCTTGTCTCCAAAAGGTATATTTGGCATTATGTGTCGTTTGCAATACATGCATCATTCCCTCACGACATGATTGGAATCTAAATTGATTCCATGCAAATTTTCTAGTATTGGGTGATTATTGTTTATTTGACCTTGTGAGAATATAAGACTCCCATCCAGGATTGGATTTTGCAAGGCGTTTAGATGTTTTTAGTCATTTTAGATGTCAAAATACAGCCACTTTTAAAATATGACCATCTGATTGACATGCAAAAATATAATTTAAATGTCAAAATGGCACATATATTACAAATTTAACCGTATATATATAATAATTTTTTTTTATTTTTTTTTTGAGATTGATGAAAAATAAAATAAAAATAAAAATAGAAATTTTCAGATATAAAGAAAATAAAAATAATAAAATCTTAATATCTTATTAATGATTATGAAATAGAAACATCTATTAATTTTGATTTTCAATTAGTTTTGTTTGATTTCCTATGGAGGAGTTTTATGGTGATTTTTCATTTAGCTTTTTCTATTGATTTTTGATTTGTAATTGTTTGTTTTACTGTTATTTGTTTGATTTTTTACAAATAAAGATTGGAAACTGCAATTATTGTAATAAATGTGAAATTTGAGAACTTGCACTCATTTTATAATTATTTATTTCAATTTAATTTTAGAAAGTCATATAAATGGTATGGTTTCAATCTTGTGGATGTAAAATTTTACTCAAATTTTGTATTTTATAATAGTTATTATTAAAAAAAAATTGACGTGCATATTATATTTTGAACGTCAAATGACATCCATATAATTTTTTAGACCGTCAAAGAAAATTATTGTGACACGTAACATTGAACGTCAAAATCCAGCACTGCTCCCATCCCAAATAATTACTATATTTTAACAACATTCCCAAATACCATCTCACGTAGAATTAGCAAAATTCTACCCATTGGTATAATTAACCCAACCATTGTTCGATGGCTCAGGTGGGCTTGGTAATCAAACAAAAACCCCAACTTTTTGTTAGGCATTTGCTTTGGAATTTTCGGGAACTTCTAGAACCTATGGCGGCCATGGAGATTCGGTGCTCTGTTTTGCAGTATTGCATTTGGACACTAGTATTCATTCTGCCTCCATTCTCCATTGGTAGAGGGGTCGATCTTCTATCTACCATAGGCATGGTTGTCATTTTCACAAGAGAAAGAAACTTTCTTTGATGCAATTCATGTCTTTTTTATTTTGGGTCATCATTCAAGGTAAATCGATGGTATTTGGGTTTTGTTGAATTTGTATTGCCACGAGTAAGTCTTTGTCATTTGTTCTGTGTTTTGACCTGCGCGTTTTCATATTCTCTTTCACCGTAGTGATGGGTCACTCTGATTTCTACATTTGCATGATTTTTTTGTGAATAACTTGTTCGAATCATGCCTCTTACTGGGTCACCATATTTCTAATTTTCATGTAGCCATCATTGTTGGGTTCTAGAATTTGTTTTTTATCCTTGGAGATTTATTTAGGGCTTCCACTTTGATTACCTCGAGCTCTTGCATTTGCTTCAATGGCCGCGATTATAAGTTGGGGATCTAGGTTCCTGTGTCATTTCAGCAGTCGTGTGGCAGTTGGTTGCTTTTATAATCGGGGTTCGATTTTCTTGGATGGTTCGATTCTGGTCAACTATCCTAAACTTTCCACACGGGAAATATTTTAATGTAAGATCGTATTTTCACATCTACGAACTATGCTTCTTGCTTATCTCTGCAAAGTGAGTTACCAGTTTGCATGATTTGATTATTTGCACTAACATCTCACTTCATACATAGATCTGGGTTTTTCTTTGGCCATCATTTATGGACTGTGCATTTGTATTTTATTACCTCCATTTTTCCTCTCTTGTCTCCGTATGCACATGCCTATACGTGATCTATTGGATCCCATATTATTCTTGTGGGTAAATATTCACTGAAGTAACATAAGTTTCCCTAATCTTGATTTTTGAGGGTTTGTTCGCTTTATCTTTTGCATTATTTTGCTAGAAACTAGATTTAGGGTAGTTATTTATTGCACATGCTTTGGTCTGGCCACCATGGCACTCTGGGTTTATCTTTGGCTTGGTCGTTTGGATCTCTTCTTTAGAGGTCATTCTTGAATGCATGGGCTTCGTTTCTCTTAGTCGACTTCTTCCATTGATATGTTCAAAGCTCTGTCTTTTCTGGTAATTGTCGTTTTCACAAACTATGGTTGTCATGGATGACTTCCCTTGAACTGGAAAGACCTCTACCATAGCTAGTTCGGGCGCTTGTTGTTTAGACATTCAAGTTCATTGTGATTCCAACTACCATTATTTTCCTTATTGTAAAAACTTGAGCTTGTTGTTTTGTGCATGTCCATTGTGCTTGAATCTTTATTTTAATAGAATCTGTTATCACATGCCAATTTCAAGAAAAACTCCATCACAATTTTATTTCTCCATCTTGTAGGCAAAAAATCATTAAAAATCTAAAACAATGAATTAGATGTATCTCGTCATTCTGATTGATCTATAACATGGTTATCTTTTACCTATATGTTCCTTGTTGATCATACATGTCACATTTTCTTTGAACCTTGTAATAAGCTATGAAATTTGAAGACATAACATGGTGGGAGAATTTATTTTCAATCTTTAGGCCTTCAACTCATTGATACAGGTAGATTCTGCATCACTCGTGACCTTGGTATTAAAATGGACACATGATAAAATAAATTGAGCTCAAATAACCACTATATTTTAGATTTGACACAGAAGCTGTTGTGATCCACACTGTTTGATCTATCCATTTTAATCATTTGCAAACGAACCTCATCACAAATTGAAGGGGAATGTGTGTTGCCTCTATTTCATGTTTCAAACTTTTTTGCATCTGTCTCCTTCATCTTGCAAATGTTAAGGATAAACTATTACTATTCACACACCGAATGCAAGAGACTTCCTTGAATACATAGTGTGCTACTACTTAAATGGTGAAAGTAGGCTTATATGTCACCTTTGGTATGATTTCATAATTAAGCACTAACTCTAATTTTTGTAACTCTTATTTCCTTGGTTTGATTATGTTCAACTTTGTGTAAACTCTACTCGTTTGCATATATTTCAAGCTTCAAAATCTTAATTCATGTAAGGAAAGCTACTTTATTTGAAAGACATGGAATGTTCAGCATGGACAATTTTATCCATGGCTGATGAAAACCTGTCTTTTATTGGGGGGCATGTCATGTGCCAAGCATGCAATTTGGGTGTTGATTGTCATTGAGACAGTTTGCTATGAAGGCAGTTAGTTAACTGACATTTTGAAACTAACTGGTATTTCTTTCCTAGGATCAATTCAGTACAAGATTTTTCTTCTCCTACTGCCTATGATTTTTATTAACATGGGCACTTAAATTGCTATGGGTTCAATTCTTGTTAGGCTTCTAAGGTATACCTTTTATTCTATTTCTGAATGGTATAGTTGTGATCCTTTGGTTATACAAACTTATCATTAATTTCCTTTCATGAGCAAGTTTAGATGTTGTACAACATGGGTTTATTTGGGTTCCCCTTCTTTTAAGGCTGGAAGTAACCTTAGATTAACTGTTTTTCCTTAAAGGAAGGTATGGCAATTTCACATGGCATTTTTTATTTTTTCCCGGTTACAAGGTTCAATTTCTACATACTTGCAGATCTTGTCCATGCTATCTCAAATTTATTCATGGAACATTTGCATTAAGTTACTAAGGGCATTTGGATACATGAAAGAAACTAGATACTCTCTGTAATTGCCCACTGGAAATCGGACTTGGCTTCCCCTAACCTACCCGGGCTCAGTCAGCGTCATCCCCTTGGCGTGGAAGGTGGAGCATTTATTGTTCGACGTGTTGGAGTCGCGTTTTTCTTTTCTTTGCCGTGATCTCTCCAGGATTCTCCTTCAATGCGTTTGGGTGGGTGTTGGGCGCAGTTTGGTCGATGTGACGGATGAGATGGAGCTCCAAGCCAGTGTTGCAGGCGTGTTTGAAACGTTTCCTTCACTGTTCCTCCTGGGCGCGTCCTTTTCTGTCTTCCCCGGTCGCGTGAACAAGGAGGATTGTTTGGTTGCCCACGTTTTTTCTTTTGGTCTGGCCGCGTGAGGAGACTAGATGGATTTTCCTTGCTGTTTCTTGAGGCGTTCGGGTGAAATGGAGGCCTGTTTCCCTTCTCCTGGCCGCGCGGGCTGTTTTTGGAATGTTTTCCTGCTGTTCTGGTTGCACGCGACTAGTCGTGATCAGTTGTGTAAAGTCTTGCAGCCGTAGTAGAAGGACGAGATAAAGTTTTAGTTGAAGCCATTTTGAGCGCTTCCAATGAGCAGGTTGTCCGCTGTGTTGTTATCTGTTCAGTGCGAATGCTTCCTCAAATTCGAGACTCTCCTACAAGATATTTCTATCAAATCCGATTAAGTGACAGTGTGACTGTTACCAGCAGACCTGATGAAATTTATTACAGAGTTCTCTACTGAAACCTTGCTTGTTCTTCGATGTAGTTCATGGAAGAGGGCCTCTTGGAGGCGGATCTGTTTCAGATCAGAATATTCATGAAGCACGTTTGCTTTGCTGCAGTTATGGCGCCTGCTTTATGTGTTGGTGACAGATCACACCCACAGGCACAGAAGATCTATGCAATGTTGAAGAAAATGTCTTGGGAGATGAAGGTAGCAGGATATTCCTCAGATCCAGAGCTTGCACTGAGTCATTTCTCCAAAACCGATTCGTGACAGTGAGGGTGTTACCAACAGGCCTGATGAAATTTATTTGCAAAGAGTCTCTATTGAGATCTTACTTGTTGTAGGATGTAACTCATGGAAGAGAATCTGTTAGGGGCGGATCTGTTTCATATCAGAGTATTCATGAAGCACAATTTGCCTTGCAACTATATGAGCATCTTCTACGAGTCACTATGTTGGCAGGCATAAAGGGGTGCTGATGGAATTATCACTTTTTCAAGCTACAGCTGAAATGTTTGCACCGAGAGTTTGATGCTGTCCTCTGATCTGATGAAGGAAAAGGTTTATTTATCATTATGGTAGATGCCTTCAGAGCCAGGAGCGTGATGTAATCAATATATCTTGTGTCCAAGCTTCAAATCATGGGGTTGGCTTTGTAGATGTTATTCGCTGCCTGAATGTGGCACTGGCACGAGCTCGCAAAGCAGCTGCATTGAAGCAATCTAGTGACTGGTCAGCCTTAATTGAGGATGCTAAGTCTAGGGACTGTTTTATGGATATGGAGTCTATACCAAGAGATTGTTCTTGGTTGTAAAGCCATCTTCTTTTGCTTTGTCTCAGACTAGGGCTGCTCCTAACATGAGAGCACCAAGGTTAGGAGGTCCAATTAGAAGCAATCAGATGCATATGGAGATGGTGGAGGTGTTTGGATGTATGACGAAGGATTAAGTTCATTTGCCAAAAATGGGGCCTACAGAAGTTCTAGGGCTGATCTTGGAGCGGTGTTGGGAAAATGATGGCTTGTATTTTAGACCACCCACCCTGGCTGTGAACTCCTACCTGTGCCAACATGAAGATGTTCGATGTTTGTGCGCCCAACGAGCTTGAAGAAAATGGATTTAGGCTTCGGTTGCTGTTGCAGGCCCCGTCCATCTTGTCATCGACTGCAGGAGCTTAATCAGGCACGATATTCTCTATACCATTAATTCTTATGCTGTTATTTAATTGAATCACTAAATAACTCTACTCTTCATATTAATGTCTCGTGTGATGGTATACTGTTTGGTTTCCACTTTCCTGGCTCGTTTGTATTTGTTTTGGCGTTAGAGATGATTGCGTTGGTTGAAGCCCTTATATTGTTTTCTGGGTTTTAATAAATATTATTAGTTGGGTAAACTCGTTCTTAAGGCTAATAAAACAAAAGAGGTGGGGGTCCTGTAATGAACACCCCCTAGTTCCTTATGTTGGTCTCATGATTTGAATGTTTTATCAAACATTGTTGTTGGACTCAACCTTATAGTTCATGTTTTGTTCTTATTCTTGTTTCGGTTCGAGATCTGTAGTCCTGGGTTATGTCGGGTATTTGCGAATTAGGGATTGAGTACTGCAAGTGCATTGTGTATAGGTGAATGATGCTTTTCCTGTCTCTATTCTTTTCTTTTAGTTTCTAGTAACCCTTCCCGGTTGACTTGGTGTGTGCTTAGCTTGACTGATTATCGATTTGAGCTAAGTTGATATTACTTTCAACTAGGTTAGTTGCTTTTGTTATTTTGTTTTGAATCGCTCGAAGAAATACTTTTATTCTTCAAGTGTCATGTTTGATTTTCATAATTGATATCAATTCAAGTTCACCGTTTGGAGATTGTTGTCTTTGGAACCACCTTCTCTCCCTTGGTGACTGTTGTATGTCTTGAGGAATGTAGCTGAACCTATGGAATGTTTTCTTTTGACGACTCTCACATTTCTTTTGGGTAGCTTAAAATGTTAGAGGAAATACTCTTTTTCGTACCTTGTTTTTGTTTCACACATGTTGGAGGATATGAGATCTACTGGATCATTATTGAGGAAGTTTTCAAATCTTAAAATTGGGATGTTGGTTTTATGCGTAAGAAATTACCCTACGTTTTGCTCCGTAAAGATGCTTAAATTTCATTCTCCTGTGACTCATAGGTTGGTGTGTTTGGAAACTCTTTGTTTGACTGGTTTTTGTGATGATCGTTGTGATACGACCTCCTTGCTGTCATTGTAGTAGAATGGTTATGTATTGACCAGAAAGGTTTAAGTCAACTTGTTGTTGACGACAGATCCTTTGGAAGCTATGTATCTTGTGTTGTGTTCTTGTGAATGATTGAGTAACCCTCCTGTAAGATTTATAATGGATATGTTTGGTCTTGTCAAGTTTGTCCTTTTTCTTAAGACATTCTCTTGATTAGAAGAAAGTCTAATAGAAGGATTGTTAGGATAGGATGTGACCCATGCGAGGTCATTTGTGCGTTTCATCCCTTTTCTGTCCAATTTATTTATTCGGTACTGACACAAAATTAACTGTTAAAGGCACATCATCTTGATATTAATAAGTCATGTTGGTTTAGATATTCTCATGTTGATTGATTGTTTGGGATCTTCCAGTGGCATAGTGAATCCTTGGCTTGGTGAACCAACTTAAACAAATAGGGATAGATCACGTTTGAAACTAATTCTCTTCTTGTAATTGTTTTTGTTTCGAAATGTTATCTTGTTAATGACGGTCATTATTGTGATATGGGTGAAATTCACTATGATGTTTATTAACTGCTCCTATGTGATAATGATAATTGAATAGAGTTAGTGCCATCCCTTTTATTTAGACATTTTATGCTTTTGGATAGCTCTTTAATTGTTCTTGTTTAGACTCTTGAATTATTGTTGTCTTCTTCAACGGTACTTTTCTTCCTTGAAACAGTTAGATAACAACATAATGTCTTAATGTTATAGCTTTTATCGTGCTCAGTTCTTGCGAACTGACATGTGCTAACAAATGTGCAGGAGGATTTCTTGAGTAGAAAAGAAAAAAAAAGAGAGAGAGAAAAAGAAACACGTGTAGAAAGTGGATTCCAGCCTTCTTAGGAACTGTTGTTGTACGAATGTTTTTCTTTTACTTTACAGCATTGGTATGGAAATTGTGGAGGCTATCTAGAAGGCATTGTGTTATAATTTTGTATTGTTCTCTTGTAGGTTGTTGTTATCGTTTGAAAGTCAATTGAGAAATATTATTGTCAATAAGATTAAATGAACTTGTTTTGACATGCGTATTCTTTGTTGAATTTTCACTTTTCAGAATATGATTTATCCTTGAATTGTCAAACCTAATTATAATTATCTAAAACTTGAATCTTCTTGCATCGCTCTAGTTACCTTGGTCTTGTGTCGATTGGTAAAGGACTATGTTTTGGAACCTAGCAAAAAGAAAACAAGAGAAACAAATATACCTTGTGATCCCGCGTAAACAAATCAACAATCTCTTATTGTGGTGAGTCCTTAGAACGGTCTTAAGGTGAAATCAATGATTAAATTCTTGGAAGATAACGAGATTACAATAAATAGAAGGAACTTGCCTAAGAAACTCTTCGACCTGTCTTACCCGTTGAAAATGTAAACAGTATACTTATTTCTATCTCTTCAAGTGAAGCCCAAGTGAAACCTTTAATTTTTCTGATTAGACTCTTGACCCCAATGAAATATTATTAACAACTAATAAGATCTTAATGATGAATCCAAGATTTAGACAGTCATGTACTGGAATAAAATAAAATAAAATAAAATTGACCGCTTGAAAAGGTAAAACATATATGTCCAAAAGCACAACGTTGAAAACAGAATGATAAAGTTAAGAGCCTTGAGAAATTAACTGCCTCCTCACAAATGAATAAGTTAATCAAGTAAATGAAGTAACCTCTTGCTATTCTATAATTGGTTTACACTGTATATTAACATTATCAAGGTAGGGGAAAATTCTTCAAAGGAGACATGACTTTCAGATTTTCCTAGTATGATTCCTCTGCGAAAAGTAAAGAATGTAAAGCACTTACAGCTAAAACATGAATCTAAAGAAACATTCTGTGGGAAGACCCTGTTGTAAGACTGCATACTTTAGATGAACCAGTGTGTCCTTAGTGTGTGCCTCAAGTTTATCTGTAACCAGTGTGGGTCCGTGTTGTGGAAAGCATGTCTTTGGTTGGTTGTATTCCCTAGAGAACTTGTGTAGTGTCGTATTATCTTCAAGCAAGTCAAAAAAAAAAGTTATCCGGTATTTCACTGTGTTGTCCTTGTGTTGGTATTTTTGGTGTGTTACACTTTGGTATCAGAGCGTAGGTTCATGCTCTCGAACCTATGGGCCGGATTGGTGTTGTATGGTGATGTTGCATGGTGGTGGTGGGGTTACATGATGATACTGCATGATGATGATGATGTTGCATGATGATGATTTATATTGGAAGAGTAATGTGCTTTAAGCGTGATGTGATTATTGTCGTAATTGTGATATTGTGAACGCACGTGATGTGTATGTCACTCAGTGCGTATTTGTTATCATGTTGATGTGTTGGGGATGAGAGTATTCTCTCTCCTTCTTGTGGGTTCTAGGAAGAATTCACGTGTAAATTATTGTTTGTGATGTGTGAAAAGAATTCTAATGTGGATGACGTAGTGTTGGAGCATTGTGGCATATTGTGATATGTGGGTGTATCAATGTGTTGTATGATTAGTTGATGTTAAAAGAAACGAGTTGTATCATGATGTTTTTACCATGTTCTGAGGAAATGTGTGTACTACCTTGTTATGAAGCAATTATTGTTATGTTGTGATGTTATTATGTTCATCGTATATATGAGTTGTGCAATATCTAATGCTTCATGTCGTGAATTAGGGTCATACGGTGAGTGTATGAACCCTATCGTATTGTGATTGCACTTTGGGTGCAGAATGTAGTAAAGTGATGTATTGTGCCCTGTGAATGTATAATTGTGATCTACCCCGTATGCCTACCATACGTGAGACGTTATGGTAGCTATGTGTGTACCACCATGGTGTTAGTGATGTAGTTACATGTTATGTTGTGAGCCTTACACTAACCGACCCTGAGAGAGATCGGTAGAAGTGTATGTTAAGAGTGAGGAACGGTGTACCATGGGTCAATAACTCGAGCCAAAACTCGATTTAGTAGATTACATGTGACTCTTTCCTCTCTCCCTATGTGGTTGTATGTATGCAACCTTAGTGTATCTATGACTATGTTAGCCTTGTCGAAGAGTGGCGGGATTGATATATATATTTTACGAGCTGAGGCTCGATGTTCCGAGTGCCAGCAACTCGTTGAGTACCCCTTTGGTGGCTAGATAAGGCCACACAGTTATCGTAATGTGACATTATTATAAGTTGATTTTATTCGTAAATTGAGCTTTTTACTTTATTTTTGCAAGGACCAGCATCTTTTCTTGATTGCAATGCTTTATAATTTTGGGCATTTCCTTGGTTTGTGGCACTAACATGGGGATTTTGATACTAACTTTGGCTATTTGGCCATTTATTTTAGCTTGATTTGGGGTCTTCTTTTAAATTTGGAATTTTTACCGCCTTGCCCAAGGCTTGTACTTTGCCACTTGGCACTTTGACTGGATTGTTGTGCTGGTTCTAATGTTCGTGATGTGTGGAATAGGGTCATGGGATGCACCATGGATTGGTTGGACCTATGGACCCGCTTCGTTGTATGGGGGTACGCCCCAAGGGGTACATATGACTAGCGGGTTATGGAGAACTACGCGTCATTATGTCACTTGGGTTAGGAGTGTCCAAACTCTGTGTGTCTTTTGACCATGGGGACAACCGGCCTCCTTGAGGGAGGCAAAAGAGTTTGAGGGAGGCATAAGAGTTTGAGGGAGGCATAAGAGACTTGAGGGAGGCATAAGAGACTTGAGGGAGGCATAAGAGACTTGAGGGAGGCATAAGAGTTTGAGGGAGGCATAAGAGACTTGAGGGAGGCATAAGAGTTTGAGGGAGGCTTATGATATTTGTCTGTATGGTTGATGTTTCAGGATATATGTTGAGTTATTGTGATGTTTGGTAGTGGTCTTTTGATGTATGTGTTACTCATGACAGATGGTTATGTGTTGTGATGTTGTGGACATGTCATTTATTCCCTTGTGGACACTATGTACCTGTAGCATGGTTTTTGTTATATGAGTCCTTCATTGATGCAAATTGAGGAAATGTCTGGTGGATTGTAGTACTCTTTTGTTTGAGTATTTGGTATGTCAGTCATTGCTGTGTGATGAGTACCTATGTTATGTGAAGTGTGCCTATTCTATTCTGTATTGGAGTAACCTTTTGTGGTGTAATACAATCTTGAAGTATATACCTGTGTACTTGTGAATCTGTGATGTCTTGTGAACCTGATAGGGTGTTGTGGTAGCAGTTCATTTTGGGCACCCACAGTAAAGAATAAATCAAAACCCTCCAATGATGATATTTTTTTTTAAAAGAAACTAAAACTAGAAATAATGATAATGGAAAGAGACTAATGAAATGATGAACAAGAAAGAACTGCCAATCTTCACAGAACATTTAAGTTAAAATTTCTACCAAATGTTCCTAAGGCTACCCTGTGGCCGTGCTTTAATCAACTAAAATTTTAAACCATAGGGTGTGTTTTCTTCTTTATCTATCCCTTGTTGCGTACCATTTCCTTTCCTCTATGTAATGTCGCATCGAGGACGATGCTTTCTTAAGGGGAGGAGAATGTAATGCCCCCCCCCTAACCTACCCGGGCTCAGTCAGCGTCATCCCCTTGGCGTGGAAGGTGGAGCATTTATTGTTCGACGTGTTGGAGTCGCGTTTTTCTGTTCTTTGCCGTGATCTCTCCAGGATTCTCCTTCAATGCGTTTGGGTGGGTGTTGGGCGCAGTTTGGTCGATGTGACGGATGAGATGGAGCTCCAAGCCAGTGTTGCAGGCGTGTTTGAAACGTTTCCTTCACTGTTCCTCCTGGGCGCGTCCTTTTCTGTCTTCCCCGGTCGCGTGAACAAGGAGGATTGTTTGGTTGCCCACGTTTTTTCTTTTGGTCTGGCCGCGTGAGGAGACTAGATGGATTTTCCTTGCTGTTTCTTGAGGCGTTCGGGTGAAATGGAGGCCTGTTTCCCTTCTCCTGGCCGCGCGGGCTGTTTTTGGAATGTTTTCCTGCTGTTCTGGTTGCACGCGACTAGTCGTGATCAGTTGTGTAAAGTCTTGCAGCCGTAGTAGAAGGACGAGATAAAGTTTTAGTTGAAGCCATTTTGAGCGCTTCCAATGAGCAGGTTGTCCGCTGTGTTGTTATCTGTTCAGTGCGAATGCTTCCTCAAATTCGAGACTCTCCTACAAGATATTTCTATCAAATCCGATTAAGTGACAGTGTGACTGTTACCAGCAGACCTGATGAAATTTATTACAGAGTTCTCTACTGAAACCTTGCTTGTTCTTCGATGTAGTTCATGGAAGAGGGCCTCTTGGAGGCGGATCTGTTTCAGATCAGAATATTCATGAAGCACGTTTGCTTTGCTGCAGTTATGGCGCCTGCTTTATGTGTTGGTGACAGATCACACCCACAGGCACAGAAGATCTATGCAATGTTGAAGAAAATGTCTTGGGAGATGAAGGTAGCAGGATATTCCTCAGATCCAGAGCTTGCACTGAGTCATTTCTCCAAAACCGATTCGTGACAGTGAGGGTGTTACCAACAGGCCTGATGAAATTTATTTGCAAAGAGTCTCTATTGAGATCTTACTTGTTGTAGGATGTAACTCATGGAAGAGAATCTGTTAGGGGCGGATCTGTTTCATATCAGAGTATTCATGAAGCACAATTTGCCTTGCAACTATATGAGCATCTTCTACGAGTCACTATGTTGGCAGGCATAAAGGGGTGCTGATGGAATTATCACTTTTTCAAGCTACAGCTGAAATGTTTGCACCGAGAGTTTGATGCTGTCCTCTGATCTGATGAAGGAAAAGGTTTATTTATCATTATGGTAGATGCCTTCAGAGCCAGGAGCGTGATGTAATCAATATATCTTGTGTCCAAGCTTCAAATCATGGGGTTGGCTTTGTAGATGTTATTCGCTGCCTGAATGTGGCACTGGCACGAGCTCGCAAAGCAGCTGCATTGAAGCAATCTAGTGACTGGTCAGCCTTAATTGAGGATGCTAAGTCTAGGGACTGTTTTATGGATATGGAGTCTATACCAAGAGATTGTTCTTGGTTGTAAAGCCATCTTCTTTTGCTTTGTCTCAGACTAGGGCTGCTCCTAACATGAGAGCACCAAGGTTAGGAGGTCCAATTAGAAGCAATCAGATGCATATGGAGATGGTGGAGGTGTTTGGATGTATGACGAAGGATTAAGTTCATTTGCCAAAAATGGGGCCTACAGAAGTTCTAGGGCTGATCTTGGAGCGGTGTTGGGAAAATGATGGCTTGTATTTTAGACCACCCACCCTGGCTGTGAACTCCTACCTGTGCCAACATGAAGATGTTCGATGTTTGTGCGCCCAACGAGCTTGAAGAAAATGGATTTAGGCTTCGGTTGCTGTTGCAGGCCCCGTCCATCTTGTCATCGACTGCAGGAGCTTAATCAGGCACGATATTCTCTATACCATTAATTCTTATGCTGTTATTTAATTGAATCACTAAATAACTCTACTCTTCATATTAATGTCTCGTGTGATGGTATACTGTTTGGTTTCCACTTTCCTGGCTCGTTTGTATTTGTTTTGGCGTTAGAGATGATTGCGTTGGTTGAAGCCCTTATATTGTTTTCTGGGTTTTAATAAATATTATTAGTTGGGTAAACTCGTTCTTAAGGCTAATAAAACAAAAGAGGTGGGGGTCCTGTAATGAACACCCCCTAGTTCCTTATGTTGGTCTCATGATTTGAATGTTTTATCAAACATTGTTGTTGGACTCAACCTTATAGTTCATGTTTTGTTCTTATTCTTGTTTCGGTTCGAGATCTGTAGTCCTGGGTTATGTCGGGTATTTGCGAATTAGGGATTGAGTACTGCAAGTGCATTGTGTATAGGTGAACGATGCTTTTCCTGTCTCTATTCTTTTCTTTTAGTTTCTAGTAACCCTTCCCGGTTGACTTGGTGTGTGCTTAGCTTGACTGATTATCGATTTGAGCTAAGTTGATATTACTTTCAACTAGGTTAGTTGCTTTTGTTATTTTGTTTTGAATCGCTCGAAGAAATACTTTTATTCTTCAAGTGTCATGTTTGATTTTCATAATTGATATCAATTCAAGTTCACCGTTTGGAGATTGTTGTCTTTGGAACCACCTTCTCTCCCTTGGTGACTGTTGTATGTCTTGAGGAATGTAGCTGAACCTATGGAATGTTTTCTTTTGACGACTCTCACATTTCTTTTGGGTAGCTTAAAATGTTAGAGGAAATACTCTTTTTCGTACCTTGTTTTTGTTTCACACATGTTGGAGGATATGAGATCTACTGGATCATTATTGAGGAAGTTTTCAAATCTTAAAATTGGGATGTTGGTTTTATGCGTAAGAAATTACCCTACGTTTTGCTCCGTAAAGATGCTTAAATTTCATTCTCCTGTGACTCATAGGTTGGTGTGTTTGGAAACTCTTTGTTTGACTGGTTTTTGTGATGATCGTTGTGATACGACCTCCTTGCTGTCATTGTAGTAGAATGGTTATGTATTGACCAGAAAGGTTTAAGTCAACTTGTTGTTGACGACAGATCCTTTGGAAGCTATGTATCTTGTGTTGTGTTCTTGTGAATGATTGAGTAACCCTCCTGTAAGATTTATAATGGATATGTTTGGTCTTGTCAAGTTTGTCCTTTTTCTTAAGACATTCTCTTGATTAGAAGAAAGTCTAATAGAAGGATTGTTAGGATAGGATGTGACCCATGCGAGGTCATTTGTGCGTTTCATCCCTTTTCTGTCCAATTTATTTATTCGGTACTGACACAAAATTAACTGTTAAAGGCACATCATCTTGATATTAATAAGTCATGTTGGTTTAGATATTCTCATGTTGATTGATTGTTTGGGATCTTCCAGTGGCATAGTGAATCCTTGGCTTGGTGAACCAACTTAAACAAATAGGGATAGATCACGTTTGAAACTAATTCTCTTCTTGTAATTGTTTTTGTTTCGAAATGTTATCTTGTTAATGACGGTCATTATTGTGATATGGGTGAAATTCACTATGATGTTTATTAACTGCTCCTATGTGATAATGATAATTGAATAGAGTTAGTGCCATCCCTTTTATTTAGACATTTTATGCTTTTGGATAGCTCTTTAATTGTTCTTGTTTAGACTCTTGAATTATTGTTGTCTTCTTCAACGGTACTTTTCTTCCTTGAAACAGTTAGATAACAACATAATGTCTTAATGTTATAGCTTTTATCGTGCTCAGTTCTTGCGAACTGACATGTGCTAACAAATGTGCAGGAGGATTTCTTGAGTAGAAAAGAAAAAAAAAAGAGAGAGAGAAAAAGAAACACGTGTAGAAAGTGGATTCCAGCCTTCTTAGGAACTGTTGTTGTACGAATGTTTTTCTTTTACTTTACAGCATTGGTATGGAAATTGTGGAGGCTATCTAGAAGGCATTGTGTTATAATTTTGTATTGTTCTCTTGTAGGTTGTTGTTATCGTTTGAAAGTCAATTGAGAAATATTATTGTCAATAAGATTAAATGAACTTGTTTTGACATGCGTATTCTTTGTTGAATTTTCACTTTTCAGAATATGATTTATCCTTGAATTGTCAAACCTAATTATAATTATCTAAAACTTGAATCTTCTTGCATCGCTCTAGTTACCTTGGTCTTGTGTCGATTGGTAAAGGACTATGTTTTGGAACCTAGCAAAAAGAAAACAAGAGAAACAAATATACCTTGTGATCCCGCGTAAACAAATCAACAATCTCTTATTGTGGTGAGTCCTTAGAACGGTCTTAAGGTGAAATCAATGATTAAATTCTTGGAAGATAATAAGATTACAATAAATAGAAGGAACTTGCCTAAGAAACTCTTCGACCTGTCTTACCCGTTGAAAATGTAAACAGTATACTTATTTCTATCTCTTCAAGTGAAGCCCAAGTGAAACCTTTAATTTTTCTGATTAGACTCTTGACCCCAATGAAATATTATTAACAACTAATAAGATCTTAATGATGAATCCAAGATTTAGACAGTCATGTACTGGAATAAAATAAAATAAAATAAAATTGACCGCTTGAAAAGGTAAAACATATATGTCCAAAAGCACAACGTTGAAAACAGAATGATAAAGTTAAGAGCCTTGAGAAATTAACTGCCTCCTCACAAATGAATAAGTTAATCAAGTAAATGAAGTAACCTCTTGCTATTCTATAATTGGTTTACACTGTATATTAACATTATCAAGGTAGGGGAAAATTCTTCAAAGGAGACATGACTTTCAGATTTTCCTAGTATGATTCCTCTGCGAAAAGTAAAGAATGTAAAGCACTTACAGCTAAAACATGAATCTAAAGAAACATTCTGTGGGAAGACCCTGTTGTAAGACTGCATACTTTAGATGAACCAGTGTGTCCTTAGTGTGTGCCTCAAGTTTATCTGTAACCAGTGTGGGTCCGTGTTGTGGAAAGCATGTCTTTGGTTGGTTGTATTCCCTAGAGAACTTGTGTAGTGTCGTATTATCTTCAAGCAAGTCAAAAAAAAAAAGTTATCCGGTATTTCACTGTGTTGTCCTTGTGTTGGTTTTTTTGGTTGCATTCTGCAACAACACACATACCTGCATTTTTGCATTGTTTTTCACTTATCTTTCTTTTCCTTGGTTAGATCCATCACATCAATCCTTTCCATCTGAAATGAAATTTTGAGTTGGCCTTTTGCATGGGTGCAAAACATGTCAACATATACATTTTTGAGTTATAGTCAAAGCTATCCATATCGCGAACCCAATGATAATACCCATGACCACTCATTTCTCATTGTATTTTAAGGGGTTAAAATAAAGCCGAGATACCCCAAGACTAGTTAGTGTGACTTTCTTGGTAAATATAGCTTGCAATAGATAAACTTGTGACTTCCTAGTTGAGCAAACCACCTTGGAAACCCATATTGTATTAGAGCCCACTTTTTCCATCTTAAAACATTGTGTCTTGCCTAACTTTTGCAGTGTGAAAATGATTTTGAAGTCACAACCTTGTTGATCAAACAAGGGGATGAGTCCATCGTAGTTTGAGCATAGTCTCATTTAGCAAGAGGTTTACAAGTCATTAGTTAGCTTTTTTTTTTGTTTTGTTTTAGGACGAGGCGAGACTCTACCAAAGTAACGCCAAGTTTATTTCACCACCATTTGATCTATTACTTTGCATTCATGTTGCCAATTTGGACAAGAGAAGACATATTTTGTGAGTGTTATCAATAGATTGTGTTCACCACTTTTATGTCCATTTACACTCTTCCATTATTTTGGCTGAGCTGTTAAACATCTAAAGTTTGTGGGTACTTTTGTATACATTTATAGCCACTTGGTCTTGATTTCAAGATCATCAACATAGTTAGGATTTAGTCATCATTTAATCCCCTTAGACATGTTACCTTGTCGACATTGTTTAAACAGAATTAAGATAATTACATCACATTTCTCATAAACATGATCTAAGGGTCCACATTGTGGTGAAAATTTGCCCAAGTTTTAGCACTTCCTAAGTATACTTTGATATAGTGTGACTTTAAACATTGTCCAAAATCTTGGAGAGTGTCGCTTACTTTGTATGCACCGTTTTGGTAACACTTTGGCACTAATATCTTGCTTCTCCATGAAGTTTCACAAACGTTTCCGATTGGTGTGGTTATGTGGCTTACATTTATAATCCTCACCCTTTGACATTTTATACCTTGTTGGTTGTTAAACTCATCATGGTATTCTTTAATTGGGAATCACACTTATGCTTTGTTAATAGTTACACCTTGTTCATTTTTGGATTTAACTTAAGTATTGAAATAGATTTGGCTATCTAGCATAAAAAACTATCATTAAAATAGATAGGTATAATCATTTTGATCGATTGAGTGGTTAACCACACTTGCATGGTTTGTTTCTTGTGTGATTAATATTACACATACTTGTACCTAGGATAGGTCATTTGATCCTTGATTCTTTTGAAATATAACTCTTCATAAATGTAGGGTAAAGCACCTCAAGACATCTAGGAAGAAAAATTACATTACACTTAGGTTGATTATAACTCAGTAAAATCTAGATAGACCTTGTGTAGGGAAGGTACGCATGCCACCTATCACAAGGATGGAAGCTAGGAGAATTGAACATGAAGCGGAGATGAACCCCTTTGGTGTTGACAATGCTCTATTGAACAATCCCTTTACTGGTACTAACTTAAAACTCAATTTTACAAAGTAAAACAATCTTAAACTTGGGTTGATCCAAGCAGAAATGACACTGATTAATCAAATGATTAGAATAACCTTTATCTTAGATGATTTAATGATCTGTTATACCAAAAACGATACCAAGTACTTACACAAATCCTTGAATTAGGAGTCAGGTTACCACAAGACCATGACATGTTTGTTAAAATGATTAACATGAATGAGGAAGAATCAAAAATACCTCCTCTTGTTGACTTTCATGGTATGACTCATACTAATCCCTTGAATGTGGGATATGATTCTAATTCCAATCATGAAACTCACAACTTTAAGAATGAAGCAATAAAACAAAAGGATTATGCTCTAAGAGTATATTTTAGAGCCTCACGTATGGTCAAAATCAAACATAGAGACATGGAGGTGCCTCCTAAATATGACACATAAGATGACCACCAAAATTTAACGAACTTACATGAATCTAAGGATGCAAACAAAGGTCCACGAAAGGAGAAACACAAATCTAAGTCTAGTGAACTACAAACTAACCCTCATAATGATGAAGCATTAAATTTTAGTCTAAATATACCATCATCTCCAATGAAAGACAAGCTCATTGCACAAGAGCTACAATTAATGAAAAACATGCTCACAACACTACAAGAAAGTAACATGGGCCATAACAAGAAATATCAATACGATGAGCTATGTCCCTACCCTTTTGATAGAGACATGTTACGAATTTAGTTCCCCAAAAAAATTGATATACCTAAGTTTGATAAATATAAAGGAAAGGGTGATCCTCAAGATCATATAAAGGACTTCTACATGGCTTGGTAAGAAGTTGTATTTAGTGACAACTACCTTATTCATTTATTTCCTTACAGTTTTTTGGGATAGCCACTAGAATGGTTTCTACACATACCTAAGGGAACAATCACTACATGTCTTGCATTAGCTCAAAGTTTTATGCAACACTTTTCCCTCAACATAGAGAGTCGTATAACCATGTTAGACATGTATAATGAAAAACAAAGACCGAATGAATCCTCCACCATTTTAGTACAATGAAAGTATGCTTTGGCTAGCCGTTTTCCTTGCCATATACCTAAAAAATAGATGGTTATATTTTTGTTACTTAATCTCAACCCAGACATATGCTTTCATTTGCAAATGCATCGTGTCTCTAACTTTGAATAATATATAGAGAAGGGAACTAACATTGAAAAGGCTCTACTCGTGAAAGGGACTATTAAACCCTTCTCTAAGGATAAGAATATTGAATCAAAACCTACAGAAAAGCCTAAATTATTTTTTTAAAAAAATTCGAAGGAGACAACATCACTGATTCCAATAGAGCCTAGGTTATCCTTAGTGGTGCTCTTATGAAAATTACACAAGGATATCATGAAGAAAAAGACAGGGCCCCAAAACGAACATTCACCCCTTTAATTGAACAATTGTCTGCAATTTTAAAAGAGTTAGATGCAATGAAGATCGTCACCTATCCTCCAGCCATAGTACCCTTCCCTGAAGATGCACCTAAACTAGGATGGTATGAATAACATGTGTATTGTGACTTTCATCGTGTCAAAGGACACAAGAATGACAGATGTATGAGGTTACGACACTATAGATAGTACCTTATCAAAGATGAAAATATTGAGGTGGATTATTCTGAATCTAGGGAACGTCCTGACACAAAAAATGGGGATATTTAAAAAACCCTTCCTTAACCTTAAGAAACAAGAGAATAAGAATCCAGATCAAGGAGATTCATCTAATAATCATAGGGTTGCAAATTATGTATATATGTCTATAGCTAATCGTGTTTATTCCCTTATAGGTTGTATCTAACCATCTGATGAACAAGTGAACACCATTAGGATTATAGGTGACAGTTGTACCATATGAACATGATGCATAGAATTAATAATCTCAAAACCTACCAAATTTGTCCCACAAGAAATTCAGTATGACTTGTTAGACCAATTAGAGAATACCACTTCTAAGATTTCAATCTAAGATCTTATAAAAATATCAAACAGTCATAAAGACATCTTGTATAAAACACTTTAGGGGTTTAGAGTATCCATAGATGTAGATATCATAAATCTCCAAGAAATGATCGCAAACATCGATTTTAGTGATTCTATTTACTTTTACCATAATGAGATACCATATAATAAAGTTAGTCATAATATGCCTTTATATATAGAAGTTTTTGTTACTCTTCGCAAATTCAAAAGAGTGCTTGTAGACGGTGGATCCGATTTGAACATCTGCACTTTAAAGATCATAAGGAAACTGGGCTGCATAAAAGAAGACTTAGATCCTAGTACTTTCACCATCACAACATATGATAATGAAGAATGTGATACAGTTGGTACCATAATTATACCCATAGAGATAGGGCCTTCTTATCATGATACAAATTTCCATGTTCTTGATTTGGACCTCCCATGTAAAATGCTCTTAGAAAACCCATGGATCCATGCCATGAAGATCATTCCTTTGATTTACAATTATTGTATCAAGTTTCCTCATGAAGGAAAAATAATCACCATTATGGGTGACCCTGAACCATTTACACACTATAGAGTATTGTATAGTTTCTCACATACAGCATATGAGTTTCCTTCTGCAGATATTTTGGTTCCATTACAAACAAAGGTTAGGAAGGATAATGTAGATCCATATACATTGACACCATGCAATAAAATTTTTCCTACGTTGGTTAATACCTTTTCTACACATGAAGTAATGTTTTGGAAATACGACCCAACAAATCAATTCAATCTTGAACAATCCCTATTGATGTCTGATCTTTCCATGTCACCTAAGACAAATGGAAAACCATATTTCAAATGCAAAATCACTCAAGCTAGTTTCCTTGATCCCCTTGACAGGTTTACTCCAAGTGATCTCTTGTTAGATGAGAAGATGCTAGATACACCTACCAGTTAGGTACCACTAAGGAACTATGGCTTCATGTCACCAAGATCAAAATTTTACCAAAGCACACTGCATGATGAAATTCATGGGATATCAAGGACATGGATGCATCCTAGATGCACATGGTAGATTGGAACTTGTTTCACATTCCCCACGGAAGTATAATAAGAATGGCCTTAGAATTCAGCCTCATAGATCTCTTCTTTTAGAAATAAACGAAACTTCCTCTAAACAATGACTTATCTAATTCAGAAAATGACACGAATTCTCAATATAGATTATACGAATATATTTCCTCTACTTACCTATTTCACGATGCAGCAATCCTTACTCTTTCCGAAATAAATTTACAAATTGATTCCTAGGTTAACCTAATATATGTTGACATAATTGATTGGGATCAACAACTTCACATGTTGATTGATCTATTCAAAAATGACGAGGTAATTTTCGAGTTCATAAGAATCAGTGATAGCGTTCCAATAGGTCATCCCAAAAAGGATTTTCCATTGATCTAGATACATGTGCATATTTTGGGGTAGATGCCGAAATGTGTGGTAAACTAGATATTAACAAGCTCGAGGGAAAAAATACTACCAAGAAGCCTCGGAAAAAGAAACTGACCAAGACATATAGTCAAAATCTCTTTGAGGCACTTGGAAAAATTGAAAGACTATTAGCAATAGGTTTCATTAAACCTATAGACTATTTGGATTGGATATCCAATGTATTCCTAGTTTAAAAGAAACTAGTCGGTATCAAAATATGTACCAACTTCTAGGACATCAACAAAGGATGACCTAAGGATGTATTCACCCTTCCTAACATTGGCATGATTGTTGATTCGACTACTGGTTATAAGATGTTATCTTTAATGGATGACTTCTCAGGTTATAACCAAATAAAGATTAGAGAGGAAGATCAACACAAGACTGATTTCATTACCCCTTGGGGAACTTTTTTCTCTTAGGTCATGCATTTCGGCCTCAAGAATGTCATGGCAACATATCAGCAAGCTATGACTTTTATTTTTCATTATATGATGAATGATATCATGAAAGATTTCATGGATGATAGATTAACAAAAACAAAAACTAGAGAAGAGCATTTTGAAGTGTTTAGGAACATATTTTCAATGTCTCTAAGATTATAAGGTCAGGATGAATCCTAAGAACTATGTCTTTGGTGTACAATTAGGAAAATTGCTAGGTTTCATTGTTTCACAAAGAGGGATTGAGGCCGATCCCGCTAAGGTTGCGTATTTAACAGAGATGCCTCCTCCCATGAACGTTAAGAAACTACAAATTATACAAGCAAAAATTTAGGAAATCCACCCATTCATATCACATCTTGTAGATAGGTTTCATCCTTTTACACATCTATTACATAGAGATGTTAGCTTTACATGGCTAGCATATTTCTAGAAAGCCTTCACACTACTCAAGAAATATCAAGTAATTCCACCTAATATAATGCCGCTTACCCCAGGAAAACCCTTACTGCTCTATATTTCGGCTACTCAATTTATTATTCATGGACTGCTTTCCCGATATTACGTAAGCCAGAAAGAACAATTGGTTTATTACTTAATTTGTACCCTCATTGCATATGCATTAGATTACCCTCAGATTGAAAAATCATGTCTAGTTTTGGTGTTCACCTTTCAAAAATTGTGCCACTATCTCCTAAATAATAAAACCAAGCTAATATCAAAGGTTGTCCCATTAAAATTTCTCTTTTCTAAACCTGACCTGATAGGACGGATGGCTAATTGGATCATCCTCCTTAGTGAGTTTGATATTGAGTTTGTAAATCGAAAATACCTTGAAGGCAAGGTGTTTGGAGATCAATTAGTTTAAGATCCTTTACCAAGAATGGAACCATTTTGTTAGGATATCCAAGACACATCCATGATGTACATAGAAGAATCTATTATGTGGAAAATCCATTTTGTTGGATCATTCACCTATCATGGTTTAGGAGTGGGAGTGGTACTCATCACCCCTACTGGATAGATAATCCCACGGGCCATCCAACTAGGATTACTATACACAAACTACTTTACAGAATATGAGGTGCTCATCAACATGATAAAGTTGGCCATTTGATGCAAAATCATATAGTTACTAGTCATTGGTGACTCACATCTAATTATCAAACAAGTCAATGACAAATAAAAGGTAAAAAATGAGAACACATCCCCTATAATAATTTGGTTGAAACTCTAAAATATTATTTTGTCCAAATAAATTTTTATCCAAGACTAAGATCTTACAATGAATCAGTAGATGTGATGGCTACGATTGTATATATACTACACATTTCATCGCATGAAAATAAAATTTTGTTCTTTATCGAACATATACAAATTCCTACATATGACATACCATAATCGTGCTTGGCATGTGAAGTTGTTGATCCTTTCTCCCCTTGTATGATCCCATTTATAACTATTTATAGAATGGCTCCTATTCCCCTGAAAAATACACTTATTATCCGTATAGCCCAATAAACCCTCCTAGGAGGTACCCTCTATCATCGTGGCTATAACAAGAAACTACTTTGTTTCGTGGATTCAACTAAGTCAATTCAAGTTCTTAAGGAAGTGCGCGGAGGTGTGTGTGGAAAAAACACCCTTGGAATGGCCCTTGCAAAGAAGATATTAAGAGAGGGTTATTATTGGCCCACCATGGAAACAGAAAATTGCAATCATGTTAAGAAATGTGAACTCTACCAAAAATATGGTAACTTGATACATGTACTAGAACAAGCCTTGTAGCCCATCACAACACCTTGGCCATTTTCCAAATGGGGACTTGATCTCATCGAGAAGCTAACTCTAAATTCCTCATATGGCCACATCCACATCATTACTACCACCAAATACTTCACCAAATGGGTAGAGTTAGTCCCTCTAACATATGTAATTGGTGCACATATCCCAAAGTTTATCAAGAATCCTCTCATTTTCCGTTACAATATCTCCTCCGCTATCGTCAAAGATAATGGAAATTATTTCAAGAAAAAGATGGTTAAAGTGTTATGCCAATGCTTTGAAATCCATCTTAAATGGTCTACTTCCTATTACCCTCAAGGTAATGGAAAAGGACAGGACACAAATAAAACCCTTGTTCAAATTATGGAAAAATTGGTTAGTAAAACAGGCCACAATTGGCACCTCCAGATTCATCCTGCCCTCTGGGCATATTGAACCTCCATTCTTACCCCTACTGGTACTACTTCGTATTCACTAGTCTATGGTACTGAGGCCATTATACCATTGTAAATTGAGCTTCTCTCCCTAAGAATATATCTTTGGGATTATCTAGAAAAGGACTAAGACTACAAAGTTTCTCGCCTAGTAGAAATGCAGCTACTAGACGAGAAAGTAATGAGAGCCCTCAATCACTTAAAATTCTATCAGAACTAAGTTTTGTAAGGGTATAAAAAATGGATCATACCTCATCAATTTGAGGTAGGTGATCTCATTTTTAAATAAAACTAGAAAAACACATTTGAGGACAGAGAAAAGAAGGGAAACTTTGAGGCTAATTGGTTGGGACCTTATGTGGCCACCGCAAATTATAGATCAGGGGCTTACAAACTAGCTCATTCAAATGGTGACGAATTAAACAAACCAATGAATGTAATGCATATCAAGCACTTTTATGCTTAAATAAGAGGTTCCTTCAACAAAAAAGAAAAAAGGAAGCAAAAAAACAAAAAATCAAGAAAATAATAAAAAGAAAACAGGTTGTCCAAGTGCGAAAACCACGTAATTGTGGCTTGTTTGGGAAAGTCCTTGTGTGAAAAACATTTTCCAGCACTTAAGGAGGATTCATTGTTCACAAGCACTCTCACAGCGAGATGAGAAATACTTGCTTTTTTCTAGGGATAGTTTACTTAAGTCTAGGAATCCCCTCGAGCCTATCCATTTGTGGCCTTGATTTGGCTACACATATTCTTTCCTAAACATAACATGTGGCATTATTCCTTTATAAATTCCCATCTAATGTTGGCGACATCCACGGTTCTTTACCTTGCTTTGGAAAATTGCTTCGCAAAAACACAAAACCATTCGAATATGTTAGGAAAAACCCAAACATCTAAAAACCCTTTTTAGGGATAAAATGTCAAAAAAAATGTGAATAGTATCCTTGAAAATTTTCTTTAGAATGACACCAAAATCATTAGAAAATAAATAAAAAATTTCCTGCAAAAACAAGGTAATGGTTTAATTGCTTTTAGTTCATGGTTTGTTGAGTTGTGATTGCATTATATTTTTGGGTTGTATGATTTAAAGTGGATTCATTTTCTTGACTTAGATTAAATATATCTTATGTGTTGCATTAAGTTCATTTTAAGCTTTCATACTTGTAAATATTGGTGTGTTTTCATCACCGGTTATATGCATTTTTTAGGATTCATTCACTCACTTAGATTAAGTATCAATTTAATTTGTTGTTAAGTATTCTTGAGTTTGTTCTTATTTGCATGTAGTTGTGTTGTCTTGTATGTGTATATTTGCTTATGTTTTTTAAAAAATTTCTTGTGTGTTTTTATTTCATGCACATCATTTATTATCATCTACCATCCATATCATCACATCTAACATCATCTATACATCATATATCAGAAAACAAATTGCTAAGTATTACATCAAGTATGTATACTAAGATAATCATCATATATTGTATCAACAATGTGGTTAGAGGGGTTGCTCATTATCACAAATCTATCCCCCCACACCAATATCCATAATAAAAACATGATCTACATCACATAATATCTCATAAAAAATAGTGTTATCATCTATTACTACTTCATAAACACGATACAATGATAAAGTAAAGCAGTACAAATATTCTTAAAACATATGATTTCATCGAAAGAAATGTTATCTCATACATCATAAAACATATAATACATCATTAGATATCCATTAGGATACATACATATTAAATAAATCATATGAAATCATGATATAATCATCATCCATAATCACAATCATGATCATAAGTCATATAAATACATGACAAATATAACATCGAATGTCCATAACACATATATAATGTTTGTCTCAAATGATATACATCATCAATAAAAAAAATTCCATCAAGGCCATGAATTAAAAAGGGCCTTGATGAGGAGGCATAATCCAAAATGTATACATGTATACATATATTAGAAAGTGATTCATGTTCGACTAGATACCTCATGGGGTCTGGGTTTATTGTGATCTGTTGGAAGATGCATCACCTGTGTAATCTACTCTCCGATTGGTCCCCATGTTTGCTGATCATGTTGCTACTCAACTAATCTAGCTAGTGTCTTAGGTCTATGTGATCTGTATGACCTTCCAATTGACTTCTGACTAAATATGGGCACTCTCTGACCCTTTGGAATAGAATCATAGTAAAGGGCCTTATAGAAGGAAGCCTTTACATTGGCCATTTCCAAGTCCATATATATATATTTGGTGTCATCTTGTGTAGGAGAATATGAACACCAACTGATACGCCCACTCGGGGAATCTGTATCAAAAAAACATTAGGAACCTGCCTTTATCTTTGGATCTATTCCTACAACTATAAAGGTGGAGGACTACTTACCATGACAATCTTGGCCCTGTCAAACATCACAATCATCCTCATCATCATCATCACCCTCATCATCACTATAATACTCTGGTTGCAGCCTAACTTTGATATCCCATAAATCATATGGAATAGTAAGGTGACATAGTAATACTATCAAATACTAGGGTCCGTACTGTACTGTAACTCTATGATCTCTTATCTATCTCACAGGAACCCATACCTATGGCACCATCCCATCAAAACTGGTTTAAGGCCTATTTGGATGAATAGGTGGCCCCATGTCAAACCTCTTCGTAGCTCTATGTGCATACCACATATCACGATAGGGTACATCCTGTAATATGTCAAATTGTCTCTGGCATTGGTATACCCTATAGAAATTTGTACTACAACCCCGAATTCTAATCAGAAAATGCTCAACCATGGCTATGCTGAGCTCATCTCTATCGTCTTCCCACTAGTAATGTTGGTAAGCCCTCCACACTATCATATGTTGCAAAAATCCAACTACATACGATAATGATAAGTATGCCCCATATACCCTCTTACATCATCTCCAATGGGGACCTATGCCATGACAAAAGGCTCCTCTGGTCCGGATCCCTAACCTGAAGAACACCAATAGGGTAACCAATGGCTATGTGGTCCTATTTTTGTTGTATCACAGCACCCCCGAATGGCCCGGGTGTGAAGTGGGGCATTCGCTATGATTGCACAACATGGGACCATCTCTCAAGTTGTGGGACTTGCAAAACTTGAGATGGACCCCTAGAGAAAGCTGGTTCTTTCTTCCTAATCTACCTACCACAAGCTACTCTAGTGTAGGAAGAACCTATTATATCCTAATCTAACCATTCTAAGGGGACATGGATAAAGAGAGAGAGGGCGAAAGAGCCTACACTGAGTGGTGATACACTAGAAAAGGAAGTGCATGATCATAAACCCTACTTCCCGAAGTGGAGAGAGGTGAGCAGAGGAGAGGGTAGAAAGAATGCACCACATTCCAGAGATATATTTCACACAGAACACTTCAAAACCCATTAAACATAGCTCCCAGGACTTGCAACAAACATAAGAATATGCACAATGTACCCTGTAATGACAAGAGGTGAGGAGAGACAATAAAATAATCAAGGGATGGACATATGCATCACAAAACTAATTTTATTACTCCAAAAGTTCACACAGTACATCGTTAGTGGAAAAGAGGATGGAGAATGCCATTACAAAGCCATGAAAAGAGGCTTATACTCTATGTTCTACCCTAATAAATAAAGAGAGATGGGGCAGAGGAGAAACAATGACAAACCTTTTGAATATGCCCCTCTATTATAATATATAGGAAGAATAAGAGAGAGAGGAGGAAAAAATTTGAATCTTGCTTCAACCACCAAGAGATACACATTAAATCTGGCTTTTAAATATCAATCACTATCAATCAATGCCTTTCTCAAATCCACCCCAAATTTCTCATGTCTCGTTCCCTGGCAGATCAAATCGAATTAGATCTACTAGTTGGAGAAATCAGGCTCTGTATTAATGGCCTAGAAGACCTTTTTCCCATTTTTCACCCACCAAATCCTGTTAAGAATGATATTTTAGGTTTCCATCGCATAGAGGGTGTTGAGAAATTTCCAAAAAGTCTTTTCCCACCCAAATCTGAGTCTCTAGTCAAAAGATATGATCATTTGAATATTTGGATCACTGACATGCAATATTTTAAAGAGTTTGTAGTACCAGGTCCATGTGGCAGCTTCACGTACCTTGGAGATTCATCCCCTAGCTTTCAATTTTGAAATCACACTGGACTAACACGTAGTGGCTTCCTTGAGCTCCTTGGGATTCTTTGTATTTTTCTTGAGTCTCTTCGCTTGGCGAGGCCAAAGTCTGACCTTAGACACATTGCGGCCTGGCGCTTGTTTGGAAACCTGCCCCAAATTTTACCTTTAAAGGAGCGTTGTTAAGACACGTGGCACCTTCTTCCTACAATCTATACTTAGTCATTTTGGGCCCAATCTCCTTTTTGACCCCTGTTGAAAATTTTCTACGTGGAGGGTTGGCACATGTTTGAGTCTCTGACCTGGACCTCACTTTTGAATGTGCATTGTTAAGAAACTTGGCACCCTCCATTGAGTCGAAGACTTTTCAACATCTGGTGTAAATTTTTGGGCCTTTAGACACGTGGAAGCTAGGTACTCATTTGGGTCTACCCCCTCGGATTTAATCTACGGAGTTGCATCGTTTGGACACTTGACAGGTTCTGCTATCTCCTCCATACTTAGTCATTTTTGGGCCCTTTCTTAACCATTTCTAAGCTCGAAGACTTTGAACTTTTACCATTCCTTTTCCTTCGATCCTTTGGTTCTTTCAAACTACTAGGATTCCTACCCCGACCCTAATATTCCATTTCTAAGCCTGTATGTAATCTGTTTGCTAGATTTGAAGCACGGGTTTGCTCGACATAGTTGTTTCTTGAATTTCTTCTTACACAGGGTCGTTTGATCTTTCACAGGCCTTGCCACTTCATTGTAGAGTTATGTTGTTGCCTGATTATAGGATTTGGACATGAATTATTTGGATACTTCTTGTGCAAATTCGTGGATGATCATTTTTTTCTGGGGGTCAAAATATGGATAATAGGTCCCACACCCATATCTACAGTAACGTGGTAGGACCCACATTCTTCTAACCATTGTATGTGATACGATGAAGGTCTTGATATAAATGTGCCAGTATGGACTTGCCCCAATAATATCGTTCACCTAAAAATATACCTTGTATCACCCTAATTAGGCCAAGAGGAAGTGATGAACTTGTTTTGTCAGCAAGCAAAAATCCAGCTACAAGGGCCGTCAAGTATAGCGACATGTGATGGAAGCTAGGATCTATGATACATCGGTGTAGATAAATTGTCATACCTTAGTGAGATATATCATCATGTCCAAATACCTTGATAAGGAAGTCTAATATCTTGGACTCAGCAATAACGTACTAAATGAGCTGTCCTCTGATAGGTAAATTAAGAATATGCCAAAAATCCTTGAGGATAACTATCATCTCGCCTATCAGGAGCTGGAAAAACTAGCTCTCACTTTGCCATCTTTCTACTAAGGTTATAAGTATCCTATGTCAAGAATAATTAGTAGAATCCTTGCTACATGGGCCCACCCAGTCACCTCCACAATTATATCCATCATCCATCTATTATGTCAATGGAATCTCATCTTTATTGTCACTAAGCAACCATGTCTCTCCCTCACCAAATTTCCTGGTACTATTTCGTTGTGCACAATTCTTTATCATTGGAAATTGTGTCCTTCATCAAACTCAATCACATATATATTGGCTTCAGGCATCACTTTTAACCCTTTTCATTTGTTACAAACATTTGGGAACTGATGCTCGATAACAAAATATTTGTGTAACTTTCTTAAATGTTGTTGGTTTGAGTATTTGTGTGTGTACTTGTTTCCCTGTTAGGTTAGCTTGTTTTATTCTCATATTGCATTACATTTTTTATGTTGCATGGTGTTGACGGTTTAACAATGAACATTGTTCGTGTTGTGAATTTTTGTGTCATTTTACACACTTTTCGTATGCTTAAATTTTTAATAAGGATTGATGATGAAGATTTCTAGAAATATGATGACATGTTATTGTTTACAATATGCATTTGGTTCATTGATAGCTCAATACCTTATTTTCATCCTTGTTCTCTTCTATTTAATCCCTCTCTTTTCCCCTTTCTTCTCTTCACACTTCTATTTCTTCTATTTTCTTTTCGAATGTCCATCAAGTTCTTCAATTACCCCATTGCCACTCGACGGGGCATCCATCTAGCTTACTAATTTTTATCCTCCCCCTTCAAAATTTAAGTTGTTATTTGTCTACTATCTTTGAAGTGACAATACTTATGCCACCCCAAAGAGGGACATATGTAGACACATATAATTTTGTCTACGCAACTTTATTATTAAGATTACACTAATTATCCCAATACCCACTAATTGACTACACTATTGTTGTTAATTACCCTTTCTAACCTCTTCAAAACCCCTAAATCATCCTAACACCCTTATAAAATTGATTCTAAAAGTCATTATCCTATTAATTAACCTATTTGAGGATAATTAATTCTTTATTGACTTTCTAAAGGGAGAATTAGCTTTCCAAATGTCATTTTCACCTTTCTAAATTGAGTTTCACTTTACTTTGGAATTTTTGGAACTTAGTCCCATATGAGTCCAAAACATCTCACTCTTCCTCCTAGGATTGGAAACCTATAAATACAAGCATAACCTTCCCCCTTTTTGCTAAGAACACTCCTCCATTTTTAAAATAGCTTATACCATTTCTAGATTTAGTAGTTATCATTGCTATTTGAACTATCTTTGCTTTAACCATTTGCACTTATAAACATCAAGTTTGTGTAAATGGGATGAACCATTTGGGTTAAAACCATTAATGGTGAGATCTCACTCTCAAACCCTTGATTATCAAATGAGCATAACTGATTTGTAGGAGCTTTAATAGGTTCATCTTTCATAAATTTCATGGAGTAGAGAAATATCTAGATATGATAGGGTTTGAATGTTTATTTCAAGTTTATATATGCATGCAAAGAGATAGTTCTTGTTTAACTCTAATCTCATGGTTCATTGTTGAAGTTTGGAAAGCTTAGAATCTTTCTTGATTGTTTGAGACTTCATTCCATAGTTACACCAACTTACACATGAATATAGTTAAGCACTTTGAAATATAGATTAAATTCAAATTAAATTATATATATATATATATATATATATATATATATATATATATATATATATATATATATATATATATATATATATATATATATAACTCTGCATGTTACTCTAGTACCTAGCCAATTATTTCCTCATGGTTGTACCTGAAAACAACAAAAAGACATGTTGATAGCCCCATATAACAATAAACCACATAAATATTTTTTCCACATAAATTTCCTACAGCAGTGATTCCCCCTCTTACCAATGCTAATAACAAATAAAGTAAACCCCTATATATATTTCAATCCTCAAATCATCCTTTAGATGCCATGACCACCCCATATGAGTATGTAATTCTTGCTAATAACATAATTTTATTCTAAGGATAGCCTTACCTAGAAAGTATGGGGTTTCTAAAGCTTTTTAAAAAGATAGGAAAACTTAATATAGACTTCTTTTCCTCCATGAAAATTCTCATCCTTAACCTGAAAGTTTAAATAAACAAGAAAATAACAGTAATGGGTTGGATTCAAAAAATTAAGGCAGTAAAACTTCTCCGTGTTCTCATATGAGTTTTCCCAAAAAACAAGCAAGAAGAAATGAATGGGTAAAGTGAAAATGAAATCATATTAGAAAAATATAAGAATATTTAGTGCTCCACACCAAACCCCCAAGATTAAGGGTGCAAATTTATTTCATCCAATGACTCTTATTTAATTGAGAATAGGTCACTTGCACATTATAATCTCTCATTTGACTTTCTTTTTCTTTTTCTTTTTGTTGTTTGATTTATTACTAGGGCCTATTCTCTTCTTCCATTAAAATGAGAAGATTACCAAATTTTTTTTTGAGTTCATGAGCTCAAATGGATAAAATTACTTTCAAATGGTGGCTTTAAAACTAAGGCATTATTAAATCTAATAAGTGGTTTGTGAAATTACTATACACTCGTTAAGTAATTTATTACTTTCATAAGGGAAAACTTAAATGTACTGAATCAAAATAATTTTCCTTCTTGAGTAGGAAGACTCCATGATGAGAATTATGAATCTCTCATCGAATCGATTTGACATCTAATATTATTTTTTCTTGAGATTGGAATTCTTATCTTGGTTTTTTTTTTCACAAAATAACTTTATGATCATGAGCATATAACTTCAAACCTAATATTATCAACCTAGGGTAATTGTAAATAAATATATGATCACTTGTCTTGTGTTATTATTTTCCTTCATTGTTTTATTTAAACCCTTTGGTGGGGAAGGCTATCCCTCAACACAAGTGTGGTTACTTATGAAACTAAACAACTATCTCTACTTATCTGTTTTACTATTGCTTTCAAATGGAAAAATGGTGTTTCATATAAATAATTTATTTAGCAAAAACAATACTTGGGTTTTGGTCTCTCTCCACAACAAAATTGCAACCTTAGTGAAGTTGGTTGTTTTGGGATGATACTAGAAAAATCACGTATATGTTTGAACAAATGTTTAAAAAAAAATTGTCCTAATTTTTTTACCGGTGTATTGGTTTTGTTTTGAGTCGTAAAATTGTTGGCAACTATAATAAAGCATACTTTTCACATGGTGTGTATAACCAAAACTCATATCTTAAATGATTTTGACATAATCAGATAAAAATCTATACAATTTGGACAACTTGATTTTACTTTACTAAAAACTAGATTTTATTGAGGATATGAATTGAATTGAGCCCAGACTAGGCAAAAAAATAATAAAATATAATGTCGACCGTCTTATCCATTCGATAAGGGAGCCACTTTACGCATAAATCACATAGTGGCAATGTTACTAGCCTTAACACAATTACATAAACATACATCTCTTTGTTACATTTATTGAACACATGCAAATCCAAAAAAGGGAAAAACAAAAAATACTTATAAGGGAAGGGAAACAAAACTATATATAAGGAAGATAATATGAATAAGAAATTTTATGCAAACTCATTCACGGGCTAAAATAAATTGGTACCTTGCAAATACTTAACATTGTACTTATGAAATTGATAGGGATTTTAAAACCATAAAGAACATATGAAATATTTAGCTTATGAATTATCTTTCAACTCATTTATTAACATTCGATGAATAAATGTAGACTCACCTAGATCCATTGATTTCTCTGTGTTCTATTAAAAAATAAGCTCCTTTTCTTATATGAACATTAAAGAAAAAACTTCAAATATTTTTCTGTCATGTATACACTACACGACATGGAAATCCATCAAATATGTCTCTCTGACCTTGTCCTTTACATTTTGCATAATCACTTTGGAAGAAATATTAGCCTCTTAATTGCATTCTGGAGTGACTATAAAAATACACAATATAAAGATTGACATCGTGCACCTCTTTATGAAGTGGTGTCGCAAAAATGTTCACTTTAGGAGTAATTTTGGGAGAAGATGAAATGGTTTTCAGGGAGTAGACAACGTCGTTATCGAATGACTCATCATCAATTTCTTCTATTCTCAATATCCATTTAACTAGTGATAATAATTAGAAGCCATTCTCTTTTCCTTGCAAAACCGGGCCTTTTACGTTAATTTATTTTCCAGATATTGATATTTATCACATCTCGTCTTGCACGCTATTTATGGAAGGATTAAGTTTAACTTTATTATGCAAGAAATGGATTTATTACCTTGATGTTATGATTTGGCAGTTAGCTACAATTTTCATATTTTAATTGTAATCATTTATTTGAAATATATTAAATTGTTTTGTATGCAATGAACTACCTACCATTTTTCACGATTAAATCTGTTGGATGCAGGAATGGGTAACCACTCATTGAAACATAAAAGATAGAGTGGGAGGAAATTATTAGGGATAAGGTCACAGATTGAGAACGTTAAATTCAATATTGGAAGGTAAAACAAGAAAAACTTACACAGACACGGGTTTTGGGATTGTGTAATTTACTTTTCATTTTTATACAATGAGGTAGTAAGATAATTTGTTATTATATGTTGATTTTGGATATTATGCTTAGTTGGAATGTGTTATTTATTTTCACATCTTAGAGTACGTGTGATTAAATGTGCTTCTAGGATTACACCAAGGTGGTGTAATGCCAACGACATAATTTGATGACTATATATCGTCATCAGAGTGTTTTGCAATTGATCTGGTTTTGAAATAGTCTATTAATATCTATTTTCAAATACAATCCAAACTTTTGTAATTAATGTTCTTATCAAGTGTCGTATCTCGTGTCAACTTTTATTGGATCGTGAATCAATTTTTTTTGCATGAGTTAGGCATCTTGTATTTTATTTAATATAGTATTTTGATGAAATGTTTGTGGCCATTTTCAAGCTTTCACCTTATATTATTCACCTTGGTACATATTTGTATCCATGGCATTATGCATGTTTTTACACCCCATTGCTATTATCAGCATGTTTTTCATTATAGAGGAAATTTGTCACATTGGATTCGCTCATATGTACACGATGTTGATTCACTAGTAGTATGTGGTATTTTTTAGTACCCAATATAGTTTTGCGTCGTATTTTCATTACCCATTACAGGTTAATGCTTGGCGATAGTTTAGATTGTTGTGTGTGAACTTTGTATTATTCCTTAAGGGTTATTGATTGAAAAAAATTCTTAAATGATTATATTCCTATGTGGACACTTACTTTTTTTTATTTTGACATTTAAATGGTTTCCAAAACTTGTAAGAATTATATTTCTTGATAGAAATTTGCGTTTTTGGTTTTTGACATTAAAAGAGTCTACAAAAATTGTAAGAGATACAATCCTCTGAGGACATTTGCATTATTGGTTTTGGATTTAAATGAGTCTACAAACTCTTAGAAAACCATGTTGATTGATTTGGTCCATCAAGAGGAACATACATTAATATTTCGTTGATTTTCATTGAAGGGTTCCTTCAGTTCTTTTAAAGGAAAAATGATCCAAAGAGGGTCTTTTATTGAATGATAAGATATATCTTCAGAGGACTAGTATATGATATGGGTGTGTTCTTAATCCATTTGACGTGATATGTTTTAATTCAATATAATCTTCTTTTTAGTATCATATGAAAGGTCAATGATATTAAATCTAAACTTATACAAGAATGCAATTTATGAAATGTTATAGAGTATGCATATTACTTAAGTAGTTAAACCTCATTTTGAACCTTGTAAGAAGGAAACTTCATTTTATCTATGACTACTTTATATAACCTTTGCTTATGGGTTGTTTTTTAATGGATAATATAAATTGATTCATTTAGTTGGACATCAATATCATACAAATGGTTCACCATTTTCATGATATAATAAGTCATCATCACTTATTGGAAAACTGTGACAAGAGAAGTTATATGTGATCATATTCTCTTTGTTGTTATGAATTGATAAAAGGAATATTATGAGTTATATCCTTACTTAAATTAAATTAGAACACTGTATTTTCAATAATAATTTAATGTATCCAGAATGGAAAAAAAAATTCATTACTCTTGCAATGATTGATATCTCCATTTAAAAAAAATTATGATGCAATATAAACTACGTTTAGTCGAGAATATTCAAATGAATTTGTTTAGTTATCATTAGTTATCCTTAATTCAAGAGATGGGCTACCCCCTGAAAGGGAGGTGAATGGGGAACCCTTGAGGTCCGCAATTGGATGGTAAAATACTCTAATAGTGCTCTCCCTTCTTATCGATACAATTTTTAGAGATGTACAAAAAGACTTTAGATATTTGATTATTATCACATGTAGGTTACGAGACGGGATTTTTGCCTTGAGCATACCTATTTCCTATGTTAATTGGATTTCCTTAAGTATGTAATAAAAAGAAATTGCTTAATTATTGTGTTAATATATGAGGATTTGTACTATCATCTATGAAATATTTAATTTTTAAGGCTATAAAACTTTAAATGGTAATTTTTGAATGATGAAAATATGTTTTGAGATGTATTATATATGAAGTTAGAAGTTTTCTGCAGTGAAAGAATTGTAATGTGTTGTCATGAATAAGTAAATAAATAATAAATCAAAAAACATATATTACACTTTTTAGTAAGTTACCCTATTGGGATAGTTATAATATTTAAGTGGTGTGTATATTCAACTAACTTGATTTTAGATATTTTAGAAGTTGTGATGATTAAGATGGGAGAGTAAATAAGACCTTTTCAAGAAAATAATTTTACAATATGGGATGTAGTGGTATAAATAAATTAAACATGTAATGGGGATTACTTCTATCACACAAACCATTTTTTGTGAACTGTTTGTCAACCGAACTGGGGATGTATTTTGTATTAGTGAAAAATCCATGTGCTAGATAATTATTATCAAATGAAACAACTCACAAGGATGACATCATGAAAATAATTATAATCATTGTTGCAAATACATTATGATAAAGTGGTAAAGGTGAGATAAAATTGTAATTATTATAGATTTTGTGTGAAGATTTTAGAGCATTGTCTTTTTGGAGTGGGTAGCTAAAATTATTCAATTTTTCATTCTCATTGGAAGGCTTGGGTTAAGGTCTAATCTCATTTTCATGAGTACCAACATCAATTAGGTCTTGGATAACATGAAAAAATTTAAATCAACCGTTGGTGTAGTGATTAATAAATTAGTGGTAGTCATATTATGTATTAACATAAAAAAATTTACCATGAGGTGAACTTGGATCAACCTCTAGTAGTGGTGCGAGAGATAACAAGTTACACTAAAGTCATTGTTGAAGAACACCTTTTGTTTCACAACTTAAATGAGAGAACTTCCATTGAGAATATTGTAATTGTATTTCTGTAAGATACAATATGAAATTAAATGTGAGCTTAGATTCACATTTATCATAAATAGCCTTGATATCAAAATTATCCTTGCTTTGGCACATTTGAATAGAGATGCTAGGAGAATGAGTAACATTCTTTATCATGTTCATATTGAGGAGCTTAACTTCTAGTTGTTTCAAAGTATAAAAAATTTGATCAAATGAATTGAAGAAATAAAACATCTATTATTCTTGCAAAGGAATTGTTATCCAAAGTACCCCCTCCTAGGGCTATTTTGATAACTTACATTTTCATTCAGAGTTGGACAATATAAAATAGTCAAAATTGAAGAAATCGGTGTTGGGGACATTCCTCTCCTCCTTCGCAAACCCCTTCATTACCATACTTAGCAAAAAAAACCTCAAAATTGTGCAAAACACAAGGAAATCGGCTAAATCAGGCCTGGAAGGAACATGAGGAATTGTTCCTTTGTTCCTCCTGTTATTTGTATTTCCGCATTAGCAACAAGAAAGTTTTGGGGGTAGTGAGGTTGGATGGATTGAAATTTTACGGAACCAATGGAATAGTTCCTATGTTTTTTATGTTCGCCACAAAAGCAAACAAGCTGTAGCAAGGAGTTAGGAGTGTATTACAGATGAATTGGGATTTTCAGGAATTGAAGGAATAGTTCTCGTGTTCCTTGTGTTACCTTATCAAGAAATATGGCCAATAATGACAAAAAGGGGTACTATTCAAGATGAAGTGGGTTCCGATGGAATAGACATAATAGTTTGGTCAGGTCGTTAGTTCCCTGATCGGCCATCATGGTGGACTAACAAGGCAAGGAGAAGTGCAGTAAATTCAGATATGAGGGGAACAGATAGAACATGTGGAATTGTTTGACATTTCAACCTAGGACCCAATTCTCTAAAAGAAAGGTCCAACGTCCAAATCGGTTATGACAGGACTCACGAGAATAGATAAAATTGTTCAAACATTCCTGAAGTTATCTAACCAGCTAGTCCTTCTGCATGCAAAACAAAACGATTAATGCAAAATGTAGTAGCTCACATGGAATCATGTCGTAAAACTCCCGGGAGCCAGAACATGAAATGGATATAAATTTCTCCATGCAACTCAAAACTTCACAAACTCGGTACCGTTGGAAAGGTCTCATCATGTACTACTCGTTGGAAACCTTAAATATAAAATGACATAAGGTTAGGTGGGTAAAAATATGAGTTATTTTTCAAAATTAAAGGATGGAGTTCCAAGTAGCTCAACCACCAAATTTGATTATGTATGGTTCCCATTCATTCTCCCACAAGCAATGTATCATAGGGGAATATCATTCACAGGGTACCCATTCCTATTTTCAAACATTAAATACATGTTGTGGGTGGTTTAAGCTTGAAGTTTGAGTTTCCCTCTCTTTTCTCTCCTCTCTCTTTCCCATCTTCTACATATTGTAAAATGATGGTCATTTGTAAAGGTTGGACCCTCTTGGAATTCCAATGCATCATTCTACAAGTGTTGCATGTGTATTTTGAGTTGTAGGACTCAAAATTAGACATTTGCAGGGTTATTATTTCCTTTTTTATTCATTGCAATGTAATTTTCATCCTTTTGAAGTGATAAAATTCAGGTTTTGTGGCTATCCTCTACCCTAGCTAGTGTTTTATTGTATTTTGTCAAGCGTCTTCATATACTTTCAGTTATATTGTGCATGTTTATTCTCTTATTCCGTGGTTTGTTTCTATTGTAGTCGATGGAAATGAGATTATAAATGTTGTTTTGGACCATGGCTCTCATGTACGTCTTCTCCTCCTTCATTTCCTTCCCATTCCACTCATTTTAGAGTTTATTCCCCCCTTTTGTTGTTGTTATCACCTCTCTTTAGCTCATGATTTCTATTTTATGAATTTTCCTCTCTCCTTTGTCGTTGTGGATGTTTGAGTAGGATTCTATAGTTGTAATTCCTTTCTAAGGGGTAAGTTATCATTAGGATTAGGTAGAGGAACCAACCTTCTCTAGATTTTTTTCTCAAATAGAATGTCTCACAACTTGGAGACAATGTCAAGTTACTAAAAAAACTGATTTCTCATCCATTATTTCATGATAAAATAGACGGTGTTGTTTTTTAGTGATAATATGAATAAAGATACATTGATTAAAGAGATCTTGTAATTCAGCATCGGCTAACAAATTAATCATCTTAAAAAGTGTAGACTTATAATGAAGAGCATAATTTCTTAGGGGCTCATTAGAACCATATCACATTTTATCCATTTAAGCATATGATAGAATGCCAAAAATGTTAGCAAACAACTTGTGTAATCAAATGATCAAAGAGAGGAGTGAATGTTCTGACTTAGTGCATGGGTAGGTCATAAAATAATTATAAGGAAAATTCTTTGAGACTATGAGGAAACATTTTGGTAAGAAATGTATCATTTGAGGATTATTCCGAGTAAGTGACACGAAACATATGAATGTGTTCTTCAAGATCACCCTTACCATTGTAGATAAGTAGTTTTGGGTAAATGAAACTTATAGGTAAAGGGTATGAAATTACTTCAAGTGAAATGTGTTTTTAAGTAGTTGAGTATATCTATAGTGTAAGAAGAATTGGATGTGCATTCTTATAGTTCTAATATTTGATATTGTAAAATATGGACAAGCGATTTGAGAGGATTTTTATTGAAAGAAGAAGCATGTAGTAATGCCCCACCTAGGACACTGGAAAAACACTCTGAAAGTCTCTAAAGAAAATGGGTAATAATTTTTTTTGAGAGTCTAATTAATAATAATACATTTGCCTAACCGTCTCCATTAAGTATTATTTTAAGTTAATTTATATTTTTACTCAAAATTAAATAAGTCATTAACCCAAGGTAATTTAATTACTTATTTCCATTAAGCTCACTAGGGTTACAAATTTTAAGTCTATACCTCTTTTAATTTAATTAGAGTTTCCCCTCTTTTATAAAGTTTCCCCCATCCTCCTATAATTTATCTCCCAATCCCATAAAGTGCACATAACTTTAAAATATGTAGGGTTGATTTCCATCCTCCTATAATTTATCTCCCAATCCCATAAAGTGCATCCCCTTTAGTTTCTTGCTCCTTTGGCTTGCTTGAGGAAGCGTTGAACTACATTCTATTTTTGACTACATTTTTATTGTGATTATGTAGCTTGTGTGTTTGTGGAAGCCTGTTGTTGCCATGAGTTGGAACACATATTTTATTGCATTTTGGTTGGGGCTCGAGGTCCAATGAAGATGGATGACTCTCTGGTTCATTGGATGTCATGGTTGGGTGGATAGCATTTCCTTTTCCCTACTCTTGTTGTCATCAAATTGGAAGAATGATAAATACGCATGTTGTTGTTCTGGAGCAAGGAAAAAGGAAAGTTGGATAGTCCCTTGTTGATATAAATTTTATTGTGACCTTTCCCACTTGAAGTGGATGAACTTGTAAATGTTTTGTAATGGAAATATGTTGTGTTGATCATGAAAGTTATAAAGTGAAATATAAAAGAGATAAACCCTATTTTTTTTTTGAAGAATGTGAAAGAAATTGCATTTGAAGAATGAAAGAAGGATGTTACAAAGTTTTCTTTTGGAATCAATAAATGATGTATTGTCTTTCTCAAATTACACTGTGATATTGAATATGATCTTTTAAAGGTAATTGAAATCTCTGTTTGAAAGAAAGAAATGCGTATGAAGGAAATGTTGTACTCTGTTTTATGAAGTGCATGATTTGAAAAGAATAAAAGTTACATTTTTGTCCTTATCATTTGATTGAACGAATGAAATCTTTTTGAAACTATCATAAAATGAATTCATTTGTTAGGAAAGTAAAATCTGAACCACTAAGCTAATTTTGTTGTTTGCATTTTTGCTTCGCGTTAAACTCTGTAACTTTATCATAAATGAACAGACCAAACTTACAATCAAGAAACAATAATGAAACATTAAAATAAAACATGCCAGGATATAAATGAGTTCAATTACACAAAAACACTTAAAAGAAATCTTTCAAAACCTGGCAAAACCGAGTTCAAATCTTTTATAGTCATTTTGTTGTCAAAGTTGTAAAATTTAAAATTGGAACTCAATCAAATAGTTATACCTCAAAAACTTATCCTAAAACCACCTAAGAACAATTCTCCATGTCTATTTGACATGTTGAGAGAGGAAGAAGATCAAATTGAACAAATTTTATAAGTTAATTTTTTCTAGTTTGCATTGTAAAATCCTATAGATCGTTTTCTTGAAATTGACTACTTAAACCTTATTAAAATCAAAATTTAATTATTCTTGAGTAAAAAGGACATCGAGAGCTTTCCAGAAAGTCCTTGTTTTCCCAAAACTAAGCTCTCTATCAAATGTTATGGCCTTCTGAAGTTTTTCCTTCACTTAACGTTAAAAATAACAAAATTGGGAAAATTTTCCTTTGGCAGGCTCGAGAGCCCGAATTTTTCCCATAGCACTTCAGAAAAAATTTGGGAAAATTTTCCCCGCCAGCCCACAGCAAATTAGAGGCTGCCATGTGGCACCACGAGGCATTGACGGATCCTTTTTTTTAACTTAGCACTTCAAAAAAAATTGAGAAAATTTTCCTAATTTTCCCCAATGCCCCTCTGGCCCATAGCCAATCAGAGGCTACCACGTGGCACCATGAAGCATTGGTGGAGGGGCGGATCTTTCTTTTTAACTTAGCACTTCAAAAAAAAATTTGGAAAATTTTCTAAATTTTCTCTTCCACCCCGCATTCAATAAGGAGCTACCACATGGCATCGCGAGGCATCGACAAGGAACGAGTTCCTTTTTGCCTTTTCCATTTTTTGGGAAAATTTTCTAAAATTTCCTCGCCAGCCTATAACCAAGCCGGAGTTACCACGTGGCATCACGAGGCGTCAGCGGAGGTGTGGGTGAATTTTACCCCTTTTACCTTCAACGCACTAAAACATTTTTTATCCCCACCACCCCGCTTACCCCGCGCTGGCTTAGGAGGTGCCACGTGTCCGTTGTGGACTTGCAGACCCACGGGAGCACGTGTGCAAAGGTGGTTTTTTGCCCCCGCGCGGGAAATTTTCTAAAATTCTTTTGTGGCCCCACCAAATAGACTACTCCTCCAGGAAATATTTCTTCCCGTGGCCCGCAGACCCACCCTTGGGGCAAATTTTCTCCCCTAGGCCCGCAGGCCCGCGCTTGGGGGAAAACTTTCACCCCAAGGCTTATCGACCCATAACTTGAGAAATATGAGGAGTTAGGAGGACTTCTTTATATGAATGGAAAGGTGAGGAAATTTCCTATCCATTGGGAATGATTTAGGAAAAATTTGAATGCGTTAAGTTTGAGAAAAATCAAGTTGAACCTTTAAACCTGTTAGAGAGTGGGTATGGTGAGAAATTACCCTCTGAACCTAATTAAACCTTCTAACCCTAAATTTTGGACGTTGTGACCTCTAATAATTGTTAATAAAAGAAAAGTATATTCTAGTGGATTAGAATTGTTCTGGAACATATTAGTGACAACTGTTGTCGTGTAACCCAGTTGTAGATTCTTTTAATAAAAAAAAATTATTCCATAATTTTCCTAACTAATCCTCGGTTGTTCTTGGGTCTCAAGTGGGTTGTTTTTAGTGGGCACTAAACCATAAGTGACTGATAAGCTAAGATGGTTTAGGAATACGAATATCAAGAGTCATAAATAATTTCGAACAACTCAATTAAGGTTCCCTTAGGTGTTCCATGTCACCACGGGTCATGCAAAGAATTTCGGTTTTGCGATACATTTGGGTGTGGTGCTCCATGCGCATGACTTTAAAGAGTTTTTTTTGTTTTTTAAGAGTTCGCTTCAAGGAAAGATTTTTTTCAATTGTTAGGTTTACATTCCCTATCATTCAAAATTTAATTTGAAAAATCTAGAAATGATGAAGCGAGATTTAATGCAAGCGGAAAGGGGAAAACTATACCTGTATCTAATTTTTGTTGGAGGAAAAAAATAATGGGCTTTTAATCCTCGCTTTAGGTCAGTGACTTGCATTCTCTTGTGACTTACCGATGCCTTTTTCCTTAAATCCATTCTGTGCATATCCAACTAGCATGGCGTTCCATGAAACCATTTTTTTTGCATTAGATAAACACTTCACATGTCAAGTGCAAGATTCAACATTTTTCATGCTTGCTTATAACGATACTGCCGCTGAAACCAAATCTTCCTATGTGTTGAGAAGCCTGGCCTTTGTAGATCATCCTCCCAAATTTCCCCATAAAATCGATGAAAATATCTTTTCACAATGGGTCTAGGTTTTCTCAATTGCCCACCCTTTCAATCTTGTGGAGAACCCAGCAATACTATATTTGTAGCAAGTTTCAACAACAAATTGTTTGTTCTACCCCAACCTCACTAGTACGGCATCCATAAAATCTTTTGTAGAGATATACCAAATAATCCTCCTGTAAAGTTCGATTACACTACATGAAACGTGAGCAAAAACCTCTAGTATACTGAACATGACACAAAATTTAAGGTTCTAAAACATAATACTGTAGTATAGATAATTCTGCAGCGCAAAAATATTTTCGTACCTGAGAGTCACCCTGTTCATCTTTATGGATTTGATATTTTTTTAGATTATGGGAAAGGGATTTGGAAACTATAATCTAGTACCAAACCCTCTCAAATTCAATCTCATTGATCCTCGCATGAGAAATACCATTGCTATTCCTATAAATGGATGGGCTGCCACACTCAAGCTCACCAAGTTAAGCGCACTAGTGTCTAAAGAAGAATGATGAAAAAGGAAAAACAAAAGGGTTCTATGGGGAGGAGGGGTGAAAGAAACAAATCTTACAGAGACACAAGACGAATTGCAGTAAAGGTGACTCTCAATGTCTTATTCAATGCAACAACTACATGAAATAAAAGATAAAGAGCAAGAAAAAGGGAGAATGCTGTTGCTCAGTTTACAATGCTTATAGCAGATGTGCACAGAAGCAGAAGAAGAAAATTCATCACAGCTAGACATTACCTAAGAATGAAGTGCTTCCCATTCCTCTATCTTATTCATCCTCCACATCGAACAACAAGCCAGTGGTAGGAAGGAGTTTCCTTTTAACTCAGAGGAAAATGAAACCGCTTCAGGTAAAGAAACAGATCCAAATAAGTCAATTGTATATAGTAGAATGAGGAGATATTCTACTTTTTTTTTATTAGCATGTGCAAGACTGATTAAACCCATCATGGAACTTATTAGGGACAACTATAACACAACTCAACTAGCATGGTTCTCATCCACTTCTGCACTTTCTACAACTATCCAATACTGCTAAGTTAAAAACGTTACCTTGGGTTTATCTATGGTTAACTCCTTTGGACCTCAAATGATGTTCTTGTATTATAATGCAATGAAAAGAAACGTCGTATGCCCCTCCACCTGCCACCCCTGACAAAGTTGGCTAAATGTCTGAAAACGAGGGGCATTACACAAATTCAATGAAATATATTGCATTTGTAATTCCATTAATTAGAGGGCCAACGTAACGGAAATTTTTGAGCCTGACATATTACTTCTCACTTTCTAGTTTTCCTTTTTCTTTTTTGAAAAAGTAAAGAAGCGATTATAAACTTCAACACGTTTGCCAATGAATTAAAAATCCACACCTTTTAGACTTTGTTTGCAACGGCGATGTTAAGACATGTGAAATGAAAGATATTAATGGCGTCCAAATTGAACCCACCAAAAGCTGAGACTTTAAGATGATTTCAAACTCTAAGATGATTTCAGAGTGTTTTAATTATTAGATCTTCTACATTGAACCCAACAATAAACAACCCACAACCACTTTAACATTGTTGCTACCTTCATCCCATTAATATTTTTCACGTGGTGAGGGTCTCTGATCCACTTTGGTTGATGCTTTTCGGTTTAATGAGTTGCACCCAAGATTTTTTTTTGTTTGGAAACCAACAATTACATAGATATCGACATCCCTACTCATGATAAATTGGATATTACATGTAACTGATTTACACTTAATGAGTAAGCATATACCTATATCCAAGCCTTCTTTTAGCTAACCAGCCACGACTACGAAACATCCAATCCATCAAAGTCACCTCGAAAATGATCGTAGCCCTTTCCGTTTGTTGACTCTCCATGTGCACTCACCAAGACCTGATCCCTTGGGGCTCATTCCAAGTCACTTGCACCAAAGATTGAGTAATGGTAGGCGTAGAAGAATGAGCTGGAAGCCAAGATTTTCCAAACGCCGTATACTTTGCGATAGTCTTGTCTTCGCCGCGTTCTACTACTGACTTGTACGATACGTTGTAGGGATTGAAGGTGGGTTTCGTGTCATTTGTACCATCATCGTAAGAGACGCGGCCAATTTAATTTAAAATCTAAACGCTGACAAATCCTAAGATACGAAGACTGGACTCCTGAGTCCTGCGTTTGTAAAGTCCGGGTTATGCCTGAGAAACTTGCGGAGGTCTCTCCTCTATTTAAACGTATCATCTATGTATATCTATCCATCTTCATTAAATCTCGTGTGAAACTAAGTTTATATTCAAAGACCCTATAATGGAAACATCAGTATATGTTGTGTTTCTTATATATGTACAAGGGCAAGGGCAAGGGCAAGGAAATAGTAATACATAACATAAATTTCTTCAGTTATTGTAGATTCCGACATTATATGATATGATCTGATACATGGTGTTTGTATGTTTGTTGTAGACGCTGGAGCAGCAAAGTTCGAGATAACAAACCAGTGCGCGTACACGGTTTGGGCCGCAGGAACCCCTAGCGGAGGGCAGCAACTCCAGCCCGGCGAGACCTGGATGGTAGACGTTGCAGCGGGGACAACAGGGGCGAGATTCTGGGGTCGAACAGGCTGCTCTTTTGATGGAAATGGGAGAGGGAGCTGCCAAACTGGCGACTGTGGTGGCTTACTCAGCTGCCAAGCCTATGGAGCAGTCCCTGCTACCCTGGCAGAATTTTCCCTCAACCAATATCAGAACATGCATTTCTATGACATTTCCCTCGTCGACGGCTTCAATGTACCCATGTCTCTCGCTCCTACCAACACGCAGTGCACCACCACTAGCTGCAAAAGTGACATTAACGCAGTTTGCCCTGCAGAATTGAAGGTGTCTGGAGGTTGCCACAGTGCCTGTGCTGCCTTTCACACTGACCAGTATTGCTGCACAGGTGCAAATACAACCAACTGCGCTCCCACCAGTTACTCCACGTTCTTCAAGAATCAGTGCCCCCAAGCGTATAGTTATGCTATGGACGATACCACCAGCACTTTCACTTGCACTGGTACTGACTACAAAATTGCATTCTGTCCTTAAAAGATAGAATATGCATACTCGTAACCCTTAGCTGTATAGGTATATTCTATAAAAAAATAATACACCAGAGTCATAGTTTATGACTCTCCAAATCTAGTTATCTACATATGCTCGTATGTTTATAACCGTGCCATGTTTATAGGGTGTTGACAATGAATAAAACTGCACAGTCAAATCCATCAGTGTACGTTTAACGGTTATTCCTTTCCATGTGTTTGAACATCTTCCTGAATCCTCTGTTATGAGGCCATGGGCTATGAAAGCAATTCATAACTAGAAAGTGGAGTACTCCGGAAGGGTTGTTAAACTAAACTTATTTTCTATTTTCATTTTGATATGACAGTTGTGCAATGTATTTTTAATGTTATTAGCAAAGGCATGAAAAGAAAAATACTCCATTATCTCCTCTGCATTGCATTGATTTTAAGCCCTTCTCTCTTACACCAAACGAATACATCAACACTAGTTTAATTAACATTTTGATAGAAGTTTGTAATTTTCTGAGGATAGTCAACAAAGCATAGAATGTGAACTTTGTAGACATTATGATCAATTGAAGGCATAATAGTACTCATGCCATTGGAGTATTTTTCATCTTTCAATAAATAAAGTTGCATGCTAATGAAATAGAAATTGAACTTGCATGATCAAGGTGTGTACCATAGGACTTTGTTACTCCGAAGAGTTAGAGATCATCCTTACAAACACCGTTCTATGCATATCTTGTAATCATGACCTTTTATACGGAAACATTTCTTTGAGTCCTTTCTATTTTACAGTTCATCTTCCTTACGTATTCTTCCACAATTTGTAGAAATGATTAATTGGGTATTTGCAACTACAACATTTGACATCAAGTCCATTTCCATTATGCTTTGATGGATATCCATGTCTTGTTTTAAACATCATATTTTAGCACAGGATGGGAGTATGTCAGAAAGGTTGTGGTGTTTTCTCTTAAATCTCCGAAATTCATTTTCTTAAGAGTTTGGAAAGTATATTGTGAACAAACTCATTGTGTGCATATATCCTAAATTCATTGGAGTCGATAAGACTAAATCTATTCTATACATTTTGTCTAATATTTCATGTGCCCCATGTATACTTTAGCATTTTGCATGCATTTCTTGAACGCATTTGTAACTACAACTAACAATAAAAACTACTTCCCATTATGATATGATAAATGTCCTTTCCCTATAGTAAAGATCCCATTTTTAAACGAGGAAAGAGGATTGTGGAAAATATTGTTGAGTATAGTAGTACAATAACAATTGCATTTTGTATAAATTTTCCAAGGCCTTTTTCAACAACCGCTGCTACACCCTTAGTCCTATAGGTTATATTGGATCTGTGTTGTTGACTTGTGGCTTACATAATATCTTTTCTTGTCATATGTCATTCATTTATTTTTTAATATGTTTAGTGTGTCGGCCTTGGTCGCCAACATAACATAGGAATAGTATATATAAGTGGTACTAAGGAGTATTTGATCATCATATTGAGAACTTGAGTCTATTGTATGGTTTTGGAGGTTTCCCCCTCGAAGTGGATAAGCTACTCTACTTGCATATTATAATCCTTTCTCTACAATTTAATGTTATTTGGTTTTCTATTGATGTTGATCTTCATACTTATCCAAGTAGTTTCATTACAAGTGGCATTAGAGCTTTATCTTGGCCATAATTACATCAAAACCCTAATTGTGAAGATTCGGCTATATCTAAAAAATGGTAGCAATTTTTTCTGCAAATCTCTTTTGGTTTTACAAAATAAGGAAAGTAAGATCGTCTCAAAATTTCAAACATTTTGGACTTGTACTACAAGTGTTATACAAGTAATAGGTTTTTTCATAAATTGGCTTCCTAGGTTGCAATTTTGGGGTTTTTTTAATCAAATTTCTTCTATTTTTTGAAATCTTGACAAAATTTAGATAGGATTTTTTCTCTATGTTTACATCTATTTAGAAAATAAATTTATGGAACCCCAAACCCTAAATTTTTACTCCAATTCTAGTATCGCGACACCCAACCCTACATCATGACCAGTAGATCAACTTGAGGCCAAAGGAAAGGAAAAAAAACACTAGGAGTGATTAGAAATAAGGAAGCTATGTATTTGAAGTATTTACGTTCTGGAATATTTGAGGTAGTCAATCAAATTCAAGACAAGGTTAATAATATGGTGAGTAAGAATGACCTCAACAATGAGTTTCATCTACTACAAGGTAAACTTACAGATGAAATGAACACGGGGTTTCAATAAATGTAGAAGGATATGATTCTCCCTCTTTCAAGCATGAATTCTCATTCTAGTGACATGGGTTCCTTGAAAAATGCACAATATAATCCTTTAGACATTCTGGTGGATCTTCTAACCAATGGTGTGGCATTATTTTGAAAGTGGAAATGTGAAATTTTGATGGAAAGAATCCACAAAATTTCATTAACCAAATGGATAATTTCTTTGATCTACATTAGATTACAACAGGACAAAAGGTGGCCATGACATCTTTATATCTTGAACCTCATAAATTCATCTGGTATAATTGGTTATGTACTCAAAGGTAGATGAACAGTCTCAATGTCACATGGAAAATTTTCCTTTAAGATATGCAGCTGCACTATAGTTCTAGTGTGTAAGTTAATAATTTATTCTATTTAGCGAAGTTACAGAAACAAGATCATTTAAGGAGTATTTTCATAAATTCTAAAACATATCATTATACACGGAGAATATTACACAAGATTATTTGACTGACCTATGTATTTGGTGTCTTAAGGACCACATTGAACATGCGGTGCACATGTTTAATACACTAAAGGTTTATGATTATATTATCATGACACGTAGGCCAAACAAAAACTTATTTCAAGCAGAAGGGAGACCTTCACTAACATCAAAGACCATAGTACCTTGACACCATCATACCCTCATCCAATAAGACTAACACCTCAACAATTTGAAGAAAGAAGAGAAAAAGAGTTAGGTTTTAACTTTGACAACAAATATGGGTCAGGTCATAAATGTACCTAAAAGAAATTTCTTTACATTGAAGGGAATGGTGAGGAGAAAGAAGATGACGAAATTGTACAGCTAAGAATCAACACATAAATCAAGGCACACATGACCTCCCAAGGTTGTGTCAAGATACGAACAATGAAATGGATAAATTGATATGGAATAGATAAATAGGAATAGGTAGAATAGATGAGATATGGCTATGAGAAAAATCAAGGAAAATAGATGATGGGCACGAGGGCTATTTCCTTGTTAAGGGAAATAAACATTTTTCTAACTTGTTCAGGTGAAATGGAGAGGTAAAAGATAATGGTTGCATGAAGATTTCAATCAATGTCAGAATCATCAAATATTCTGTGAATTTCTTGTGGGACATGTGGTAATATTCCTTCTTCTCTCGTGTACTGATCTCCATAGAGGGTCATGAAAATTTAAGATAATACGTTTGGAAAACACAAAACTATCGATTGAGGGATCTAATCTTTACCAGTTTGATTGTGCCAGAAATTATTAGCGTTATCTACTTTTTCATTCAAGACTATCAACTGTGAAATAATGTTGGGTGTAACTGGAATGGTTTGGAATATGATTTTGTTAAGGCCCTTATCAATGTCCATAAATTGTGTAATGGTATTTGGTTGCGGTACTCTTCGATCACATAATATTTTTCTACATTGTCTGAGGCTTTGGATGGTCTTGTGGACATGTAAACAAAGAATCTAAAGAAAGAAACCCAGCACAGAAAGAAACCAAAAGAAACTAAGGTCAAATTTAGTTAACCTAAGCCTCTAAGGTAACAGAGGGAGCTTGTGTTAATTACTGTCTAATTAAATCTATGTTCCTAACTTATCTAAAAATATGCAAACAAATTTAAATCAAACAAATTTATATTAATCTCTTTTAATTTAATTAAATCAATGTACAAATAATTAATTTAACAAAAGGAAAATAAATAATTAAAAGAATGAAATCAAATCTAATATCCTTATTTTTGCATTTTCAAATATTTTTAGACGAAAGAGAATAAGAAAAATAAAAAAATTTGATTAATCTAATCTATGTTTTTGAATATTTTCTTCGTTTTCCAGAATTAAATAAATAAAAGCTACATAAACAATTAAATTGCTTATAAATAAACAAAAACTGTTTCTATTCTAAATTAAACAAACAAAACAGTGAAACAGACATATGTTGTTATTTCCTTGTTGCAGAATGAATTTAATCTAATCTAACAATTACAAAGGATTTTTTAATTTGTAGTTGTAGATCTAATTTCCTCTAGTTCTACCTTAGAATCACGAAAAGATTTAAAAGCTTCTCAGAAGCAATTTCTTCCCTTGAAACTTCCCTAGTAAAATTCTCAACTCTATAGAATCTTTTTAAATATGAGGAAACTCAAACAAATGCACAAACAAAAAATATTCTTATAACCCACTTCCCTTGGAAATTAACAGGGATAGGCAGGGAGGAAATTTTCAAGAGAAGCCTTTCTTGTATGTAGGAAAAATATAACTAAAAGAAGAAAAGAAAGATAAAGGTGTTTTGATAGTGAAGAAGTAAAATAATCTACACAAAAACTTACTCTGAATCCTTCGCAAAAAGATCCACAGGGATGAGATGAGAAGAAATATTCAATTAAGGATATTTACAGGAAATAAAATTAACTTTAAATTCTACTTTCCTTAAAAAAGATTCTATGTAACTAGGAAATGAAATCTAATTAATTAAAACAAAGATTATAGGAATTCAAGTATGCCTCTAACCTGGAAATGTAGAACTGAGACAATTTATAATGATGGTTGTTATTTTATTGATCCCTTCATCTTCTTTTCCAATGAAATATCCAATGTTGTCCAAGGAGTTATGTTGCTTGATATACAAGAAGAAGATGTAGAAGTGTTGGAGCTAGCTGGTTTGTAAGAATTCTGGTAGTAATGTAGGAAAGAGAGTAACAAGGAAAAGGGTATGATTTCATTTTTGTGCTTCTTCAAAAGATTTTGATAGAGTAACAGTGGAATTCCACATCAAAAGACTAAAACTAATGCTTCAAGAAAAAGATTTGTTTTTATAGAAAGTTGGCAAGGAAATGGTGCAGCACACTTGGAAACCAAGAAGTGCCAAATCACCATGGGAAAGGATAGTTGACTTAATAGTAATAGTAAGTGAAGAAGAAGTGTCTACGCATCTAACAAGCTAAAAGGAAGTTGACTTTTCAAAAAACATGAGACATATCAACTTGGGAAGGAGAAATATGCGTTCAGAACACAATGTCAAAATCTTCTTTTAATGCGCATGGAACCAACGGTCTGCATAGACCCGATGTTACACAACTGTCATGGTATTTGTGTAACCTACTCTCAAGAAATATTGGTGGTTACACATCCTCCATGGAATTTACGTAAACTCCGGTGTGGTTATGCAATTGCCAGTGCAGTTCCATACCTTAAGGCCAAAACGATAAGGAAAAGGTCTGAAAAGAAACTAGGAAAGTGAGAAAATATACAAAATAGATAAGTAAGGTAAACTAAATAGAAAGATCATGCTATAAGTGAGAAAATTTAAATTGGATACATAATTTAATCTGGAAATGAAATTATCATCATTGGGAATTTTTATTACTATGAAAATGTGGAACCACGAAATTTTGGGTGCATACAGAAACATGAAATGGAAAAACTAGAGGAATAATTTGAAGAGACCCCACTAACTATCTCATGTCATTCTCTATCTAGTATTAACACTCAAAAAATCCATCAAGTTTTGGGTTACCTTAAGAAGAAGAATTTAACAATACTGATTGATTTAGGGTGTAAACACCTAAAATCCGCTTACCTAGTTTTATTGCTAAATTTGTACTATTTGTGCTCTTTACTAAAATTTCCTTTATAATTAGTGATTTCTTGATAATTAACTAACGTTTCCCTCTATTTTTGTCAATTAATGACACTTCGTTAATTAACTAGCCTTCCTCACATTTTGGATGCCAATTAATGACACTTTGTTAGTTATAATCTTCCTTAGATCAATTAATTAACTATTATTAGTTAATTCAGTATTTTTAACAATGTATTTAATCAAAAAATCCTTTTATTGGCTAAATCCCTCTTTCAAATGCTTCAAACCATATCAAATTTTTCCTAAATAAGTCCTAAATAGCCTAAAAATCTTATTCTAGACTATTAATTAATCCTAGTTGATTAATTAAAGCACCCCTAACTCCTATTAGTTTTTAATCACTTGTTTATTCCTCTAATCAAGCTTAAAATGTTGAAATCTAATTTATCCTTTATCCCACATTCATTGGAATTCAAGGTTCTCCCAAAGAGAAAGCTATATAAAGGACCAAACTCCTTCCTCTCACACCTACACCAGACTTTTTCTAGTATTATGATATAAAGGATATGATTAAGATCCTTTCTCCATTGATGGAGTTACTTGCTCATGTTTGATTCAATTTTCTAATGCTTGATTAGTAAAGGAAGATATAAACATGGCATTGTAGCCATTTTAGTGAGATTCTTTCATCATCTTGAAGCCAAAACATAAATTTTATTACTTATGATCTTCATAGGATCATATTTTTAAAATCAATAATTAATTTTAGTTGGAATGGCTTGTAGTTAGATTATTTATTTCATGTTATTGCATATTAGCTTTCCATTAAGCTTTAAGGATGATGGTTATATAATGGCAAAATCATAGCACCCCTGATTTTTTGAAAGTGAAAGGTTGAGGCAGTTAGTGTGATTTGTCAAACATGGAGTTATCCCAAAGTGTGGGACTTTATAATCGAGATAACCCTCTTGAGAAGACAAGATTTTTGTCCTATTCTAGTGCCAACTGCTCCAAAGTGTAGAGAATTACAGATCTAACCCTAATCTAATATTTCTAAGGAGACAGAGATAGAGAAACATGCATAAAAATTAAAATATACTCTAAGGGAAGGTGATGCACTAAGAAGGATGTTGAACAACCTGCATAATAAACACAACACAACCTGAATCATGCAAAGAAAACAAAATAGTGCAAAATAATTTGTATGTGATGAAATACCATAAGAGTTGCAACAAAACATAAAATGTTGTTTAGAACATCCATGAATTTGTTTAAATTGCGCCCCTAAGTGATACAATACACCACACTCAAGCTGAAAGAAAAATATTTTGCATTATAATGTCCAGTAGGGAGGTTTGGAATATCCATAAAATCTCTTACATATAAGAAGAATAAGTGAGGACAATATAATAGGTGTCCAAACTTATAAAATGAGAGAAAGGAAGAGAGAAGGTGTAATGCCCGCTAAAACAACGCACTTGAGACCCAAGAACAACCTAGGATTAGTTAGGAAAAAATTATGAGATAATTTTTTTAGTTTAAAAGAGTCTACAACCAGGTTACCAAACAATAGTTGTCATAAACAAGCTTCAAGCCAAAAATTATTAATATCTTATAGTTTTATTAATACGACAATTATAAAAGATCACAAGGTCCAAACTTAGGGTTATATTAATCAATTAGGTTAAGAGGGTAATTTCTCACTATACCACTCTCTAACAGGCTAAGAAGATTCAAATTTATTTTTCTCAAATGTAATTCTCTCAAAACTTCCCAAAAACATTTCCATTAGATATGAAATTTCCTCACCTTTCCAATGATATAAAGAAGTCCTCCTAACTCCTCATATTTCTCAAGTTATGGGTCGGCGGACCTTAGGAGGAAAATTTTCCTAAGAGCGGGTCTGCGGGCCTAGGGAAGAAAATTTTCCCCAACTCGGCTCTACGGACATCAGAGAAATTTTTTACCAAGAGGTGGAATTCGGACTGGTAGGGCGGAGAAGAAAAATTTTCCCATGCACGGACCGACGGAGCGGGGATAAGTTTAGCACTTTTTTCCCTTTTAGGACAAAAGAGCGATTAACCTCTATGCGCCCACGAACGTGAAAGGACACGTGTAAGTTTTGCCCAAATCTGGTGAAAATTCAGGCTGCCGAAGAATTTTTAGACTTTTATCCTTTTCTTCGAAAAACGCTAAGGGATCAAAATGATCCGCGCCTCCGCCGACGCTCAAGGTGCCACGTGTCAGGCATCCATTGGTCGCAGGATGGCGAGAGAACTTAGAAAGTTTTTCCCAAAGAATTTTTTTGAAGTGCTAATTTTTTAAAGTATCCGCTCCTCCGCTAATGCCTCATGATGCCACGTAGTAGGACTTGATCGGTTGCAGGGCAGTGGGGCCGTGGAGAAATCTTATGAAATTTTCCAAATTTTAATTTTGAAAACACTAATTTTTAAATGGGTTCCCTGCCTCCGTCGTTTCCTCATGATACAATGTAGCAGTGTCTGATTCGCTGTGGGTAGGCGTGGCAGCGGGAAAAATTAGGAAAATTTTCCCAAAAAAATAAAAAATATTCTTTTTAACTTAGGCAATTTTTGACAAAAGAAATGCTTGCGGGTCAGCAGAGCGGTGGGGAAATTTGTGCCTTTGGCATTTTTGTCCAAAAATGTGCATAAGGAAAATTTGGGCCTGTGGGTCCGCCAAGGAAAATTTTCCTAATATGTATATGTGTGTGTGTGTATATATATATATATTGACAGTTCGAATTATTTTTTAAGCCAAATGAAGGAAAACTTCAGAAGGCCATAAATTTTGATTGAGAACTTGGTTTTGAGAAAACAAGGACTTTTTTGAAAGCTCTTGACACCCTCTTTACACAAGAATCATAATATTTTAATTTTTATAAAGTTTAAGGAGTCAATCTCATGAAAACGATCTACAGGCTTTTAAAAGGCAAACTGGTAAATGTTAACTTATGAAATTTTAATCAATTGATCTTCTTCCTCCCTCAACTTATCCATTAAACATGGAGAATTGTTCTTAGATGGATTTAGGATGGATCTAGAAGGTAATTTTGTTTGATTGAGCTTCAATTTTAAAATTTACAACTTTGACAGCAAAACGACAGTGAAACGATTTGAGCCTGAGTTTGCTAAGTTTTCTAAGAAATTCCTTAAGTGTTAATGTCTAGATGAGTTCTTTTAGATCTTATTATGTCCAATTTAATGTTTCATTTGTTATTTATTTCTTTTAGGTTTGGTCTGTGCATTTTGGATAAATAATTGCAAGTTTGAAAATACAAAACAAAGATCAAATTTTATAGGGTCTATTTGCCATTTTCTTCTTCCAAGTATTAGAATACGTTCCAATTACAATCTAATACATTTAGTTGATTCAAATCAAACTATTCAAAACCAAAATGAAATTCTAATTTCAAATTTTACACATTTTAAAAGGTAAAATTCTGTATTTTTCTCACACTCATTTCTTCCTTTCAAATAGAGATTTCAAACACATTGAAATGCCTAGATTCAATACAAAAATGCAATATGAGAAAGGTAATACATTCATTTATTGATTCCAAAAGATGAATTAAAACTTCTTTCTTTCATTCCTCAAATTCATCATACAAAATACAATTGTTTCTTTCAAAAACAGAAACGGAGTATATCTCTTTCACATTTAAATTTACAACTTTCATATTCAATACAACATATTTCCATTACAAAACATATATGATTTCATCCACTTCAAGTGGGAAGGTTACAATAATATTTATCTCAACAAGGGTCTGTCAACTATTTTATTTCATTTTCCTTTGCTCTAGAACAACAAAATGTAGTTCTATCATTCTTCCAATTATGATCACAACAAGAGCAGGGGAAAGGAAATGCTCTCCACCCAACCAAGACATCCAATGACAAGGATAATCCATAATTCTTCATTGGCCCCCGAACCCCAACCAAAAATCAATAGAATATGCAATTCAACTCATGGAAACAACAGGTTTCCATAAACACACATGTAAATTTCACATTTAAAACACAATCCAAACAGAATGCAGTTTGCAACTACATTAAAGAATGACAAACAACACTAAGGCTTCATCAAGAAAGCCAAAGGATCAAGAAACTATGGGGGATGCTACTTATGCCTCCCAAAGGAGAAATTGGTATCACCACCTGATTTCAAACTGCCAAAATATAGTATATCGAAGCCTTGACATACCCTTATGCCTCCCCCAAGTACCATTTATTCCTCACATTTCCTTATGTCTCCCCAACCTCTAATGACACCCCATAACGAGTAAAGAAATGAAAGCTATTTCTTTTTAAGGTGGAACCCAAATCCCAACTCCCTCCACACTTATACCTCCCAAAAATACTTATGCCTCCCACAAAATGAACCCCATAGTCTTTTCCTACACCATACCTAGGGCATCTACCCAAAATCCCACAAATATACCAAAACATTCACAACAATAACAATTCCAAAAACAGAAAGAGAAGCTTTACAAGAGCCAAACTCCTACCTCTCCATGATGGAGTTGTTCCAAGTTCCAAAATAGCAAGCTTTATCCCAATGCAAGAAATCCCAAAAATCCAAGCACAAGTATGCAACAATCTTTCAAAAACTTCTCCAAGCAAGAGCTCCAAAAACAACAAAGAATTCACCTCCTAAAGGAGTTTCTAAAAGTGAGGCAACCCAAAACAAGGAAAGCAATTCAAATTTAATAGAAGAGGGAAGGGAAGACAATGAGGTGGATCCATGTAGGATGCCACATCACACATCTTCAACCCCAACCCAAAAGTCAACTTCATTCTCCAATGCATAATAAATGGGTGGGTGAATAAGATGGTACTTTACTTACATACTCAAATCCAAACCACACCGCAAAGGACTAAAATTAAACCATGTAAGAAAAGTGCAATTAAAACTTACAATTTGTCTTCTCAAAAAACATTATAAAATTCTAATTTCAAATCTCCAACCATAGGTATGGTTGGTAAATAAATTTAAGAGGTATGGGATAAGTTCAAATTGTCCCACAAGCCTCCAAAATCAGCCTCCGAGGAAAAATTCGAATTTCCAAGAAGGTGGAGTGTTTCAAACTCAAAATTTAACTTACACATCTCTTACAACACTTTAATTCAAGGCCAACAACTCTATTAATTACTTTCTTATGACATATTTTAATTAATTAACTTAACAACATGACTACTCACAACATTACACATCATTTAATGAATAATGAAAGGGTCAATGCACCATAAAAATAAACACATGCAAACATAAACAAAGAAACCAATAAATAAAAACACATAACCCCTTGGTCTCATTTCAAGGTGATTCCCCCCATGGGAATCCCTAACACACACAAACATGCATAAAAAAATACAAGTTTCCATGGTGACCTTGTTGAATTCATCTAGAATTCCAATGTGGTTGGTTTCCAGTCTCCTGATGTTTGTTGTGATATTTTAACCTGCAAAACATGAATACCTTCTTCAGCCTTGTGACCATATCAAAACATCCAGAATAATATAAATAAAATTCCAAAATCATCTAGATATATGGATCACATCAACATCCAAGCAACCAACAAGATCATTTGCAATTTTACACATCAACTATATCATCATCAAATAATTTCCATTTCTTGGTCTAGTCACAATATCCAAATATCACATGTCCGAACAACATCCATAGTATAACCATGTCAAACAGTATATCAACATCAATATCCACAATGTCTCTAATAATCATCATGTATCATAACTGAATCAAGTCAACAATAATCCAAGATCTAACATCTAACAGCATACCATAATTATGTTCATAATATAATTAGCAGTATCATGATCGATATCAAAAAGGTTTCAAAGGGAAGTGGGCACTACAAAAGGAATTCAAAATCCTTCTCCAACCACCCAAAAATGTATTAAAATCAACTACAACAATGATGGGTGTCACTGTAAAACCCATACCTCCATCAGCCTTGCCTTGTTGGGGAAAAAAGGAAGCCCATACCTTCATCATTTTGGTAGGTGAGAAACCTGGAAAATTCCTTCAAATTAAGGACTATATTTCCTCATTTTTAAATACTTAGTATCACTAAAATGGTGTAGTCTATGTAATTTTTGTGTATAAGATAATGATAGCTTTATAAAAAGTTATATTTTGTGAAAATATGAGCTCCCAGTCAAAATTTATGGCCATATGTTGATGATGGTGTCATACTGCAAAAAATGCTAGTGGTTAATCTACTTTTTCCGGCTCCGAAACCTGCATCGCACCCTCCAAAATATGAAATTTAAGACTTTTGGGATTCGGAGCTTCGGGCTTCGGAGATTGATGTCACTATTCATCTGGCAAGCTTGTGAAACCTCCGAAATGCCAAAACCCCAAAGTCTGAAATTCAGGCTTCAGGTTTCAGACCTTTGTTTTTTCGTGGGTTTTGGGTTTCAGGTGTAGACACTTAAAATATTCTTACACTTAACATTTCATCCAATCCCATCAATTAATGACACTTCGTTAAATCCCCATACTTCACTCCACTCTCAGATGCCCATTCACGACAGTATTTTGGTTTTATTCCTCCTATAATCATCTTATTTGGCTAAACTCTCTCTTATTAGCTAAATATTCCTCCTTTCACCCTTCAAAACCTCCCTAGTTCTCTCTAGACCACTTCTATTGGCTTCATAGGCTATCTATCAGTCACAATTGGTTATCCAGACCCCTCCCAACTCTCAATGAGTCTCTAATCACTTGCTAATCAATTTTAAATAGACTAATCCTAGATTAAATAAGCCTAAAGAATGTTTATCCTAATCTAATCTAAAAGTGCTTTTTGAGCTTTAGTCCCACATGCACCCAAATTCTAGATTCTCCCAAGTGGAAAACTATAAATACAAGGCTAAGCCTACCCATTCAAACTACAAATTTACATAAGCTAAAGCCAAAACAAGCCTAAGAAAGCTTAAGAGCTCATTTGCATTAGCCAAGCTAATAAGGCATTTGATCTTGGGTCATCTACCATTAAAATAGCTTCATCTTGCACCCATGTTAGGTTAGTAACGAAATAGCTAAACTGGCCATGTAGCCATTTAGTGAGATTCATTCACCCTCATGGAGTAAACAACACACAATTTGATTTCTTAGAATCTAACTAGGTTCACTTCCATTAAGCTTTCATAGAGTAGAGAGTAGTATACATGTTAGTTTTTTATGTTTTTGTCAAAGTTATAAGGCTTGCATGTTAGCTTCTCTTGTTTAGCTCTAATCCTATGGTGCATAGATGAGTTAGCAAAGCTTTGAGGTTCTTTAGCCTCATTCCATAGATTTTTCCACTTTCCATTGCACACATTTGGTATGCCCGTTAGGACACTTATGTCCATCCTCCATTAATGGAGTCATTTTGAAGCTTTTTGTTTTAGTTTCTAACTATTTCTTAGTTTTAAAGCTTTCTAGGATAGTTTCAAAGCTTTCTAGATTAGTTTCAAAGTGTTTAGATTAGTTCAAGTTTTTAGTTTCACTAATATTTTTGTTCTAAATGGAAAAAAATCATGTTTCTTAACCAATTTAGCTAGGTTTGTCTTGTTTTTTTGCTCTTTGCAGGATCAAAGGAGGTGAAGTGCTGCCAAAAAATTGAACCAAATCAATAAAATTTTGATATTTTTGAAAAATCACGTGTTTTTTAGCCACCTACAAGAAAGGGGGCGCACACGCCATTTTGTGCACGTAGGTGCAACTCTCACTGTGTTTTTTTTACACAGAGGAACGTAGGCACCAAAAAAGTGGCACAGGCACCAAAAAAGGTGTGCAGGTACACTAACAGTGGCGCAAGCGTCACTAGTAATCTTCCTAAGGCCATAACTTTTCCTCCCGAACTTGACACGACTACATTTTTGTTGTGTTGGAAAGGTATTGAAGTGAAATAAACAATGGAAACATAAATTTGGGGTTTTAAGTTACCAAAAATTTAAGGCTTTCATTTTTATTAAACTACTCATTTCTAACATGTCTAAATGCTTTGGAAAATTTGGTCTTTGATGTTCTAACGGCTTGCAAGTTTTATTTTGAATCTAACTTTAGTTTTATAGGGTGTTTTTACATGTTTGATTGTGATTTGACTTGTTTAAAAGGTTAATAAACATTTCAAGTTTAAATCATGAGATTAAATTCATGTATGCTCTTCCCTCGCACCTCTTAGGTGATCTTGGGAATCAAAAATGATTCTTAAGTCCTTTTGATGCTTTGAGGTTGTTAGGAATATTTAAGTGGAAATTGGCTAAACTTGGCATAGTTGAATTAAAAGTGTTTTTCCATTTTGATATCTTTTTGGATTTTTGAAGACAATCACGTATGCTCTTCTATTGCGTCCTTGGATGAGATGTAGAATCAGAAATGATGCCTTCTCTTTTGATGGAAAACTACTGAAAATTTTCATACAGGACCAAAATGTCATTTCTTGCCAAAGAATGGAGGAATCAAAACAAAAGTCAAAAAACTACTAATACATTTGTTATACAGGTTGCCAAACGGTGTTCAAGAAAACCACATCTAATTAAATAAGATCAAACGAACAACATATTCAAAACACTGTATTGCAGGTTTTGAAAAAGGGTACACCCCTCTCTGCTCAACTAGAACATAACCGCTTTGGCATAAAACCTTAAGCTATAACAATGGGGGTGGTTCTAGGAACCCCAAAGTAGTCCATGCAAGAGGGAACCTTGTGGACGAAACGGGAAGTGCTCCGCACTACGTATTTGACTAGTAATTCCTTTGTGAGATAGAGTTACAAGTTGTGCCTACACAACCCTTTTAAGTACACAATTGGATACATCTAATACCCACAATGCTTGAAGGGGGAAAAATCGAGATACTCCCAAACTAGTCAATGTGACTTTTTAGGTAAATCATCCCACTCGTGGATAATCTTTGTAGCACCTAGGACGAGAAAACCACCTAGGAAAATATACTTTGGCCAGGAGCCCACTTTGACCATTCTAAAAAATGTGTTGAGTTGTGAGCCATCATTTTCATCACGAAACATGGGACGCATTACTCTGGCCTAGTTCTTCACTTACGTTAAGGTAAGGCAAAACTCTGCCAAAGTAAAGCCAACATTTTTCACCCTCATTTTGATCTACTTCCTTCACCTTCTTTTGACACTTTATTGATCAAAGGAAGGGTGACTACCTTTGTGTTACCAATCAATTGCTTCTGCCACTTTTTTGTCCATTTACACCCATCCATGTTTGCGGATGGGTAAGTTAAACGTCTAAATTGTGCGGAGGTGTATTTATATCATTAGTAGCCTTTGTGATCTTGATACCCACGTCAAGATTGTCATCATAGTTAGGAATGATTCATCATTTTATCTCCCTCTGACATGTTACGTTGTTTGCATTGTCTCAACACAATTAAGATACTTATGTTAAACTACGTTTCTCGTAAACATGATCTAAGTTTCTGTATTGTGGCATTATGCTGCCCACTTTTTAACACATGCTTGTTATAGTTTGACTTAGTTTTTATTTCAAACATTGTCCTAAATCTTGAAATGTGTCACTTACTTTGTTTGCATCATTTCGATACCACTTTGACACTAATATCTCACTTCTCCACGAAGCTTGATAGATGTATCCAATTGGTGTGGTTACCGTGGCATACATTTGTAAACCCCGCCCTTTAACATTTAGATCTTTTTTGGTTGTTGAACTTGTCATGGTATCCTTTGATTGGGAGTCACATCTACTCATTTATTAATATTTACGCCTTGTTCATTTCGAGCTTGACGTAAATATTGACATTGTGTTGATCACCTTTGCATCAGACTATCACTTTGCACACACATTTTCATATGGTTTATTTCCTTGTTGATTGGCTTTGTGTTTCACACAAGTTACATGATTGTTCCTTATGATTATTCATTCATAAAACCTATTTTCTAGGACAATCCCTTTTTATCTCATCGATATTGCATTATCACGATGTCTGTGTTTCCTTATACCTTCTTCAGAAAGTCATGCATGTATATCGATACTTACGAAATGTCTAGCTGGTTGTCATTATGCTACTAAAATCAACATGTCACTTCCTTCCCTTTGAAGGAGATTCCATCACACTATCTATATCTAGACATTTGTGCCTAAAACAATGCCAAAATGACTCATTATCACACAGTTCCTCATTCTTATGACAATAAGGAACCTCAGGTCTTCGGCAATTCACATCAAAGGATGCCCATCATGAACTAAACCTTGTTTGGTTCTTCACACTAGAGAGTCCCATATCAGGTAACTCGTTCCCCACCTTCATCTCATAGTCAGTGGTATGATTTGGACACTTCTGATCCAAATTATTATTCAAGTTCCCCCCACTCTTCTTTTAATTCTAATCCAAACATTTCCTCTTCTTCTGAGGATTCCAATCCAAATATTTCCTCAAAATCTTCTGATGATTCAGATCCAAGCTACTATTTGGATTCATCCAATTCGACTCCTAAGTCATCTAATGTGACTCCTATGTCATGGTCCTCCTTATCTTCACAGGAACCTCTTCATCATAGATTTAATGTGACTCCTACGTCGTGGTCCTCCCTTTCTTCACAAGACCCCTTTTATCAGTCGCCTCAATGACATCTTCTTCCTTTAAAGATAGGAATGACTCCAAATCCCTCCAATAAAACATCTAAAACAATTCTTGAATCATGGTCCTCTATTTCTCTGTAGGACCCTCGTTATTATTCATTCGATGTGATTCTTGAATCATGGTCCTCCCATTCTTTGTAGGACATTCTTCATCAATCACCCCCAATAAGTCTTCCTTCTTTAAAGATTCATGAGACTCAAAGTCCTTCAAGTCAAATGTCTGAATCGACCCATGCATCACAATCTATAGACTTTGGACTTGATCCTACTAGTTTATAGATGATATACCATCATATAGGTAGGTCCACACCACCTTCTTCTACTCTTGAGACATCTAGCTACACATATTCTTTGTCTCTCACATCATCTTCTTCTATCAATCATCATCAAACATCTTCTAAGTCTTCCACACCAAGTGAACCTATTTCTTCCAATCAACCCCTAGTGGTCGATCAATAACTTATACTGATTGACCTCTTTGAGAATGAAGAAACAATCAAGGCATTGATAGGGGCACATGAAGATATTCCTTTAGAAGATTAAAAGAAAGGAAATTCTCTTTAGACTTCGATGGGCCCACATATTCTGAGAAAAATGTTGATTCCTTTTATCAAGAAACAGAGGAAGAGCCTCAAATAATGCAACTTGATCCTCCTCTTATTCTTCCATCTTCACATTCTTCATTAACAGAGGAAACTCCTCGGTCTTACATTGATCCATGGCCTATCTTCTCATCACCCACTCACTCCTTTTCTATAATAATTCCTCAATCACAATATCTTATGGGGTCAACACCAAGTAGCCCTTCATCTTCATCTAGGTGTGGGTCACCTTCTAGTAGCCCTTCCTCTGCTATTTGTGGGACATTTTTGAGTAGTTCACTATCTTCTATTCTCAGTGCATGCCCAACTAGCCCCTTGTCTTCTAGGTATGGATCACCCCCTAGGTAGTCCATCATCTTCTATTCTTGGGCCACATCCTAGTAGCCCTTTATCTTACATCTATGGGTCACATCCTAGTAGACCTTCTTCTATTCTTGGGCCACATCCTAATAGACCTTCGTCTTCTATCTATGGGTCATGTCCTAGTAGCCCTTCTTCTTATATTCTTGGGCCACATCCTAGTAGCCCTTCATCTTCTATCTATGGGTCACATCTCAGTAGCCCTTCTTCTTCAATTCTTAGGCCACATCCTTGTAGCCCTTCGTCTTCTATCTATGGGTCATGTCCCAATATCCCTTCTTCTTCTATTCTTGGGCCACATCCTGGAATCCCTTCATCATATTCTATCAATAGCTTACCTCCCGGTAGCCCCTCTTCTTAAATCCTTGGACTGTATCCTTTTCATCCATCACATTATTCTTCTACCAAAGACGGTGGTAAGCCCATGGTCATTTCTCACATCAGTTCTAAACATCCAATTTTACTTTCTTCTCCTTCTAGGGATCAGAAAAGTCACGTGTTAGCTTATAAGAAACCCAAACAGTTTCTTAATCAAGCTCAAATCAAAACTACAAAGAGATCTATAGCTCCCAAAAAATCAAACAATATCAAAATTCTAAATCAATCATGATTCAAGAATGCACACCAATGTAACCATCAAGTATGGTGCAAAGTGTGTAAACCTATGGATGGGGAATTAAATCTCCCACATATGAAATCCATGTTTTAGAACAAATCGCAGTCATTTATTGAGTGTGAACTCACCTCGATCATCAAGATCGGGGATAATATCACTCTTGATAAACAAACGTGCCTAGTCTCCCTTATCAAGGAATTCGAAAACATTGTTGTTGAATCTTACTACACAGAGTGACTTTTTTGGTCCCAACCTCTTAAAACTCTCAAAAATTTAAAAACAAAAAACAATTCAAAAATACAAAAACCATTGAGAAAACACAACAAAAATCAAAGGTACAAAGATTAAACATTGCAATCAGGTATTGTGTACACATGGATGTTTCTTTTTTCCCTTGCTATTTTTCTGTAAGTCTCCCTACCATTTTCATCCCTTTGGTGATGATTTGGTTAGCTTATTTACACACATTTTGCGACATTTATCTCTATGGTATCTGTTTGACCCTGGTCTTTCATCACCTTGGTAAATTAAAGAATGACTGACCTCTTAGAGATCCTATCACATTTAACATCTAATAAACTTGTTGTGAAGAATTTTTGGACATATTTGTGGACACTAGCCAATGTCATCATCAAAATCACTTCCACCTCCTTCCATCAAGTCATCTGTGGTTCCTAACCCGTTGTTAAGAAAGAGAGCTGAAATAAGTTTTCAGAAATCAAAGGAAACAAAATCAATCAAAAATCAAAAGCTAAAAGCTACAAAGTAAAAGCAAATTGATATATTACTCTCTCTTGGGGTATTTCCAATAAACTCTACCAGGGCTATGGATGTCTGAATGGTAGTAGAGAAATGTTGCGATTAGAATTTAATACATCTCCGTCAGGGCTATGGATGTGCGGATGGAAGCGGAGCAATGTATGACTATATTTCCACCATCCACTCACAAAATTACCTTTCAAAATCAATCATTCCTACAAATTGGCTAGGGTGTATTGACTTGTTGTCTATTAGATCTTCCCTTCAAGAGGTCATAAATTACATGTACACACACTAGATCTCTATGAGTAAATAGGATTAGTATGTTACCAAGTGTCTTTTTTGGACCTTGTTTAGGCTCTTACTCTAGTCCCTATCTTGTCTCACGATTTGCATCTTTGGCTAATCGTTTCTTCATCGTAATTATTCTAAGCTACATTCATATCATTCACATCATTCTTCTACTTCGTTTAGAACATCCATGTGTATAAGATTACTTTTTTTTCCATGTTTTCAGACACCTTTGTCCCCTTTCACAAAAACAATCTTATCCTTCCTTTCTATCATGTGCTTTTAGGCCAACTTATGTTGGGGGCATCCTTTCTTCTTCCCAACACTTCATTTGTTTACATTCACTATCATGTTGAACCTATCCATAATGGCCTTAGGTCCCGCTTCTACCTGTGAATAGTTCTCCTTTGAATACTCCCACCTAATTGCTGGGGTATTTTTGCATCTTCACCTTTCTCATACACACATGGCCTTATGCCCCATGTACATCCCATCTATCGCTAGGGGCATCCATGCTTCCTCATCTTCCTGTAAATAGTTTCAGAAAACTTTCAAAAAAATCAAAAACATTAAAATATGTTAGAAAAATCAAAACATTCAAATATGTTAGAAAAATCAAAACATTCAAATATGTTTAAGAAAAACTTCTCAAAATTGAAAATCATCCTACAAAACATCACTCTTTGGTTCTCACCTGTTCATGTGCGCAACTCGCGGATCATTTTGATCTACCTCCATCAACAAAAACTAGGCTATTTACTTCATCTGTACTATAGGGCACACCAATTTTCTTGGTACTATTTTGTAGTGCACATTGATTTTCCATTGGACTGAAGTGTCCTCCGTTATTCCTCTCACATGTATCCTTTATTGGGGCACCATCATTAACCCTTGTTGTTAATTCGAATAGGTTGGAACTGAATCTTGATAACAAAAACATGGTACTTGTTTCTCTGTTAGGTTTAGCTTGTTTACTTTCTCATATTTCATTGTATTATGTATGTTGCATGGAGTTAGGCATCTTTCACTTTCTCGTATATTGCATTTCATTATGTATGTTGCATGGAGTTAGGCATCTGTTTACTTTCTCGTATTGCATTGCATTTTGTATGTTGCATGGAGTTGGTAGTTTTAGCAATGGACATTTTTTCTTATATGGCTTTTCATGTCATACTACACTTTTGTTCATTATTTTTTAATAAGGACTGATGATGAAGATCTCTAGTAATATTATGAAAAATAAAGTTGTTTAAAAGGAACTGGATGGATGTTAGCTTATTCCCCCTTTCTCATACTCCTTTTCTTCTATATCCCCTTTCTTTTCTTCTTCTTCACAGTATCATTTCTTTTATTATATTTTTGTCATCTTTTCGATCGTCGATCAAGTTCTTCTATCACCCCATCACCAATCGAGGGGGCATCCTTCATTATTCTCATTTTTCTTCTATCCCTTCAATATTTTCTACTTGTTTATGCTTCTCTACTTTCTTTGAAGTGAGGTTGATTACATCACCCCAAATAGGGGAAAATGTAGACACCTAAAATATGCTTACACTTAGCATTTCATCCAATTGAATCAATTAATGACACTTCGTTAAATCCCCATACTTCACTTCACTCTCGGATGCCCATTCATGACACTCTTTTGGTTGTATTCCTCCTATAATCAAATTGTTTGCCTAATATCTCTCTTATTAGCTAAACATTCCTTCTTTCGACCATTCAAAACCTCCCTAGTTCTCTCTAGACCACTTCTATTGGCTACGTAGGCTATCTATCAGTCACAATTGGTTATCCAAACCCCTCCCAACTCTCAATGAGTCTCTAATCACTTGCTGATCAATTTTAAATAGCCTAATCCTAGCTTAACGAAGCCTAAAGCATTTTTATCCTAATCTAATCTAAAAGTGCTTTTTGAGCTTTAGTCCCACATGCACCCAAATTCCAAATTCTCCCAAGTGGAAAACTATAAATACAAGGCTAAGCCTACCCATTCAAACTACAACTTTACATAAGATAAAGCCAAAAGAAGCCTAAGAAAGCTTAAGAGCTCATTTGCATTAGCCAAGCTAATAAGACATTTGATCTTGGGTCATCTACCATTAAAATAGCTTCATCTTGCACCCATGCTAGGTTAGTAATGAAATAGCTAAACTTGGCCATGTAGCCATTTAGTGAGATTCATTCACTCTCATGGAGTAAACAACACACAATTTGATTGCTTAGAATCTAACTAGGTTAACTTTCATTAAGCTTTCATAGAGTAGAGAGTAGTATACATGTTAGTTTTTGATGTTTTTGTCAAAGTTATAACACTTACATGTTAGTTTCTCTTGTTTAGCTCTAATCCTATGGTGCATGAATGAATTAGCAAAGATTTGAGGTTCTTTAGCCTCATTCCATAGCTTGTGCAACTATCCAATGCACACATCAGGGTTTCGGGGGTTCAGGTTTTTGAATTTTGGGGGTTCAAGTTTCAAGATTTGAGGGGTTCAGGTTTCAGGATTTTGTGGTTTGGGGTTCAGGGGTGCAGGTTTTGGGGGTTCGAGTATGGGGATTTCGGGGGTTCAGGTTTTGGTATTGGTCATCCATCTGATCGTTGCATATCTCTGAAATCCTGAAATCCCAATGGTTGAATTTTAGACTTCTTTTTTCCTCCCCAAATAACAATGTTCATCACTCGATCCCACTACCAACTCTGAACTCCTGAATATCTGAAGTCCAAATTTCAAACTTAGGACTTTAACCTCCTTCGGACCTTTTGAATCAACCGAATCTGAATTCTTCCACATCACTTCAAATTTCTTGGTTCGTCCTTGAAATGTGATCTCCCATAGTCGAAATGATCCTTCTATTTTCTCTATGTGAGGCCTTGTTTGTCCAAAATTAGATAACAGGTTCCGTCGTAAATTAACTTTGTTTAGAGCTTACTTGGTGTTAGTTTCTTTTGATATAACTTACTTAATTTAGTATGAACACATTTTTCACAACAATGTGTTCATACAAAATTAACTAAGCTATATCAAAAGAAGGTAACAACAAGTAACCACTAAACAAAGTAAATTTACTAAGTAACCTTGACATTGTTAAAGCTTAATAGAAAGCTAATATGGAATAACATAAAATAAATCATTTAACTACAAGACATTCCTACTAAAATGTATAATTGATTTTAAACCTATAAACCTATGAACATCATAAGCAATTTTTGTTTGGCTTGAAGATGGTGTAAGAATATCGTAAAAATGACTACATGACCATGTTTAGATCTTCCTTTACTAATCAAGCATGATGAAATGGATGTAAATATGAGCGAATTATTCCATCAATGGAGAAAGGATCTTAATCATATGTTTTATACTAGAATATTAACAAAAGTAGTATGTAGGTGTGAGAGGAAGGATCTTGGTCCTTTATATAGCTTTCCATTTGGGAGAAGCTTTAATCCCAATGAATGTGGGATAAAGGATAAAGAACATTTATACTTGTTAATCTTTATTACAGGAATAAAAAAGTGATTAACAACTCATGGGAGTTAGGGGTTCTTTAATTAATCAACTATGATAAATTAATAGGCTAGAATAATCTTTTTAGGATTTTTGGGCATGATTTATGAGGAATTGGATATGATTTGAATTATTTGAAAGTGAGACTTAGCTAATAAAATGGTTTATTGATTAAATGCATTGTTAAAAAGGTTTAATTAAGTAATAATAGTTCATTAATGGATTCAATTATAATTATAACTAATGAAATGGTGTTAATTGACATCTGGAATGTGATAAAGGATAGTTCATTAACGAAGTGTTGTTAATTGAACAAAATAAAGGGAAACATTAGTTAATTAGTAGGAAATCACTAATTATAATAGAAATGATAGGAAAGAGGATAATTAGTACAATTTAAGCAATAAAACTACATAAACAAATTTTAGGTGTCTACATTTGCCCCTCTTTTGGGGTGGTGTAAGGGATGTCATTTTAAAGATAGTAGAAAAGTAAATTTTGAAAAAAAATTGATAGAATGAAGGATTCACCCTTGAGTGTTAATGGGGTGATAGAAGAGCTTGATCGACGATAAAAAATACGAAGGAAACACATAGAAGAAACAAGGTGAGAAATGGAGGAATAAGAATCATCCCCATTGCCCCAGGTGTTTTAGAAGAAACATTGATAGCGATAAGACATGATAGTGAAGAATATGGAATTATATTTTGCATCCAGCTCATTCAATAGATAACTTTTTTTCATCATGTTGCTCATATGATCTTCATTATGGGATTTTATAAAAATATACTGATAGAAAAAAAGTGTAAAATAACATGAAAAGCTATAATACTAACATTTTTCCATGTTTAAAAATATAACTCAATGCAACATACATAATGTAATGTAATATGAGAAATTCGAGAAGCTAACCTAATAAGGAAATAAGTAAAAACATACATACTCAAACAAACAACATTTAAGATAGTTGCACCAATGTTTTTATTATTGAGCTTCAGTTCCCAAATGTTTGAGTTAATGACAAGGGTTAAAAATGGTGCCCCAAGAAGTGATACATACGAGGGGAATACACAAAAAACACAGTGGTCCTATGAAAAATAAATCATGCACAATGAAACAATACAAAACAACTTAGTTGTGTAAGCGAGTACAAACATAGTAAGTAAACCAACTTTGTTAATGGAGGTAGATTCAAATGTTTCACAAGTCATTAGCGTGAACAAATGAGGATGGAAGAAATATGTTTTTTAGGAGAAATTTAGATGTTTGAGGATGATGCATTTGATACAAGCTTCATCTGCATGCATTCCTTTTACGAAATTTTGAACTTTTGCTAATTTAAAAAAAAATAAAACAAGAAAATGATATATAAGAATGACTATATCATGGGATATTTCCAAAAAACTGATATAAAGCAAAAACATTCCCCAGGTAGCAGAAAGGGTTACCGAGAAGGAAAAACATGTCTTTTTAAGAACAATAATCAACACAACGAGAGCTAAAAGAATATAGAAGAATCAGGTAAGTCATCTAACAACTCGAGGGTGAGAAAAATGATGAATTAGGGAATGTAAACTATATATAGCAAGCAAAGAGGGGTAAAATCAATCGCAGTGAGTTATTTTTTATATACCCTTTTGAGTTTTTTAAGATATTGTTTCTCTAACTTTGGAGAGAAATGAGATGAATTCAGAGGTGGAAATACCACGTAGATCAAGTACAAGATTTTGCGATGCATCCCACATACCCAACACCAATATGTAAAGATTTTTTTTTACATTTAAGTCTGCCTATGAGCATTTATGACTAGGTGAAAATATTGGGGTCACACTAGCACAAACCCTAGGGTGCGCTATTGCTAAGTGGTGCATTGGTACAAAAAGGTTGCATTCTTGTGCAGAGGAGGTTTGTGCTAGAAAAAAACTATAAATTAGGTTATTTCAAGTGTGTGCAAGAACAAAAAATGAGATACTAATGTGCAAAGGTGCATGCTAGTGCAAACTTGCGCTTCTTCCAAAAGGGGTGTTCTAGTGCAAACAGGTTTGTGCTAGTACAACTTTTGTGCCTTAGGAAAAGTTTAAGAAGAAAATTCAAAGTTTTGGAAAAAGTCAAAAAATGAATAGAAGAATGTAGAATCAAAAATGATGTTGATAAAATGTTGTGCAATCTAGCAGGCGAGATTATGAAACATGGATGTATGTGAGCGACATGGGTGCCTTATAGCCTATGAACAAAAATTTACATGGCGGGAGGAGAGATGATTGATTGTTCTTCTGAGTTCCACTATTTTGACACATATTTCATAAATTCAATACATTCCACTTGATCATGCCCTCTTAAGTTCCTTAGTAGAGAGATGGCGGAATGAGAGCCAAAGTTTTAGACTACCGACTTGTGAGATTATACTGACCTTAGAGGAAGTTTGGTGTATCATCAAAGTGCCAATTCAGGGCATCTTGGTCGAGTACGATGGAGATCAAACCCGAATATGAGATAACATTTATGGCATTTTTTTTATGTTGGGACATACCCCTAGAAGAGTATGGCATTAGATCTTAAGGAATTCTTTGCAGATAGATATATTACACGGATGTTAGTTTACTTGATGGATTTTTTTAGTGGATAATTTGTCCCTGAAAAGACTAGCACGTACTTTCAACTTTGTTTGACGGGATTAGTAGACATGTTAATGGATGGAGAGGTATTTTTTGGGGTCATTATATGTTGGCCCACTTGTATTAGAATTTGCATTAGATTACATACCAGGATGAGAAGAACCTTGAATCATGAAAATTAATACAAATCTAGGCATCAGATCATATTGCTATTGGTCACCCACATGGAGTACTACGAGGTACAACTGTATATGAGCCCTCCTGTATGGTATGGGAGCCAGTGGGTGAGGATTTTCTCTCGCACATGGGGGATACATAATATGATAGACGTGCCCTTGATGACTTGCAACTGCATAGAATCACTTGACAACCATGCATATTATATCAGTGGCATGATGATAGTATGTAGCTCTGTATTGCAAAGGTATAGAACTTTATTCGTGGGAGACAATCATATCAGAGAGTGGTACCATGTTGACTGGGTACAGTGACAGCTTGGCTATATCTAGGACATACTCAGAGATGAGATGTGGTACATGCATAGGACATGTGAGACATTTTATTTTGGGCCACTGATCAAATAGCGAAGAGCTCATGTTACATCGCCCCATAACATCGGATTGAACATCCTAAGGTAGTAGACCCCAAGACTACAACAAAGTATGGGGCTTGCTATACAACAACACGTTCTCTATACCTAACGAGCCGTAAGGCCGTGATAGATGCATGTATACTCGCAGTAGTGTTGCGTATATAGGGACATACCTTAAGAGATTGGTCCAGATTGTGTCAACCTAAGGCTGAGGCACCTTTACAGGTACTAGGCCAGGATCAATAGGTATAGGTGTCGCAACAAGGCCCCCCCCACAGAAGCCATTATAGTAGCAAGCCCATGTATACGTACAACAAGTTATCATATAGGGTATACAGGTGCAGGCATAATAGGTTCCCATATTACAAGCTCCAACTTGACCACTGTTGAGTAGCGAGTCCTCCCTTAGCATAAAGTTGGGACAATGGAGATGGAGGAGATGGATGGAGGTATCACCACATAGTCCGGTAGGTGGATGATGGAGATTAATATATAGAGATCACCTACTATATAGGCTTCTCAGGGTACATCGGATATACCATCCTTGAGGAAACAACTATAGCAAGTCACTGGAGAGAGAGACGAGTTGGCTACTGAGTGAGTATAGTTATCGGTACATGTTTCCCAAGAGATAGGAGAGCGCGATGAATTCTAGCATGCATCCTTAGCTACAAGTTCTCAAGAATTAGTCTTTGATTTTTAGATAGCCACCGGTAATATTTCCTATTATATAACATTACATTATGGGTCCGTTCAAGAAGGAGGGGGGTTCATACACTTTATTCAACTAGCCAACAATATTTCTAGACCAATATCATACACGTCATCTTGTTCAGTAAGTTCAGTATAGATGTCACCCCCTTAGTAGGGAGAATCTACATAATAGAGTGTTGGAAAACAGATGCTGTCACCTAGCTCCAAGATAGGTAGTCTGGGTATGGGATAAAGACATGGTTGACTTGGTATTATTCTAATGTACTCGTGTTTTATGTATGTGTCATTATGAGGGTACAATCTTGATCGTATGTATATATTTATCTATATATATATATATATATATATATATTATGCCTTAAGATGAAGGCATATTTTTTTAATCCATGCCAATGATGGCCGATTGTATCTGATGTATTTCGAGACACATTCTTTTGTACATAGAAATTTGTATTTACATGGATATATAATGATGATGGACTATGTTTACTTATCGTGTACCATGTTTATGAGATAGCATGTTTAGCCCATGTTTTTATTATGGTGTCAGATGAGAGGTGGATAAAGATAAACACTCTTTCCCCTCTTTTGATGATATGATATGATGTTATCTTAGCATACATGTGTAATTTTAATTATTATGATGATGTAGCTTAGCATTTATTGAAATGTGATGACGTTTAGATCTGATGATAGATGAAACTAATGATAAAATGATAAAAAATTGTACAAGCAAACAAGATAAGCACAAGATAATAAAAAAAACACAACTATATACAAGCATACCAAATAAAAATGAACTCAATGCCTCCAACAATACATTAAAGTAATACTCAATCTAAGAAAGCAAATGAATATAAATTAAAACAAACAAACATGGAAAATAAAAGCAACAAAACTATGTATAAATAAACAACTAAACCAAGCAAACTAGCAATTTGTTTTTGTGGTACAATTTTGAAATGTTTTGCATTGTTTTTGGAATTAACTTGAGAAAATGTTCTCTTTTTTTGAGTTTTTGATGACACATATTTGAATGTTTTGATTTTTCCAACTAATCATATTTGAATGTTTTGGGATTTTAAAAATTTATACGAATTATTTTAAGATTTTTCCATAAGTTTTCTGAAGCTATGTATAAGAAAAATAAGAAGTGTGGATTCCCCAACGATAGATGGGATGTACAAGGGCATAATTCCATGTGTATGTGAAAGAAGCAATCATCCAAAGTTTCTCCTGACATTAGATGGGAGTGTAAAAAGGAAAATAGGTTTTCCTTATTGCGACCCAACTTTTTTTCCCCACTTATAAATGCTCAAAAATGCACTCAAACATAAAAATGTTTCTTTACGTACTGGTGTCTGGTCCGTGGGAAGCCTCCTGAACTATCGTAATTGATATGCATGAGGATTTTTCCTCTGAATCCATGCCATTTCTCTCCAAAGTCATAGAAAAAATATCTCCAAAACTCAAAAGGGTATAATAACAAATAACTCACCGTGATGGATTTTACCCCTTTTTGCTAGCTATATATAGTTGTTTTCCCTATTTAATCATTTCTCTTTCCCTTGAGCTGCTAGATGACCGCTATGATTCCTATATATTCTTCTAGCACTCGCTGCGATGATTATTTTTATTAAATAGTAAATTTTCACCTGTTTTCGCTATGCTCGAGAATGTTTTTACTTTCTGACGACCCTTTTGGCTACGCAGGGCATAAATTTTCTTTCCAACATTTTTTTAGTGATATACTATGATATTTTCAATATTCTAGATTATTTTATTCTTGGAAAAATTTAAAATTTTGTAAAAATCTGAAAAATCCAATAAAATAGTAATAATTAAAAAAATAAAAAAAATTGGTAAAAATTAAAAGACCCAAAAAATTGGAGAATTTAATTTTTTTTGAGAATGGGTAAAAGGAATACACTTAGCTGAATCCTGTTTCAAATGCATCGTCCTCAAATTTTATAATTTTTCTTACAAAACATATTTCTTCGGTCTTTGTTTGTTCTCACGATGGACTTGTGAATCATCTAAATCTACCTCCATCAACAAAGCCAGTTTTCTGATCATGTTTGTACTCCCTTGCACAACTAAGTTACTCGGTACTATTTCATAGTGCATGATTTCTATTTCATATGACCCCTGTGACCTCTATGTATTCCCGTCGCATGTATCCTTTCTTGGGGCACAATTTTTAACCCTTGTCATTAACTCAAATATTTGGGAATTGAAGCTTGATAACAAAATCATTGGTGCAATTGTTTTGAAGTTTGTTTGTTTGAGTATGTGTGTTTTTAATTTTTTCCATATTAGGTTATCTTGTTTACTTTCTTGTATTGCATTACGTTATGTATGTTGCATTGAGTTAGTGTTTTAGCAATGAACAAATGTTAACATTATAACTTTTCATGTTATTTTGCACTTTAGTTGTATGTGTATATTTTAATAAGAGACGATTATGTAGATCATATGAGAAAAGTGATGAAACAAAGTTGTTTATTTAACGATATAGATGAAAAATGTATTTCCATATTCTTACCTATCATGTCTTATCACTATGAATTTTTCTTCTAAAACACTTGGGGCAATAGGGATCATTTTTCTCCCTCCCTTCCCCATCTTGTTTCTTCTATCTGTTTCCTTTATATTTTCGATTGTTGATCGACCTCCTCTAACACCCCATTGAAACTCCAGGGGGTATCCTCCATTCTACTAATTATTTTTGAAAATTTACCTATTTGTACTTATCTACTGTCTTTGAAGTGACATCACTTACGCCACCCCAAAGAGGGCAAAAGATAGACACCTAAAATCCAGTTACTGAGTTTTATTACTAGAATAGTACTAACTATCCTCTTTCCTATCATTTCCATAATAATTAATGATTTCCCAATAATTAACTATCACTCCCATCTATTTTGGTCAATCAATGATAGTTCATTAATTAACTAGCCTTTATCACATTTCAGACACTAATTAACAACACTTCATTAATTTTAATTCTCTTTCAATAAATTAATTAACTATTATTAGTTAATTAATCCTCTTTAAAAATGTATTTATTCAAAAAAACCTTTTATTGGCTAAATCCCTCTTTCAAATGCTTTAAATTATATTAAATTCCTCATAAATCACTCCCAAATAGCCTAAAAAGCTTATTCTAGTGTATTAATTTATCCTAATTGATTAATTAAAGCACCCCAAACTCCCATGAGTTGTTAATCACTTGTTAATTCCTATAATCATGTGTATGAAGTCTAAATATACTTTTTAATTTATCCCACATTCATTAGGATTCAAGCTTCTTCCAAATGGAAAGCAATATAACGGACTAAGCTTCTGCATCTTAGACCTACACCATACTTTTGCTAGTATTATTATATAAAGCATATGCTTAAGAGCCTTTCTTCATTGATTGAATAGCTTTCTCATCATTTCATCCATGTATTACTACTTGATCAGTAAAGGAATATCTAAACATGGCATTGTAGCCATTTTAGTCAGATTATTTCATCATCTTGAAGCCACAACACACATTTTATTTCTTATGATCTTCATAGGTTTATAGTTTCGAAATCAATCATACATTTTTGTAGGAATGGCTTGTAGTTAGATGATTTCTTTCATGTTATTGCATATTATCTTTCCATTATGATTTTATCATGATGGTTCCTTATTAAATTACATTTGTTTAAAGGCCACTTGGTGTTAGTTTCTTTTGATATAGCTTAGTTAATTTAGTATGAAAACATAGGGACCACACCTAATTTCATCAATAATAAGATGGAAAAAATCATAAATTGTTTCATCTACTTTGCACCTAACTTTGAAGTAATGATTGTAGATGGTAGCACCATCCAATGTTAAGGCTAATGCCATAAAATAAGACTTATGATGGGTAACTAGCAAATGAAATCCTCTATGTTAACTATTTCCATGGGTGAAGCTCTGGATTAGCTATGAATATTTTAATATTTAAAATAAGTTTTTGCAGCTTATTGCTCCAAAAGTAACTTTTCTTTGCTTTGAATCTGCTGTAAATTGCTATGATTTTCTCATAAATCTAATTTGTGGTCCCACCAGGCGTGCCAAAAACTGTTATCTATTGAAATTGGACCCTATTGAGAAATGGATGCACGTGTTCTAAGCTTTCTCTAGATCTCTCTCTTTCCTAGATATAATGGAATCACCTCAGGTCTATGGGTATACATATTGTTGAGGTGAGTCTCTGGTATCAAGGTGGTTTCCTTCTTGATGTATCCTAAACTAATTTTTTGGGGTTCTGAGAGTAAAAGATGACTGTAAATGAATTGAAAATTGGGGTGATACACCAAAATTGATGAGGGCTTTGAATCAGTACATACACAATATCTGAGAATGGATTCTGGATTCACAAACCAATAGTTTTTCAGTAGAGTATTAAGGTAGATAATTGATGTATTGATTATAAATTTCACAACAATACTGTTGAGATACACATGCACACTAATATCATGCAAAAATTACTAAATTTTCAATAGGTTAGGATGATTAACAAGGGAATTTGACATTCACATGGATTAATAAGACATCCACAAGACTGAAAATTATTGGAAAGGCATAATATAATTCTCATTCAAAGGGAAAAACTGGCAAAATCTGCTTCAACAATCCTATGTCCCAAAATTCCTCCTCTGTGTTTTGCCAATGGACACAAGATATAGAAATAATATTCATCCCACCCCTACTAAAAATAGACTAAAATTGTACTCACCCATGCATCCTATTTTTATGCTTTATCTTGAATAAATAAAGAAATAAAAATAATCATGCTAATACAATGAGGCATTAATAGCCTTGTTTACAAAAATATAACTTAGTCAAACTACAGTTGACTGTTCTATTTTTAATAAAGCTAGGTAAATAATTGGCTAATAGTAAACTTTTCTATATGAACAAGTCTTCTCTAATGCATGCAATACCTGTCTTCTAGTGCTTTATGTGACATTTATAATTTTGATTCACTTGCCCCCTTGGATGCACATGCAAAATAATATGTCCCTATGAGTGAGGAAAAATAAATACTTTATTAGCAATACTTGGAAAAAAATTCACCGATGTATCCATCTTGATGGCGACCACTTGCAGGCTCTGATGTTGACATTTGTTTGTCTTCTTGTAGTCACACGAAGAATTGCACTCTAGAGGAAATATAATTTGACCATTTTTTAACTCTCCCACTGTGGGGACCACTTATGACATGTGCACATCTTGTAGCATTATTTTATAGTCCACCTTTTGGAGAAATAAAGGATGTGTGACAAAATTAAGGTAATGTTTCTTGCATAACTCTATATTCAAATCACTTTTGAGGGGTTACTTTATTCAAATGAAAAGTTACCTTTGTAAAAGATAGGTCAAGAGACCCCTTTGCATAATCCTTTGAATATAATATGTTGACCCCTCAGAATTATATGGAACAAGGCATAGTTTGGTTCCAATAATCACTTGATAGATTTTTTCAATGTTTGATTTTTTTCGAATAAGGTTTTAGACATTGGAAAGGTTAATGTGCAATGATTTTTAACTAATTGGGTTGGTCCCCTTTACTATGATGCTCGACCCTTTCATTGTTTGTCTATGGTGGATTACTCAATTACACCCTAATTAGGGTTTCATCATTGTTTGACATGTGGATTCTTTGAATGAACCATGGTTAAGTTGGGTTTTCTAAGCTCCGTTTGATCTTTGTTGCACAATCCTCTTCCGTCAATTTCATTGTACCCTCGGTTAGGTTTTTGGACCTTGAAATCAATATGGTCAGTTGTTGTGGTTATGGTTTGCATTTGCTTTGATCCTGGTAATTGAATGGTGGCCATTGATCTTTGTACCCTTGTAAAATTAGATCATTGATCTTTCAACTCATGGTGAGAGAGGTAGTTGGTAGTGCTTAATATTTCTGATCGTTGATTGTTGCACGGTTTGATCTCAGCCATCAAAGAATGACTCGGGAGAGTTAGGTTTTTGAATTATTTCTCTTCATGTATATATTGACTTTTTCTACTTTCAGTAATATCATTGAAGTCGAGTTTTCTCTATCTCTGTCTAGCAATTCATTCTCATAAGATCGTGGAAATGTGTCCTCATAAGGAGGTAAGTGATTAAAATGGGTGATGTAAAGGAAGGAATCTTTCAAAAATATATATAGATATTAATAATTATCCTTGAGATTCAACATCATGAAGTACAAAAATCAATTATGATATATTTTTATAACAACCCTAGGGACTCTAGGGTTTGAGAAAGATATTTCATTCAAGATTTAGGTCCATGAGATGTTTATACCCTAGTTAATTTCTAGGTGTTTTTAATGTAAAATAAAAAGAGGATGCAAAGGTTAGAAACATGTAGACTATTTTAATCTAATTAACTTCCAACATCAATTATACATGACTCAAAGAATGCATTAAAATTTGAAATTATTGACAATCTATTAGTAACTAGTTAAAATTCATAATCTATGCTAGATAGAATTATGTATTCAAATGATTTAAGGATTATCTACATGCATAGGATAGTCAAAGAGGAAGATATGGGGTTATAGATTATGCATATGAGATTCTATAATTATAAACTGAGAAAGTATGGGCTCTTCAAGATTTTGTATAGTGTAAGCCAAAGTCGTATGGTCTATAATAATATTTTTATGTTTTCATACTGTAGACAAAAAATCATGCACTTTAGACATTATTTAGTCTCGTTCACATACTACTATTTACAAGGTTTTTGAGTGAAGAAAGTACTAATTAATCCCCGTCATTTTCCCATCTTGATTTATTTTATTTCTTCATTCCCAACATCCACTACACATATCTCGAGTCCCTCTCCAGGTGCTCCAAACTAGTTAATCAGTCTAGATCCGTCTGTTTTGGGACTTCTGGACATTTGTTCCAACTTAAGAATTTTCCAATTAACTCTGTGACACAGTCCCACGAGCATATTCCATTCAATTGAGTTCTTTCCTCTTCTCTCTTACACATTAGAGTTATCAATTCCCTTTTCATAGTTTCTTGGGTTATTTATTTACTTCTTTACTAAATTTATTTACTTTATTTATAATTGTTGGAATCCTAGATTAACTACCATATATTACACTTTTTAGTTAATCATTTTTGTCAACCACAATTTCAACACCTCATTTTAATCATGTCATCTCGTTATCAACTTATGCATCAATCTTCTTATCCTACCTTTGCACTAACTAAGGTCTTAGGCATCATTACTACCATTGTTGATTTCATGTTTATGCACACTCAACGTCCTCTTCACTTTGTCACACCTAGAGCTAATGCATCCATCAATGTAGTTACAACTTATCAAACTCGTCCTAATCCTCCAACCACATCTACTCCTCCACCCATTACTCTAGAAATGCCTCCCACTAATTCTAAGGGAAATGACATCATTGAACTTAAAAATATGCTCACTAAGATCTCTTTTTATGATTTTTTGTGTAATGCACATGACTATCATAACACGTTAGAAGAATACCTTTCTACAATTCACATTGAAATTGATAATTTTATGCTAGCCTTTGCACATATCATGCAATATCTTCGTAATTTACCACATGCTATATATTTCACTAATGACGATTTGTCACATTTTGCAAAACGCAACCCATGTGTGCTCCTTTACTCATTACTACTATCATAAGTACTACTTGTATTAAATGAGTCCTTATTGATAATGGATTAGTTGTAAATTTATGTGCTCATTCATGTATGAAGAAATTGGGTATTATCGATAATCTAATTTTGAAGAAATCCACTGTCATCTGTAGTTATGATTCTACCACTTGCACATGTCTAGGGACTATCTCATTTCATATTCAGGTCATGCCTAACACCATTCTTACTGAATTCTATATTATCAATGCCTCCCTCGAGTTCAATCTCTTGTTAGGTAGGCCTTAGATTCACACAATGCTAGAAGTTCCATCTATCATTCACCAATGTGATAGTATGGCTATGAACATACTATCACCAAAGATCTAGAGCCATTCAAATACTTTCGCATAGACCCTATTACTGTTATGCCCATACCACCTTCACAACATATTCCATATAGTAGTCTTGACACAAACGACATTGGTCAGCCTATCACTTCACAATATCCTTCTACCATTACCAGTGCTCTACTGATTTCTACTTGTACACAACCTCTATTATTTCACCTACCATATCAGTTCCTCCTAGTCTTCCTTCTCCTCTAGTTGTGACACCATCTACTGCTACACCTATGACACCACCTACTAACATCCTTGATATTTTTATACAACATGATGATTTTCACACTAATTATTTTAAGGATTCTGATGACAAACTTGGCACTATCTAATTTAAAGATAAATCATTGAGACTACTTGATTTTAATCCTCTTTGCATAGACGATTCTTATTTCGAAGAAACCTTTGTGACCGACAGTCCTGGCGAGTATAGGTGTAAGACTCCTCCCTATAATAATTCTATGGTACTATAATGGGGTTCTGTAAATAGTATAGGTGTTATTCCATCCTCTCCTTCATGAGTTACAACTTCGCTGCCTCCTTTTACATGCACACTATTCTACAACAGGTCCTTTTGGAAACACATCCCTATCAATTCCATGTGCTTAGAAACTATTTGTACACATGAAAATTTAGTTAGGTTCGACATCACACTCATTGACATTTTACCACCTCTTCATTCACCACATCTTTGTCATGGTTATTTGCACATTACGACATCTTATGGCTTGTGTGTCTTTCATTTGATTGTCTTTATTGCGTGTACCCTATTAGCATAGTATACATACCTAATTTTATTATTAAACTAAGCTTCTATCTATTCCATTATTCTCTCACCCACATCCATATCTTCCTCCTTTAGTTTATGGGAATATTGTTTATTATCTCTCCTATATAATGTACGTACTACTTCATAATAAAATAAGGTGTGTAGATTATTTCACTCCACATTATTCTCTCCTATCTACCTCCTACATTTTTGGTATTAGCGCAAACTTGACCTATGCCTGTGCATCTGAAGGAGAAAAGTCTAACATAGGGGAAGAAAAGGCAACCTGCATGCGTGGAAGAATTATTCTATTTTGTGTGTAGAAACACTTGTATATTTCTGTGTTGTGTTGAGAAGTACACTAATCACATTTCTTGAACACCAGTGATCTGCAAGAGGCTCACGTGGAGGAAGGACTGTTTGATCAGCCTGTTGGAGAGCTGTTCTTTGCAAAAGCTACGTGAAATTTGGGTGAAGATCATTCCGTACTTGTGGAAACTCCTAATACTCTTACTTGCGTACATAAAAAAATCAAATGCTTATCAGGATGGATGTGGTCATCCAGAGCCTTGAGTGGGAGATATTTGTTGCTGTGTGGGAGTATGCAATATTTTTAATTTCTTTTTGGACATGGAGATCTGCATAAATAGCTTTGTGTGGAGAGTTTTTCTTCTTGTTCTACATGGATACTGCTGCATAGTCTTCAAAAAAGAAAAAAAAAATGTGACACTTCAGCTCTCCCTATTTCCATCTCTGGTTGATGGGATATCCTTCCCTCCTAGGCACACACTCTGCCTAGACATTAGAAGCTGTGTGGTGGAGATTAATTCAACCTCAATTGACCTACCTGATATAGCTCTGAAGCAGCTAGCACCATCATTACATAGAAGGAGGAGGAATTTATTGTCAGAATCTAGAGCTTTGCCAATCTGTGTGGATCTTCATACCTGCATAGAGGAAGAACAAGCTAGAAAATGCTTGCTACATGGATATAGCTGTGTGGAGCGTGGAAGGCTGAAGGTTTTGTTTTCAAAAGACCATTCCTCCCTGCAAGAAATCCATCATTCTCTACGTGGAAAAAAGACAAAGAGTTATACCTATATGTAAGAGAAAGGAGAAGCGAGAAAAATGAGAGTTGGACATGTAAAGTTGTTATTTGCTGCACGGAGAGGAGGAAGTAGCCACTATAAAAAAAATACACCGAATTTCAAGTGTAGATAATTTGATTGAGAGCATCAATAACACGGCCACCACTACTGAAAGCCAGAACATCAACTCACCATCCAGAGAACACCGTGAGGAAGCTTCTGAGAGCTCCAGGTTCTACTTTTCTTTGCTAAACGAGCTTCGGAATACCATCAATCGAGCCTTCATCAAGCTAGTTCAAGAAGGACTTCTTAAATACTTCCTTTTCGATATCAGTTGCCAAGAAAAGTGAGTTCGGGAAGAATTAGAAGCCAGGTACGACGCCGACTGTGATGACAAAGAGGAATTCGACACAAAGCGTCACCGTCTCATTGAACACAAATATCATGAGCATCTACGAGCCTGTAATTCTCATCAGTGAGTCAAAATTGTAATAACTCTTGAAATAAATAAATAAATCTTTTTTATTACAATGTCTTCTCTGAAATTGCTTCTTTCCGATGCTCATTTTCTCAAAGGGCCCAATTTTACGGCCTGAAAAAAAAATGAAGACAATCCTACAGTTTGAAGGATTATGGGGCATTGTGACTGGATCGGTGCCCGTTCCCACTGCTCATGACAAATTAGTTAAGTATGAGATGGCTAGTGCAAAATCCTTGATTCTGATAATGCTGAGTGTCAGTGATGATGTGTAACCACATGTTTGGAATGCGGACAAACCAAAGGATGCCTGGGATAATTTGGCAACAATTTATGATGCCAAAAATCAGACCAAGATTCTTCATCTTCAGTCAAAGCTGCACACCCTCTCTATGGGGTCAGATGAGAAAGTGGAGGAGTTCTTACATCACGTCACTGAGCTGAGATCGGATTTATTGGCACTCAGTGAAATGGTGAATGATAAACTTCTCATCATAATCACCTTGAGAGCACTCCCTTCTCAATTCTGAGTGTTCGTTAAGACACTGAATGTGTCTAAACAAATAGTTACATTCGAAGAAATTGTGAATTTTCTATAGCAGGAAGAGGCCATCACTTCATCCCATGAGGAGTCTTAGGATAAATCCCTATTCTCAAAGACATAACGTGGCCAGAAGAATTAGAAGGGTCCCCCAGAGAAGACAAATAAAGCGCAACCAAAACAACAACATAAAGATCACAAGTCAAAGAGGTGGTGTAAAATTTATAGAACCAACACTCACAACACTGATCACTACTTGTACAATAGCTTGAAACAAGGATCTTCAAGTCAAAATGGCACGTTAGGGCGTGAATATTTTCAAAATTCCAAACGATGTCCCCACTGGAGAAAGTAGAAGGGACATCTTACAGCCCAAGAAGATGATGAATCTAATGAGGAGACATCAGAAGGATCCCATAGTGGCAAGAACCTTGTACTTGTCTCTCAAAATTCTCAACCCACGAAGAAAGTTTGGTTGATAGAATCTCGTGCAAGAAAACATATGTTAGGTGACAAGAAGCTATTTGATTCACTACATGAAGAACCAACTGAAGATCGGGTTCGGATAGCTGATGAAAAAGAATATGTTCCAGGAGGAATTGGAAATGTCACCATTCCTCTAGGACCACGAAAATGTACACTTATAAAGGTAATTTATGTTCCTCTCTTGACTAACAACCTCTTGTTAGTTACTAAGCTCTTTAATCAACACCTTAAGGTATAATTTCTTGTTCAAAATGGCATTAAATCATGATTAATCTCCAGACAAGGTATGGTTCTTGCTAAAGCATTTGTAAAAGATAAGTTATTTTCTTTAGATACTGTTTCATCTTTTGTAGTAGCTTTATCTACTTCTACAATAAAATCAACTGCCCTATGGCATTTTAGATATGGACACTTGTCGGTTAGTTCATTTCACTAGACGATTTCAAAAGTAATGGTCCATGGACTACCAAAATTGTCCAGTTCCTTGCCTATTTTCCCTAGTTGTCTTGTAAGAAAACACCACAGGGATTCGTTTCAGACAAGCACTTTCCATGCCAAGAAGCATCTGGAGGTAGTTCATACTAATCTGAATGGCCCATTGTCTACTTCATTTTCAAGATACAATTACTTCTAGCTATTCATGGATGACCACTCTTGCAAGATGTGGGTATATTTCCTAAAGAAGAAAAGTGAGGCTCTTTAACATTTACAAAACTTCTATCATCATGTTGTCAAAGTGTCCGGACAACCACTTCTTCTACTCCACTCATATCGAGGTGGGAAATTCACATCAAAGAAGTTCTTGGCCTTCCTGAACCAACAAGGCATTAAGCAGCACCTGAATGCTCGATACACACCCCAACAAAATGGCATTGTTGAGTGTCGCAATCGAACAGTGATGGATATGGATTGCTACATGCTAACAACTACAAAGCTAGAAGAACGCTATTGGGCTAAAGTAGCACAGACAGTTGTATATCTTCTCAATAGGGCACCGACAAATATTCTATAAAATAAAAAACTATAATATGTTTGGAGTGGTAGAAAGCCATCAATTTCTCATTTATGAGTATTTTGTTGCACAACATACATGCATGTCTCATCTCAGAAGAGAAAGAAGGTTGAGCCAATGTCACTCACGTGCATCCTACTTGGCTATAGCACTACCTCAAAGGTGTACTGTCTCATGGATTTTGAGACAAAAAAAATATACAAGATTCGTGATGTGGTTTGTGACGAGTCATCTTTTGACTCAATAGTATCAACAGAAGATCCACTTCCAACCACCTCTCATCGACTAGTCTCCTAATCAGATGATGAGCCAAAGGAGACTACTCAGAGAAAAGAAAAGCTGCCAGGAGAGCTATTTGTTGAACTTGGAGAACTAGAGAATGTGACTCCACATCAATCCACATGGAAATGACACAGTTCTTCTCAAAAGCATCCAAGTTCTCATCCAAAGTGGGTAAAAAGCACTATAAAGGACTCACATTTTCAACAACTCCCAGATACATCATCTAGAGTTAAAACAAGGAGTCAAACAAGAAATGAGGTAAAATTTGCACTCATGATTTCACTGATTGATAGCTTCGAGCCTGATAATATTTGTGAAGCACTCAATCAACCTCAGTGGAAGGAAGCCATGGATATAGAAATTGACTCACTCAAGAAAAAATAGACATGGGAACTTGTCGATCTTCCTACAGGAAAGAAACCCATAGGTTGCAAATGGGTTTTCAAGACAAAATATAAGGCGAATGTATCCATTGAAAAACATAAAGCATGACTTGTAGCAAAAGGATGTGCTCAGAAAGAGGGAATCAACTATGAAGAAACCTTTGTACCCACTATGAAGATGAAGACCATCAGAGTAGTTTATGGACTAGCAACACAGAAAGGATGGACACTTCAGTAGATGGATTTCAAGAGTTCTTTCCTAAACAATGATTAGAAAGAAGAAGTATACATGACCCAACCTAAAGAATTTTTTGATGAAGAGCATCCTTAAAAGGTAAGTCATCTCATAAAATCACTGTATGGACTGAAACAAGCTCCAAGGGCATGGTATATCAAGATCAATGTTCACCTTTTACAGCATGGGTTCACTCGTAGCCCCTCAGATTCCAATTTGTATATAAAGAAGGTAGGCAAAGAAATAGTCATTCTTGTTGTGTATGTAGATGATATTGTGATCACTAGAAGTTCATAAGATCATATTGATAATGTAAAGAATGATCTCAAAAGAACCTTCGACATGACAAATTTGGGGCTACTACATTACTATCTTGGCTTGGAGATATGGCAAAAGAAGCATCACATTTTTATCTCCTAGAAGAAATATACCGAGACACTCTTATAAATTATATGGGATTTCCTATTGTAAACTTGTGTCCACTCTAATGGAGAAAGGCTTAAAAATTACTATATTCTAGGATTCACCTCAAGTAGATATTACTCACTACAAGTAACTTGTTGGGAATCTCATTTACTTGGCTTATATTAGACCATACCTATGATTCACTATCATGTATCTTTCCATATTCATCCAGAAGAAAAAGAAATGTCATTGGGTAGCAGTGAAGCATGTTATTAGATTTGTATGAGACATAATTGAATATTGTCTAGAATATAAGAAGTCTCATTTCTTCTTGTAGGGATATACCAACTGAGACTATGTCGGATCTGTTGACAGCTACAAGATATGTTTTTCATCTAAAATCTACACCTATCTCATGGATTAGAAAGAAGAAAACTCTTGATGCTCTCTCATCTATTGAGGTCAAATATCACACCACATGAGGAGTTTTGTGTGAAGAAATTTTGTTATATCACATTTTGGATGATATAATCATTGCAACAATCAAGTTGCATTGAAGCTTGTGAAGAATCTATTTTTCCATGAACAAACCAAGCATATTGAGGTCGAATTTCATTGCATTTGAGAACAAGTATCGAACCACAACATCTAGCTCTAGTACTACCCCAAAAATTCTCAAGTAGCTGATATACTCACCAAGTCTCTTAGAAAGGTAAAATTTAAATGCTATTTTGGGGGTACATTTGTAAGAAAAATGTAATAAAGGGAGGAATGTTATTGTAATTATTACTTCTTTTTTTATTTTTTACTTTGTTGGCTGGTTATTGTTATCCCAATTTCACCCCCCAGTAAAATTGATCAAACATGACCCCACATAGAAGAAAATCAGAAGGTCTGGTTCAGTCATGGGAGCCCACATTTCAAATCCAAAAATGAAGGGGAAGGGTCAGAAAAGGAGGCTGATAACATTAAAAGATACGAGAAGCTCAACATGAGAAACATAGAGAAAAAAGCTCAAAGTTTTCGGACTTTTACATACAAGTTGACTCAGGGCCGAACAAACAGATGTAGGAGGTGCCACGTGTCAACTCAAAGCAATTCCAAAAGGTGTAGCAAAACAAAGACCCCAAATGAGCGCAAAACTTCCACGTGTCCAAGACCAAACGTAGTCACTCTTAAATAAGCAAAAGGGACCCAAACCAAAATAAAATGGAGGAAGAGGAGAAATATTGAATTAGCTAAGTACAATAGGGTGAGTGGAGACCTCCATGTGTCCAATTGGCGCATCTTCAATGGTCAAGCCCGAAAGGTGGTCCCTAACAAGTGTCAAACCACCACGTAGTTGGGTTCTAAAGGGGGGTCTCATCGGCCATTGAAAAGTCACAGACTTGCAGAGGGTACCACGTACCTCATCGACACAACTCCAAGCATATAATCCAAGGAGGGCTCCCTAAGTGTGCACGGGCTTGCCATGTGGCTAAGGGTCCAAGTAGAGGTAGAGCCAGCCGTTGAATCGGATAATTATCGCAGAGTCAGCGAAATCCTCCACGTGTCTCAGGTCTGACATAAAGACTTCTTCAAATAGAAAGGACTTAGGTAGAACACAAGGGAGGTAGAGTATAGATGCGGAGGCTTCCACGTGCCTCATCGATGTAATTTCAAAGGTGCGGCCCAAAGAAATACCTTGAACTAGTACCGCCCTTTACGTGTCCAAGGTCCAAAAAAGGGACATCGGTCATTGAAAATTCCAATCTTAGGATAGGCCAAAGGAAGCCTCCACATGTTAACATGATGCATATTCAAGGTTAAAATCTAGAGGTAGTCCCTGGGTAAGTGCACGAAGTTGTTGGACAATTCCGTGGACATAAAAACCAGAAATAAAGGAACCGTGATCGTGGTTCTAAAACCACGATCGTGGTTCCTAAATTCTAGGTTCAGTAATTACCGAACCTAAAACCACATGATCATGGTTATAAACCACGATCGCGGAACTCTGAGACAAAATTTAACAGTCCCGCGACTCCTTATTTTCCTCATTTTTCATTTCAAACCGTGAATTTTCCTAAACATTTTGTCACTCACAGCTTTCAATACCATCTCAAAATTTCTCATCAGACTTCTGAATAGTGATAGATTCAACCATGCCGCCAAGACAAGGAGGTAAGTCCCTGATTGTAATCACTTTTTTTGTATTTTATGGTTTATTTTTATTGCATTTTAGGTTTTTTTTTTACATTTTCATGGGTTTTTTTGAAATGTTTTTTTATGTATACAATTTTCCTTGTTTTATCAATTGGTCGGAAAGCTTGAAATCATGCAAACCATCAAAACATTCCTCAAAACCCACCGAACATTCCTCAAAATCCTCTGAACATTCCTCAAAACCCTCATCCAAACATAGATCCGTCTCATGTGGCTCCTTCTATCCCCACTGAGCCAACATGAATGTAAGATAATATCATTGGAAGAATCCAAGAAAATAAAATTGTCATTGAGAACCTAATTCAAACTATAAGAAAAAATCATGCTACAAATCCATCCCGCATGACTTTAGCCAATACATTTCAAACATTGATTGGCGAAGTCAAGTCTGCAACCAACCAAATACATAGATGGAACACCTTTAGAAGTGACTATAGGTGGTGGTATGCTGATAAACTATCCCATACGGCCATCAAAGACAAAAAAATTTGGAAAAGACCTCATTTGTGCATTATTTACTAACCCTAGAACCAATGCCCCCCATGCAGTTGCTTGCAAATGGTTCCTAATCCATTGGTGCCATGACGAAAGAATAAAAAACAATTTTTGGGACTGATGGTGGATGGTTTTTGATTATCCACCATGCAATAATAATGAGTTTCCTCTTTATTTTTTTAAGAAATTATATTGTGAGTTCGTGCTCAATGAGGTCCCGAATTATTTTGACTTTTCTGAATTTTTTTCGTCGAGGAGGTGGCTCTACACAGAGTAGACCTAGTGCATGCGTAGGTCAGCCTAGGATCCCCCATGCCCCAAAACCCCCACTAACCTTCAGTTATCCCTCCTATAGTGAAGGAGGTTTTGGAGATTGATACATTACATGCATTAAGGGAGCTCACTGACACTCTCACCCAGCATAGCACCCAGATTGCATCTGGTGATGTTGGTGGAGGCACCAGTTCTAGTGCACCACACCACTATGGATCATGTGGTGACGTATGCACTGCAGGTGAGACATCATTTGCTGGTTCACAGGATTTCTTTTCTATAGATGAGATGCTAGGGAATGTTTTTGGAACTAGAGCCACTGATATTGGTCTTTCACAGGTAAAATTTCAAATAAATATTAAATAATATTTATATACAATAGTTTAATTCACATGTTTGAGATATATATATATATATATATATATTTGATTGTATGTCATGTACATACATGTAAAAAACTAATTTTTTATTTTATTTTAAATAGAAAGATCTGGTGAAGGAAACATCCGGCTTCGACATGCTAGCTACTACAGCTGGGACGTGTTTCAAAACATAAGTTTCAAGATGTACAAACTTACATTTTTAATAAATCATTTAATTGTGCACTAGATTATTATTATAATTTGTTTCAACTTTATATTGTACATGTATTAATATATTTTTATCTTTTATACATGCAGGAGTCATAGCGGGTCATCATTTGCTCAAGGAACTGAGGCTACTGGCATGCCTCACATGATTTTTACGCAGGTTAGTAAATCTCTTTACACTTTATAGTTCTAATTACTGGAAATTCACACACGGATTACATTCTTTGGACCTCTGTTATGTGTCAGTCATGTAGATTAATATTAATTTTGTACATGTTTTTTGTATAGCTTATGGCTGCTAGAGAGACTCCTCCACATATGCAGACTATGGAGGCTGTTGTAGATACTACCATAGCATCTGCAGATCCACTAACTGAGGTACACAATTTTTTAAATTTGTTAAATTTATGGAGGTTCATTATTTCTTATTAAACTTAAATCTACAATATCAATTTTTTTAGGTATATATGTGAAATATTTAATTTGAAAATTAATTATTTGTATGTAGCTATACCCCTCATGAGTCTATTGTTGTCCCTGCCATCGCGACACATCAACAAAAAATTGATAGGGATCATGACATTGCGGTAAGATTTCACATGCATTTTAACTAATTGTACAATGTTTCTAAATTTTGAATGTATTTTAAAATTTTGGGTGTTAAAAACTTGTTGTTTATGAATGTGCAGGTTAGGTTGCAGGCCTACTTAGAGATGCCTAGGACCACACAAATGAAATCCATAGTGGCATCTCCCTCCACTACATCCTTGGGTCATGGACATGCTACTTCTTGTAGGGAAAAGAGAGGGAAGATGTTTCATGATAACAATCATAGGACATGGATGTACATATATATATGGGCCATCTTGTTCTATTTCATGATTTTTCATAGGACATTGTATATAGCCTTATGCAGCCACATGTGGTCTTATATGTATGACACACTTGGTTCGAGATGTACACATGTTATAAACTTATATTTTTAGAGAGGTGCATTCAACACACTTAGTTTGATACATTATATATCCATGTGTTGGTTTTCATAATGATATTACTTCTATGTTTGGTTTGAATTCATCGCAGATGATATCCTTCTATATATGTATATTCTATGTATATTAATTCTATATGTATGTTTGATTTAAAATTAAAAAACTATGGTGCAACAATAAGAATAAAATAAGCATATATCTCATGTGCCATATTCTAGTGAAATACTAAGTGTTATGTATGTTATGACATGTACATGTCAAGGATTGAAATTTCACATGTTGTTGGAGTTGTCACTAGATTTTAGGAAAATCTAGGTAGAGAACATTGTTCAGCAGTGAAGTGGGAGTTTCACTGCTTGTGAGGAAAAATAAATTATTGCATCACCTATAACAATATTGGTGATTTAATTTATGGATATTTGGATTCATATTTTGTAAGTGATTTGGAAAAACAAAGATCAACTTCTAGTTATGCTATTACACTTGTAACTGGACCTATCAGTTGGATTTCAAAGCTTCAAAATATTACAATTTTTTCAACTAACGAGGTAGAATATGTAGCTGCCTATCATAATTGTCATGAGGTAATTTGGGTAAAAATTTTATTGGATGAGTTTTGAAGATATCAATAGAAGATGAAGGTATTGTGTGACAATCAAAGTGCTATTTAATTATCCAAGAATATAGCTTATCACAATAAGAAAAAGCATATTTTAGTTAAGTATATTTGAGTTATCTTCTATTCATTTGTAGAAAATGTGATGAGTTGGTCGTGTAATATATAAAGTGGATTGGTTATCAAGGTGGATATTCTAAGATCTGTGACAAAAAGGTTAAATTTTAGATCCCTTTACGACAACATTTTTAGCTCACTTTCCAAAGGGGTGTGGGGGGGCTTCCCCCCACTCATGTCATAGGGGGTGTAAGGGGGTAGTGACGAATTCAACTGATCTCTATTTTTAGTAAAGAAATTCCTAATGTTGTTTTCCTAGTCTATTTCTAGGATGAGGAATCCTAACTATACTTGGAATAAGAGAGTAACTATTGTTGAAAAAGTTGTAATTGTTAAAAAAGTTGTAATTGTTGAAAAAGTTGTAATTGTTGAAAAATTTAAAAAAAATTGAAATTGTTGAAAAAGTTGTCATTGGTGAAAAACTTGTAATTGTTGAAAAACATGTAATTGTTGAAAAATTTGTAAATGTTGAAAAAGTTAAAATAGTTGTAATTGTTGAAAAAGTTGTTATTTTTGAAAAAGTTGAAAATAGTGGGTCGGGGCACCAAACCAACTATGCAGACACGTCTGGGTGGCCAGGTGAATGTGAGAGGAGGCGTCATTCAGGCGGAGTCCCTCAAGAGCCCTGAGACCAAAAATCCATTCAACTTCGACGGGTGACTACGCAGACTCCGTAGCACCTAGAGACATCTCATCTGATCCAACACCTCGGTGTAGGGACACTCTACAATAGCTTATCTCAATTTTTACCTTCTCCAGTCGGTGCTCTCGCTACCCTATTGTTTACAAACGCACCGAATAGTGTAGTTTGAGACAATGTAAGGTTGTCAAACGGTACATTTTGTAAATGGTGCATTAGGGAATTGAACCTACTACACAGACATGTGTGGGTGGCCAGGTGAACACTAGAGGAGGCACCATTTTAGTGTGCAACAATTTCATTGCTTCTGGGCTACCTCATTCGGGCAGAGTCCCTCAAGAGCCCTGAGACCAAAAAATCATTCAAGTTCGACGGGTGACTATGTAGACTCCGTGGCACCTAGAGACATCTCGTCTAATCCTCCACCTTGGCATAGGGACACTCTACAATATCCTGTCTTGGTTTTTTCCTTCTCCAATTGGTGCTCTCACTGCCCTAATGTTTTCAAACGCATCGAATAGTGTATTTTGAGACATTGTAAGGATGTCAAATGGTATATTTTGTAAATGGTAGGTTGTGGAACCAAACCAACTGGGTGGACACATTCGCATGGCTAACTGAACACTAGAGGAGGTTTATTTTTGGTGTGTGACAATGTCGTTGCTTCCGGGCTACCTCGTTCGGGCGGAGTCCCTCAATAGCCCTGAGACCAAAAAATCATTCAACTTCGACAGGTGACTACGCAGACTCTGTGGCACCTAGAGACGTCTCGTTTGATCCTACACCTCGACGTAGGGACATTATACAATAGCCTATCTTGGTTTTTTACTTCTCTAAATGGTGATCTCGCTGCCCTATTGTGTGAAAATGCGCTGAATAGTGTAGTTTGAGATGGTGTAAGGCTGTCAAATGGTATATTTTGTAAAAAATGCATCATAGCACCGAACCAATTATGTGGCAATGTCTGGGTGGCCAAGTGAACGCTAGAGGAGAAATAATTTTAGTGCACAACAACATCATTTCCTCTGGGTTACCTCGTTTGCGTGGAGTCCCTCAAGAGCCCTGAGACCAAAAAATCATTCAACTTCGACGAGTGACTACGTAGACTCTATGGCATCTAGAGACATCTCGTTTGATCCTACACCTCGGCATAGGGACACTCTACAATAGTTTTTCATGGTTTTTTATTTCTCCAATTGGCACCCTTGCTGCCCTATTGTTTGCAAACATGCCGAATAGTGTAGTTTGAGACAATGAAAGGATGTCAAACAATATATTTTGTAAATGGTAGGTCGTGGCACCAAAGCGACTACATGGACATGTGTGGGTGGCCAGGTGAACACTAGAGGAGGCATCATTTTGGTGCATGAAAATTTCATTGCTTCTGGGATACCACATTCAGACGGAGTCCCTCAATAGCCCTGATACAAAAAAATCATTTAACTTTGACAGCTGACTATGCAGACTCTATGGCACCTAGAGACATCTCCGTGACTCTAAAAAATAGTGTAGTTTGAGCTGGTGTAAGGCTGTCAAACGTTATATTTTGAAAACACTGGGTCGTGGCACCAGACCAACTGTGAACATGTGTAGGGATGGACTTGTAAACACTTGGGGAGGTATTATTTCAGTTCTCTAAGCTCCAGGTCCTTTTGGGATACCTCCAACGGAGCCAATAACCCCCTCCATAGGTATATAAATCATTGTTAATTACTTCACTTTTCTTGTAAAACAATGAAATCTTCTCTTAGATTCAAGAATTTATAATTCTCTACTAACAGTGCCAACCACGTGAAGGAGGAAGCATTTCTGGCCCCACTAACCTGTATATAAAAGTCTTAGTCAAAGAAATTTAAGTTTCAAATCAAAACCATACTAGATATATAAAAAATACGCAAATTTAATAAAATATATGAACTTAAATTTATCTAACTAAAAAATTTATATATACCAAAGAAATTATATATACCAGACATGAACATTGTAAATTCATTGCAATGAACCATCAGGATCAGATCACTTGAAATAGTGGACATGATTGCTTCATGATCTGACTCTCGAACCTTCCACAGAATATTGTTATTAGGCCTTCCTCGATATCTATACAGCTGAATATTTTTCGCTAGAACTAGATACAAATATAAGAGTATTTTCCTGTGTGTCTCAAAGTCTTCAAACACCCAAACATAGGAGTTTTTTAATGGATATCGCTGAAGCCAAGTTCCAGTAACTACCACTGACCTTGTAGGGTACTCAATATCTTTGCCATCTATAACAAGAGAAGTCAACTTCTTTCTTTCCTCGATGCAACAACATAAAAAATAGTTTGTCCTTCTTCATTGTCTTCTGTCACAATAACTGCAAACACATGTCCTATAAAAAAAGTTTCAACTCAAATTTAAATTGTACATATTAAAAATTCAATGGAAATAACTCAAAACAGATATTGTAAATAACCATAGATACCTTGTCTCACCAAAATCAAAATTTCATCAAAGTCCTTGGATTTTGCAACTTCAATATACAGAAACAAGCTGTAATGCTTGTGGAGGTTGATAACTAGCAAGCGGACTTAGAGACCTACAATTCCATCCATTGACCCATTCTTGTGAATCACACTCAGCTGTGCCAAATTCGATACAAGATACACAAAAAAATGTCAACTTTGTTGTCCATGTAGCCCACGAACTGGCGTCTGAGCTACAAAATGAGTGCATATCACTGGACCTAGTGAGTGTTATACAATCCTCGTAGTTATCAAATTGTTGTTACTTTATCAACCAAAAATATCTGCGAACCGTGGAAATTTCTTGAGAACCTCGGGCCATGTTGTCAATACACCATTCCACTATGCTCTTTGCATATTTCAATTTAGCAACATATTTGTATTTTAACTCTTCTCTTACAAGAGATCTTTTTACACATGCCCCTTCACCGTCATGCTCTCCTTTTCCATGTCCAGCCTCAGTGAAACTCCAAATATGTTGCACACCCATCTTGACGTGCATCTTGCTCATCCAATAAAACATGCATGCATTCTTAAACTGAGACATGTAATTATCTGACCATATATAATGTTGTTTGAAGTGGATGTCCCTATCAGAAAAGTTTCCATAAAATAATTGGAAACACCCTTGCAAAAATTCAGTAGAATGAGTACGATCATCACTTATATAAAAATGGTACTATCTTAAAATTTTCCGATCATTCTTTGTACTGTTAGGAGAATGTATAAATGCTATATGCACAAAAATGACAACTTGTACCGAGTTGTAATATTATAATTCAACCTCCATTTGTGGTTGCAATGTGTAATTCTTTGCAAAATCTACCACTGAAACAATAGTACAATTAGGAAATATGTCTTTCCATATCTTGAACTGTTCATCCAACCATCGAGCTCTGTGTGTATGCCTAGCATACTATAAAAATTTCATCCTTAAATTTTCTCATAAATTGAAAAATAGGCATATGTTTTGTAACTATCTCACACCATTTAGACTGTTTTCCATCTTTCAACTGGTATGAAACCGATTAATATTTATCAAACTCAACTAAATTATTTCCTATTGCACCTTCAATTTTCTCATGGATGCAACTTTACAATTTAGGTAATCCACCACATGTACCACAACTTCCATCTAAACAATCCTGACTATAAAAAAATTGTCTGACTTCTTTTTCACAAAATATTATAGGAATGAAATCCCTGGAAGATATTGGTAGAACTTGAACACCACATTCCGATAACATAGTTTCAGAATGCAAAATAGAATGAATACATAATAATTTAGCATAATGCATAACAAATTCAACATGCTGCCTACAACAAGTGGTGCGAGCGTGGTTTATTTTCACATAGAATGGTTTTAACATTTCAGAAAAATGTTGAATAATTTTAATTTCCAGACGCTCTTTTTCAAACTTACGAAAAAATTGAGTTTGAGTCATATCTAAGAAATGCTTTGGATGTGTTTCGCGATTAATAGAACTAACTCTCTGTTTTACAACATCTCTTGTATTAGGTGAAACTCTAGTGTTATCATGCCAAAATTAAATAACAACTTCTCTTATAGCATCAGTATTATATTTTTCCTTACGCGGTGCTCTAGTCGAAAATGCCCAAAAAACGGTGTTATTGAGTTATTGAAGGATATTACATCTTTCAATTGCTTTCATTAGATTTTTTCGATTAACTTACAACATTTGACTTGTTTGCATAATCAAACGTTGTATTTTTATTGATTCACTTACAACACTAGTAACAAGTACATGACGCACAATATTACTATCCCTAGTGTGTTTCTTGACACCAACAGTGTGATATGCATCATGAAGGTTTTCAACAATTGTAGAGGTTTGACCACGTATATTATATGTTGTCAATCCTAAGGTGTTTAATGTAGGTCTCATTTTATTCAATTTCATCAAACTAACCAACAACTGAAATCTTTAGGAATCATTTAAAATTTCAAAATGATTATCCCAAATTTTAGTGGTTTTTCTTCTGATTTTCCATTCAGAAATTTTGTCACACATTGGTTTCAAAATGTTTTCATCAATTTCAATAAAATAATTAGGTTTCTTATGGAAAATCCTAGGAGGTGTTTTGGTCAAAGTTTGTTTGTCTATAGTTTCAACCTAAATTTTTTTATTCACATTTTCATTGTCTCCTTCAATTTCAACATTTGCTATAACACGATTATTTAATTCTTCTTCAACATTGATAGTAAAAAACTATTCATCACAAGTATTTAATTCAACTTCAACATTGACAGTAGAAACATTACCTGGTTCCTCATTGCTTACAATAGTAGGGGTTGAAGATGAACCTCTTCTTGATTCACGAAGATTCCGCATTCACTCAACATTTTGAAATTTGTTTGCCCCTAATTCATTTGGTGTTTTTTTACTTAATGACTTCCTTTTTTGACTTCTTTTCTTATCTCCCATGATGTTTTAATTCCGGTGATAAGAAAAACGTGTAGAAAATGACAGAATTTCATAGTAGTTCGTATGGTAGAGTCAAACAGTAAAAATCACATGGTAATTAGAACATTGGGATGCATATAAATATGATTTATAAATTTTGATTTCAATTTATAAAGAGCGATCATGATTTATAAAGCGCGATCACGGTTCTTGTTTAAAAACCTGTAATCACAGTTTATAAACCGCGATCGTGGTTCTTTCTGTATCATCAAATCCAATCCTAAGGCTCATGAAATCTTTGTTTTGCCTCAACCAAAGGTATGAAAGGTCATTATGAACTATAAAGGGTAAAAAAATTCAAATTTTCTCTTCCATAGACTAGAACCATGCTAAAAAATTGAAAACATTTCACAAAAATGGTGCCATCTCGTAGGGGAGACTATCAGCTTTGTAGAAATATTGATTATAAAGTTAATAGAATAAGATAAATATCATTTTATAATTTTTTACCAACAATAGGTCTTTAAGACATTTTTTCCCATGAATGTTCATGTTTACGTTTAAGACTGCAACTTTTGTTTCACTTATCAAAATGTGATAAAAATTATACCATCCCAAGTGTTGAGAAATTCTATACACGTTAAAAAAAATTTGATTTCGATATTTTTTGATATAGTTATGGCAGGAAAACGGAAAGCGCTCCATTTTCTAAATCTTTTTAGACCACTTTGACAGAAAAAATCATTAAAAAGAAATATTACTCGAAAAAATACAAAATAAAATCCATCCCAAGATAGAAAACTACATCTAACTTTTCACTAAATAAGAAAAATAACAAGAGCTGGTCATCCAAATCACGAGCAAACGGACTACAATCTTATATGTTTAAAAAAAAAAAAAAAACAAGTCATATAATATTAAGTGTTTAATATAGCTAAATTTGTCCATTTTTAAAAATAATTAATATTTTAGAAGCTAGATTCCAGATGCTATGATTCATATTTATATAAATTTTTCTAATTTTGAGTGCGCGTATTGCTAATAATCCCTACAAGTTGAGATTTCACTTTTTTTTGCAATATGATGTCCACTTATGACCCCTTTTTTGTCCACCAACTTGGTGCACTTACCCTTATCTATAATTATATCATCCTGCATACTACATTACTAGTCTATCTACATACATTACATGTCATTCTATACATTACACTTCACACATTTTACACATTTCCAATTTACACATTATACTCTACACATGGTCGTCTATCATCATTAAATATACTACATCATCTTCTACATGCTGCAGTCACTACCATATGACACACTTTATTTCCTTGATCCATACTTCAATTGAAAATGGTTTAAAAATAATATAGACTATACATTCATCATGTGTTAATTATACAATATTTCATCATGCTACATTTCTAGGAAAGTGACACAAATTAAAGGCTAACTCGTCACTTACTCTAGTATCTTGTAGTGGTATACACTTTTAGGATACATCACCACTCCCTTTATTCATCTTGTAGTGGTATATGCTTTTACGCTACAAGGTTCACGTACACTGTTTCTAAGTCAAATATAAGCACTATACACATACACATTCATCACTGATGGGCACTGCAAAGAAGAAGAATGTATTGCTATGATTTGAGAATACAAAGAACGCACCTTTATATAGGCCGCGAGGGAGGCAACCGAGGGAAAAACGGTTATACAACCGATCACAAACAAAAAATAAACAAATGTATTAACTTGCTAACATTCCCCCCCTTAATACATTGTTCTTAAAAATGTACCCCCTAAACAAATCAAACTTCACCTTGCCGAGAGGCTTGGTGAGAATATCTGCAACCTGAGAATCAGTAGGGCAGTACTGGAGCTGAATTTGGTGGTTCAAGACCTGCTCACGAATGTAGTGACATTCGACCTCAATATGCTTTGTTCGTTCATGGAAAACAGGATTCTTCACAAGCTTCAACACACCTTGATTGTCGCAGTGAATGATGGGAGGTTTCTCTTCAGGAATCCCTATATCTACAAGAATGCGACGTAACCAAATTGCTTCGCACACAGCTCCTCGTGTAGCGTGATATTCAGCCTCAGTGGATGAGAGAGCAACAACAGTTTGCTTCTTGCTGATCCACGAGATAGGTCCAGACCCGAGATGAAAAACATATCCTGAAGTGGATTTCCTGTCATCAACGGATCCTGCATAGTCCGAGTCTGTATATCCCTGTAAGAAGAACTGAGTGTTCTTCTGATACTCCAGACCAAAGTCAATTGTACCTCGGACATATCTAAACACATGCTTTGCTGCTATCCAATGACATTTCTTCGGCTCCTGCATAAATTTGGCGAGATAGCTCACAGCAAAGCAAAGATCTGGTCTGGTGTAAGTCAAGTAAATGAGACTCCCCACAAGCTGCCTGTAGTGAGTGCCATGTACCTGTGGTGAATCCTGGAATCTAGATAATTGCAAACCTTTTTCCATAGGTGTGGACATTGGTTTACAATCTGACATCCCATACTTTTCCAGGAGTGTCTTGGCATATTTCATCTAGGAGACGAAGATATGATTCTTCTTCTGCCATATCTCTAAGCCAAGACAATAGTGAAGTAGCCCCAAATCAGTCATGTCGAAGGATTTCTTCAGATCATTCTTTACATCATCTACAAGATTGTCAGAACTTCCTGTGATCACAAGATCATCTACATACAAAACCAGAATGACAATCTCTGTTCCTACCTTCTTGATATACAAATTTGTATCTGAGGGGCTACGAGTGAATCCATGCTGCAATAGGTGATCATCAATTTTTATATACCATGCCCTAGGTGCTTGTTTAAGTTCATAAAGAGACTTTATCAGACGACATACCTTGTGTGGTTGATGCTCGTCTACAAACCCTTCAGCTTGGGCCATGTACACTTCTTCTTGTAGATCACCATTTAGAAAAGCACTCTTGACATCCATCTGCTGAAGTTTCCATCCATTTTGTGCTGCCAGTGCACATACAACTCTGATGGTTTTGATCTTCGCAGTGGGTGCAAAGGTCTCGTCATAGTCAATTCCTTCTTGCTGAGCATAACCCTTTGCAACAAGTCGTGCTTTGTGTTTGTCGATTGAACCATCTGCCTTATATTTTGTTTTGAAAATCCATTTGCAGCCAGTGGATTTCTTACCTGGAGGCAGATCGACAAGTTCCCACGTCTGATTCTGAATCAGGGAATCATATTCAGCATCCATAGCTTGTTTCCACTGTGGTTGGTCTAATGCCTCACGAACAGTGTCAGGTTCGGTGCTCTCAACAACTGAACTCATGAGTGCAAAATTTACCTCATGTTTTGCTTGACTTCGTGTTCTAACTCCCGTAGAAGTACCAGGAAGTGAGTTCAGGTGTGCATCCCTGATAGTACTCTGGACCCATTTCGGACGTTGGCGCTGCTGATGTGAAGATGTGTTTTCCAGTGTGCCAAGATCAACGAACAAATCTCCACTCAGCTCTTCTTCTCTCTGAGAAGAATCATCTTGCTCATCAACTGGATGTGTGAGCAATCTATGTGACGAGGTTGGTACTGGATCTCCATTGTGTGGCAGGGAGTCAAAGGACGACTCATCACATACCACATCTCGACTCTCGTAGATCTTCTTCGTCTCAGGATCCATGAGATGATATGCCTTTGAGGTAGTACTATACCCCAAGAAAAGACATGGCAGTGTCTTTGGATCGATCTTCTTCCTTCTCTTATCTGGAACATGCATATATGCAGTACAACCAAAAACTCTTAAATGATGAATAGAAGGTTTACGACCAGTCCATACCTCTTCCGGTGTCTTGTTCTGCAAGATCTTCGTGGGTGCCCGGTTGAGTAAATACACTGCTGTCTGGACCGCTTTTACCCAAAACTGATCCTCCAACTTGGCGGTCGAGAGCATACAACGAGCCATCTCCATGACAGTCCTGTTGTGGCGCTCGGAAATCCCATTCTGTTGGGGCGTATAGGGAGCAGTCAAATATTGTTGAATGCCATGCTGCTTCAGGTATGCTAAGAACTTCTTTGACACAAATTCCCCCCCTCGATCTGAGCAGAGGAGAAGAAGAGGCTTCCCAGACTGCCTGGTGGCTTGCTGGTAGAAGGTCTGGAAATTTGCAAGTGCCTCACTCTTCTTCCGAAGGAAATATACCCACATTTTCCGTGAGTAATCATCAATGATGAGCTGAAAGTACACAAAACCTTGAAAGCTAGCTGGCAGGGGTCCGCACAGATCGGTGTGAACGACCTGAAGATGCTCTGTAGAATGATAAGAGCTCTGTTTGAATGGACCTCTATGTTGTTTGCCCGCAAGACATCCCGAGCAAACAGGTAAGGAATGGGAGAGTGGAGGAAGCCCTCTTACCATTTCCTTCACACTGAGTTGATGCAGAGCCCCGGCAGAAAGATGACCATATCGAAAATGCCAAAGTGCAGTGGACTCTGCCGTTGATGCAGAGAGAGCAACGCTGGATGAAGTGACCGCATCCAGTGCAAATAGACGGCCCTTCAGAAATGCTTGAGCAATGACTGACTCTCCCTGGGAAATGATGCAGGACTTGACCCCTTTTTCAACAAAGAATTCAACCTGCATTCTATGGTTAAGAAGTTGACTTACAGACAAAAGATTTGAAGTCAAACCTGGAACATAGAGCACCTTTGTCAGTGTACATCTTCGTGTTCCAAGAGGAATGATGACATCACCAATCCCTGCTGCAATATACTCTTGATTGTCTGCAATGGTGATCCGATCTCCAGTGGGCCAGTCACTCAGAGTATGGAACAACTTCTTGTTGCCAGTCATGTGTTTACTGGCACCTGAATCAATCAACCAGACATCTTCTGATGGCTGCGAAGTCTGTGAGACTAGAACAATGTCAGAATGAGTCGTATCTGGTACCTCTTCATCGGAGGTGGCATCCTGCTGAGCAGCAATGTGGCCCTTCTGCCTCTGATTACGAGCATGCCATCGGGATTTCTTGGAATATCCTCAGCCAGAAGTGCTCTCTTCGCCAGAATTTCCATACTTGCGACCGTTGTAATAACAGTTCGTAGTCGTGTGCGTATCCGTGGAGCAAATGTGGCACCATTGATCCACCTTGTGATTATGCTGCTTCTGGGGTGGCCGCTGTGGTGGCCGCTGTGAAGATGGCTGCTGAGCATGCTGCTTCTGATTTTGGGGGGCAGATTGCCCTTTCCGAGGCTTATGTTTTTGCCTCGTGATAAGAGCCTTGTCTTCAAAGGCTTCTTGTACGTTTTGCATGGCTTCTTCCTGTTGGAGATAATTCACCAGGGTTGCAAAACTCACCTCCTGTTGAGTAATTGTCAACGTGGTGATCAGTGTCCGAAACCGTGAAGGAAGAGCTCGCAGGGTGAGCAGGAGTAGCAACTTGTCGTCCACTGGTTCACCGAGTGCAGAGAGTTCTGCACGTAACTCAGCTACACGCCACAAGAAGGCTTCTACTAATTCGCCTTCATGCATACTCATCGTATGAAGCTTTGTCTGAAGTTGCAACTTTGACGTCAGATTCTTAGCTTCGTAGATGGTACACAATGTGCTCCATGCCTGAGAAGAAGCAGTTGCTTCCCGAATGTACGGCTGCACCTCATCAGAAAGACTGAGGGTGATGAGCATGAGTGCTTTCGCATCAGCCTTTTCATATTTTTCCAACAGATCATCGTCTGTGGGAGGGGCGTCTTTACTAGAGACAATGCCCCAAAGATCTTCGAATTGAAGAATCGTCTGCATTTTGGTTTTCCATGCAGCGAAATTTGGCCCTTTCAAGAGTTGGGCATCGGATAGCAATATTTTTGGAGCAAACATTTTCAAAAAACTCAAAAATGTATCTTATTTATTTATTTATTTTTCAAAATGGCTACAATGCTTACTGAAGGAATCTGTCCCGAAGATGGGCTCTATAGGCTCGTGCAGTGAGACGCAGACGCTCCTGTGGGCGTTTTATTTCGCGTTCGTCATCTGCATCATAACCACGTTCAAGTTCTGCACGAATCCGCCGTGCTTGACATCGAACGTCGAACCAAAAGTATTCCAACAGTCCTCGGCGCACAATCTCGTCAAAGAGAATGTTACCAGTGTTGTGTAGCTCATTGATCAAGGCAAAGAACAGCCCAGTGGTGTCTTCGTTGTGATTCAATGCCCAAATATTTGGTGCATTGCTCGCGGTGCTTTGTGCATCTGAAAACTGAGACATACACCCACACACAGTTTTGCAATTTGCTGACTTTGCTTACACGTAGCAGTCACAAGCACGAATCTTGCTTAGCAATGTCTCCTTTCGTGAGTAGAGGACGGACAGTTGCTCTGGGATCCAGCAATGAGTCTCCTCTCCTGAATCTCCACGTACAGCCAACAAAGAAGGCGCACCAGATGATAGGCGCACAAGTTCACTGGTTTGCACAGATAAGAGTTCACGCAAGGGTTATAGCCTCTCGGCAAGGAACACCCTCTCCTCCTTCACGCAGGGATAGGCTCAGTCTCCTCTCCTCAGCAAAAGAAATGGCAACAGTCCAGGCTCAGTCTCTCTTCCTTCACGCACCAGCAAAAAAAATGTACAGCAAAATGCTTAGTCTTCACGCACAAATTTCTTCTCTCCACGCACGCACAGGTTCACAAACTTTGCTCCAGTCTCCACGCCAGCAAAGAACTCTCCAACAGGCACAGGCAACAGAAACGGGACAGGCAACAGTCTCCTCGCACGCACACCACGCACAACAAAATAAAAACGGGACATGGAACTCACGTGGGAGTCTGCTCTTCTTCTCTTCCTCCATGCACGACCTCGACCTGCTCTGAAACCAATGATGGGCGCTGCAAAGAAGAAGAATGTATTGCTATGATTTGAGAATACAAAGAACGCGCCTTTATATAGGCCATGAGGGAGGCAACCGAGGGAAAAATGGTTATACAACCGATCACAAACAAAAAATAAACAAATGTATTAACTTGCTAACAATCACAACATGTTAGACATAACACACACTACTAAATACCATTTCCTGATGACACACTCTCATTTATGGTTCATTCTTTACTGCTGAGGGGCAAAACCACATGAACCTCATTACATATAATTCCATTCACTCGGCGGGGCATGCGCCTCCTATCATTCCAACTTCTATTCCACTTCATCCATCCACAACATATTGCATCTTATGGTTGATTTTAATCTTGCTTATTTGTGTTTATTCATTATCTCTTTATTACACATGCTAGTTAGACAAATTATATGTCAATTATCTATATCTTTCACACATGCGCGTTCAAATCTTTTTTCTAGTTGTGATCATAGATACAGGTCTCTTACGTGCAACATTGATGCTCGCATTCTACCCTTCCTACAGTAGTCATTGTGGGCATCCACATTTATCTCTGTCAAGTGTTATTGTTTCAATTTGTACTTAGCACTTTTCATTAATTTTTTATACATGCTTTTGACATACTAGTTATCATTATAACATGCTAATGGGTGCTTCATGTGTAGAATTTTTTATGTAGGGATATTTTCTTCCATACTTGTTTGTTACATTTTCTTCCAATGTTTGCTCTTGTCTGCGGGTGTTTTCCTATGTTTGGTGTGAAAACTTTTTTGTTGTATGTGACCATGATGGCCTCGCATGTCTTGCAACATCATGAGTGATGTCCCATGTTTTCATCCCACTTTGTGCGGCTTGCTTTGTCTTCTTGCATGTTTACTACATTGATTGGTAGTTTTTACATTATTTGTGAAGGTTACACATTGTCTTCTACATACATGGTTTTTGTACTAACATTTGTTTTTGACTAGCCATCCTTGTTTGTGCATGCCTTGGTTTCTAAGAAGCACATTCCCTTCCCCCTATAGGTAAGAGTTACAAAGTACATGGGGTTGATCCTCTTTTGGGGTCACATTTTCCTATTAGCGATGTCACATGCGCCCCCAAATAGGGAGGCATCATTTTGGGTTTTAGAGTATACATAACACATTTACACCAATTTATTTTAGTGCACTTTCTGTCCTTGGAATTATAGGTTTACATACAACAAGTGGGTTTAGACTAGTCTATGAGCCCCGTACACAACGGTTTTTACAGGACATAGTGTCCTTATCATTCAAGGGAGCAGTTAAAGGTTAGATGATACAACATAATTCCTCCCTATACTTCTTCTACCACGGGCATCGAATCACCCAAAAAGCTAGGATGATACAAAGATCTCTTCACATACAGCTAGGGAAGGAGTTAAAGGTTGGAGGAGACAGAGAAATTTGTCCCTATAAATATTTAGCCTATGGCATCAGATCACCCAAAAAATCCTGACAGTACAGGATATCCTTTTATACTCTTTCTCTCGACATGGATCAGGTGCACATGTTCAATTTACCTTTTTTTATTTGAATTTTTTATATGCTTTTCATACATGCATCTTTTACATAACATTTTTACACATACATACATACAAATTTGAATACTTGACCATTTTCTCCTTGCAAATCCAGCCATATCAAAAACAAGCAATAAAATGGGGGAAAACAACAACGAAATCAACAACACTTCATTGTGGCACATTTTACATACTAACCATGCAGGTAAGTAGCACACATCAGAAGTTACACACACATCTTCTACCTAGGTTCATTCACATTACTTTCTTGTGCATTTTTCATCTTTAGTTTCCATGCTCTATCATATTTTTATCACTCCATACTTGTTCTTGTCCTTCGACTTGCCTTCTTCATCTCTCTAAATCAGCATCAGGTGTGCATCTCTATGTACATTATGTTACCCAACTTTCTTCTCACCAACATAAAGTGGGGGAAAATGTAGATGCATAATCATGCACTTTAGACATTATTTAGTCATTTTCTCATACTATTATTTAGAGGGTTTTTGAATGAAGAAAGTACTAATTAACCCCCTTCTTTTGGCCATCTTGTTGTATTTTATTTCATTATTCCCGATCTTCACTCCACATATCCCCAGTCCCTCTACAAGTTCTCCAATCCAGTTAAGTAGTCTAGATCCATCCTTTTCGGGCCTTCTGCACAGTCATTCCTACTTCCATATTTTTCAATTACCTCTATAACATAGTCCCGCGAGTATCTTCCATTTATCTAATTTCTTTCCTTTTCTCTCTTGCACATTTGAGTTAGCATTTCCCTTTTCATAGTTTCTTTGGTCATTTATATGCTTCTTTACGAAATTTATTTACTTTATTTACAACTTTTCATAGCTTAGATTAACTACCGTACATTCCACTTTTTATTTAATCACATACCCTTATACATTATGGAGTTTAAACTATCTATGTGCTTTAATTTCCTACAAATGAGTTTTGTTGTATTTCATTCTTGCTTTCTAAAATTTATGATGGCATGCAACAAAGTAAAAAACCTAGAAACCTACATAACACTTCATTAGAGCATCGGTAGACAAAAATATTAAAAAATATGTTTTTTGAGGATAGACTACCCTTTGTGGTTAGAATCCTAGATTTTGAACTAATTGAAGTATTGGACTACATATGATCCTTATAGAAATCAAGCCTTGTGTAGTTATTTGAGATGTTTGTGTAAGTGTTTATACCTTACCAACTGCCTAATATTTCCTTAGTGTGTCTTAAAACCAACATATTGGATAACTTTATATTATAAAATGTACTCACTGTGTTGATAGTGATATGTGGTATCCCTCAACTATATGAAAAACCATTATGTTTATTTAAACTATTGCGCAATGGTTTCATTGACCTTGTTGTTGTAGGACATTGCTATATGATCTTATCATGTTTGTAGTGTGATGATTCTAGACTCCTTGACATGGTTAAGTGCTTCAAAATTTTAGTACAAACGGCTCTAGATGATGTGTAAATTATTTAGGAGGATTTAGGGACCTTTTTAGTTCGCTTACAATGATATTTGGTATAGTATCTCATAAGGATGCTAAGTGAGTTATAACATGATTAAGACTTTTTTATATAGCCTTCTATATGTAATATATTCTAATAAAATAATTGTATGAAGATTAAATGACCCAAAGATTGATTTGAAACTGAAATTAGATTTGGAGATAGTGAAAGACTTGTTATATTGGTCAACCAATATCAGCACCTAAATAAGAACCCTTCCAATTGTTTTAAGATGAGAGAGAGAGAGAGAGAGAGAGAGAGAGAGAGAGAGATCAAAATTAAAAGTTATGTATTGAATATAACATGTTTTATGCATATTTGAAAAAATAATATTTCCCTAGTTAATGATAGAGCATAGTGTAAAGATAATAAATTTAGAGAATTGTTTGGTAAATGAAGAGATTGGATTTTGAATGTGAGCATTTTTCTTACTAAGAATACATGTTCAAACTTGGAATTTCACAATTAAAAGCTATTCTATTTTTGTTTATATAGGTGGAAGGAGTAAAATGCCTTATAACAAAATCCCAAACACTCAAAATTCCTATTTTTCAAAATATTTTTTGTGTGGCACCAGTTAAAGTAGCCAAAATTTTCAAAATTCAAGTCCTAAATTTGACAAAAATTAATGTTCAGTGTTATTATTGTAAAAATTTATGCATTATGCCAAAGAATGTAAAAAAATGCATTTCAATTTGGAACAAAATATTGCAATTTCTTTAAGATTTTTTTTTTTTTTTAAAAAATAAAAATTTAATGTTCGTAACTAGTTTTCATGTTGCACAAGAAATTTTAAAATATATTTGGTGATTGGATAGTGGATGTAACAAATATATGATTTGAAACATTTAAATGTTTTAAAAATTCGATGAATATGTGAAATCAAAAGTTAAATTGGGAAATAATAATAAGGTTTCAGCTATGGGAAAATCCATAATCAAATTTTTTACAAAAATGGCAAATGGAAACATATATATTATGTTTATTTTTTTCCTAGTTTAAAACATTAACTTGTGAGCATTGGGAAGTTGATTATATAAAAGAGGTATAGAGTGTATGTCTAACAATTTAGGTATTTTTCTTTTGAGTGAAATTTCATAGTGGTAACTATTGTGTGAAGTTTCTCGATGCAACTACATGAATAATATTTTTTCCAACATTTCAGCTCTTTCTACAGAGCCTTTCATAAGGAAGCAATTGTAGAAACACTTCAAATTTCAAAAACAAAAATTGCATGCAGTTGGATCGAAAAAACTTGATGCAATTTTTGTGTTATTTTTTACAAAATTTCCTATGAAAGATTCATATAGAAATTGAAAATTCCCTATAACTGAATGTGCACACTAAAAATTCAAAGTGAATTTTCTGTAAAACATCTCACTATACAAAGATATAATCATGCAATACAAACTCAAAGTCAATTTTTTCAAAAACTATGAGTCACGGAAATCTCACCCCAATGACTATGAAAATAGGGTCTTAAAAAAGATATTTTGCTATAAAATATAGCAATGGATCTCTTACTGTTGTGAGTACTCTCAATGACTTATCTACATTGAATAAAAGTTCCCGCATAACATGTACGAATGGATCTCTTACTGTAGTGAGTACTCTGAATGACTTATCTACATTCAATAAAATTTCCCACATAAAATCTAATCTCAAGCCCTCATGAATGTCATCTATCATTATATCCTCAAATATAAATGCCCACACCAATTCCTATACCCACATGTATTCTAAAAAAATTATCCCTGAAGTGATATCCGCACTTCAACGATCTAAACGCCAAGTTTGACTCTAAGCCCAACCTTCAAAATATTGCAGAGCTGATATTTTTACTTGATGCTCCAACATAAATGAAAAGTTCCATACAATTTTAAATTCCATGTTCATTCTAAAGTGAATAGTGTTTCCCCTCAGATTAATTTGGTGAAGAAATATCTTCTCTATGCATATGATCAACATGCAATGCACACTTATGTTGTATAGATACAAACACTTCCACCCAATGCGGAAAACCTTATTCATCTAAATTCTATAAAAATGATAGCTAGAAAGGAAGCCCACTCAACTATTTCTCTAGCGAGAGGTCAAGGGAGATCTTACTATTAGCGTACCAATTCTAATTTGTAGGGAGTCACTGCAGTGATATCTTGAAATTTAAAAAAAATAAATTAAAATCATTTTCTCAAAGCAGGTGAAATTTTCAAGAAAAAATCAAAATTGATTTAGCAAGGTAAAAAAATGAAGATTATTGAGTTTTTCATTTCTAACCTTATATCGACCTTATGCAGACTGTAAAGAGAGGCTTTCACGCCCAAAACGCCAAATTATGGTAAAGCAGGGACATGAAATAGTTGCTTCTACCACCCTACATGCTAAGGATGACCATAAAACAAAGGATTACAGTCCAAAACCAATAGATCTAGAACCATAAGCGACAAGCACTGTCCATTTGCACAAAACAAGGTATAAAGTAGTTTCTCCAGCTAACTAACCAAACATCTAACATTGTTCAGAGGATAGATGGCTGTGTAGCTTCTTCCCACAAAAGACTCTAAATAGTCTTTTCTCTACTTCAACACAAAGCAAAGAAGCAAATAAACACACGCCGAGGATGAAGACCATCCCTATTTACATGGCACCCTGTTACACGACTCTCCATCATCTACTCCTCCGTCCTACTAACAATCCTTTCTGGCTCATTTCTGCCTTGGAAATCTAGTAAAATCCAAAAAAACTAGCGACGCATTAAATATTTCTTGAGAGACTATCCTCCAAAGCTCTATTGCTTCTCCTTCACGCAAACGCTAAGGCCTAAACACTCACAAGGTGGCGCATTTTTAGAACAATCAATAAGACCCAAAACTCTAAATCGAAATTCGACTATCCATCACAAGTAATTACAGGAAAGAAAACAGAACTGATTACAACGTTTTCGATTCTCAAAGTATGTCGAGGGTACAGTTACACAATGCTTGGTTTATGTCTTCTCATTATTTATGTGGACAATTCAATGAAATGTTTAAGTCCCAAATTGTAACGTCCACATTTTCAAAACTAAAATACAAGAATAAAATTATCAGAATAATTTTTTATTTTTTTTCTCACTTTAATCACACTCTACAAAACACCATATGGGATTCAAAAAAAAAAACTCTACACAATGTAGGACACTTACATAAACATGAACCCACTCATACAATAGGATAACATAGGGTAAACATCAATGTCTTACTCAAACGACGTAAACTAAGACAATGACCCAATTACAGTAAGAAACACAAGATAGGCATACTCCATGTCATGGCCCTTTAATGGTTTACATATTCATTACATTTAGGTTTCCATTGTATGACCTTATACTTTTCAAGAGAATTAAACACATAAGGTTTAAAATTTCCTATTGTTCAAACCTTAATTAATTTATTTTGCAAAGCATTAGTCTTTAATGGAGAATGCGTTGTTGGTTCCTTTCTCCAATTCCATAAGTTATCCATAGCTCATTTGTTAAAGAAATTCATTTTAAACAACTATGAGTCTCCTAATATTATATTTTTATGTTAAAGATTTTTATCTCAAAAATTGTTTAGTTAACTATAATTGTTTGAAGAACACATAACATGGGACCATTCATTCCTTTACAACTAGGCTGCATGTTTTTGTTTAACATTTCACCTATAGTGGTTCCTATAGAATTTTCTCATTTTCTTCTTGATATAACTTTATATAGCATGATTATGATTAAGAACATATATACACACATGCGTTTTCTTATATTTTACTTAAGGATTTGTTTGAGAGAGTCGTGTTTACTTGGTTTGAAAAATACTCTCATTACAAGGAGGAAAATAGAGGGGTAGAAAAAAGAAGTTTACCAGATCAATAGAAAATCTATCCTAAGTTCATTTCATAGCATTGTTTAATGCTAAAAAAACACTTTTTCATCTTCCATTTATTACAACCAATTACGTATGTTAACTAACTAAGTTGCATCATTCCTGATTCACAATACATTGCTCCAATTAGAAATTAATATTTTCAAAATCAAATTGTGCATGGAAGAATACATTACACCTATGTTCTTGTTATAGATATTTTTATTTGAATTTAAGTGAAGAATTTCACATTTCATACTACTTATGGTTCATCATCTTAAGGATTTACTCCTAATAGCAACAGGCTAATTTACATGTTTCCAACATAAATTTTACATCTTGAGTGATCCTAGGTTTAATATATTCCTATCAACACCAAGGGTTTTACTAACTTCTACAAGTTAGACGTAGAGTTCAATTTCCTTAACTCGCAAGACCTTGGTTATAGCTAAAGTTATCCCATTCTCAAGGCTACATTTTATTATTTTATTAGCATCATTATTTAATCCACATTTATGCAAACAAAGTATGTGATCATGCATCATATTTGGTTTTTTGATTTATTAGGTTGATGAATTATTCGTGGACCTCTATTTTATTACATTCAATTTATGATTACATTAGACATTTTTGTTGGTTTTGACATTGTTCAATGAAAACTCATTTTCAATAGTAGTCATTCCTTAGTTTAATCTTATTTAACCTTTCACTAACTACATTTACAAGGTTACTTTGCTCCTGTATTATCATAATTTTAGAACAAATGTAATTCCGATAACACTTACGTATATTCAATGTTAAAACTTTACCTTTTCTAGACAAGGGGAACTATCGTGAGATCAAGGAAGGAATTATTAGGATTTAAGGGTGATTTAGATTCAAGATACCTTTTCCCATAAAAATCCTTCCATCATAGTACACTACTTTTCCTATTACAGTTTGTTATAATTCAACAGGTAGCTTGAGTAGATTTAACCTTTACACATCATAATGTTTTTTTTTGTTGTATAAGAGTTTGTGCTAGCTCAAATGCTTGATTTATCACAGGACAATTTGTAGTTATTTAGTTATTTATTTTCTTAACAACAAGAGAACACCTAAATCAATTATGAAGACCTCAAGCATAGCTTTATTCCTAAACAAAATCATAATTACTCTTGTTTCCCATTACTCTTACATGGTTAATTTGGACTCTTATGGGCATTGTTTCAGAACAATTGTAATTCAAATAACAAATAATTTATACTTAGGAATTTAAGACTCTAAGGAGTATGACCTCACAAAAGACAAATTATTTCATTTCTCTTAGATATGAAAGTATTAAGTGTATATTGCAAGAGAGAGATATCCCAAATACTCTTATGCATTTTAAAAGTATCCTACTGACCTATTTAAATTATTGGGTGAATACACTAGTAATACGACACCTAGTCTCCACTCACATAATTTAGATATCACAATAGATCAATAAAATGTACAACAACCAACTATCTTGCAAGGCTTTAGACACCCACTAGGATACCAGTGTAAATTACACACAAGAGGGTTAAAATTTTTCAAGATATGGTCATACCTACAACACCTCGACATGATCACCTCACTCATGCAAATATGATAGGTTTCAAAACGTAAAATCACCACCTCCAAAAATATTGAGCTATAAGGTCCTTAATAAGACATATTAGTTGCGCAACATGAAGGTGATTAATGAGATGAGAGTATTTTATTAACATGATCAATGTTTTATACCATGGGGAAAGGAAGTACAATAGGCATTATAAATTTTTTAATAAAATTTTATTAGTTTTGATGAGAGGATATTCTACCTAGCATTGTGGGTGTTAAGGAAATATACCAATAATTAGATTAACAAAATATTTATTTTTATATCTTTATAACATATGCACAACATTGAGTACAACTTCACATCCAATTCAACGTTAAAATTTATAGCCACATTCATATTTCCTTTTCATAAAATACAAACAAAAATTATTTGAAAAAAATAACATATCATTATTCCATGGTAGTACATGTATTGCAACATGAAAATAACTTTATAATGACAACTCATTAGTTACAACATATCACATCCGTAAAATTCCTCTTGTTCGGAGTACCTACAACCAATGTTACATCATTCCTATGACTTAGTATGGAAATCCTTTACAGTCAAGCATAAATCCACACATTCATCATTTTTAACATTTCAATTAAATAGAAGAGAGAGAGAGATAGGGAGAGGGGATATGATAGAGTTGTGTTTCTTATGCATTCATGCTTTCATATTCAGTTGTACTTAATATTTTTGTGATAGAGAGAGATTAAGCATGAGAGAGAAAGTTAAGAGACATTTAATTTTCCACTCACAATGTCATAACCATTTTCATTTCATTTCCATTCTCATTTCATTTCAAACCAATTCACATTTCCCAATTCATTTACATTTTTTTGAAACAATAAATTATCAAAGACATTTCTAGAGAGTGAAGAGGGTGGAGAGAGACAATAATCATACATTTCAAAATTCATTTATACAAAATAAAAGATCAAATTAAATTCTACATAACATAGCAATAGTATTATGAGGTCACATGTGTGCCTAGAAGTCAAACGTGACTCAAAAGAAGATTTTACCTAAGGTTTAGAAAACTGTCTAAAACAACAAAAGTGCTTACAGAAGGGTCTATAACACACTAGTTTTAAGTTCAATCACATAGCTATATGATTCCTACTTACTCCCCCATATATAGAAAATTTATCGTGACTAAGAGAAGTTGATTATGAAAAGCACAACTCAAGTTACAAGGGAAACTTCGGGGCCAGTTATCGTAATTGCATCAACAACTCTTATCGCACAGTGAACAATGGGCCCCATAACTCAATTCCAAAATTATTTTCCGAAGGTTTTTTCAAAGGAATGAATTTGGTTTATGATTCTCTTGTTGGCAGCATAGAGGTATGAAGTAGTGGTTTTAAGTTTTGCTCAAGCAAAGCAAATACCGTAAGCCGAAACTGATCGTGTTTTATTAAAATGACCATGTCACCATAAGTGAGCGATTAAATAAGAGCGTTTAGGAATATGAATTTCAAGGTGTTAAATAATTTGGAACAAATCGGTTAAGGTTCCCTAAGGTGTTTCATGTCACCACGGGTCATGCAAAGAGTTTCTATTTTGTGGTACATTTGGGTATGTCGCTCCATACGCATGAATTTCAAGATATTTTTTATTTAATTTTTTAAGAGTTCGTATCAAGGTAAAAAAACATTCAATTGTTGGGATTACATTCCCTATCATTCAACATTTAATTTTTAAAATCTAGAAATGATGAAGCAAGATTTAGTAAAAATGAAAAGGGGAAAACCATATCTATATCAAACGTTTGCTGGAGGAAAAAAATTGGGGGATTTTAATCCTCACTTTAGGTCGGTGACTTGCATTATTTTGTGATTTCCTAGTGCCTTTTTCCTCAAATAAATATTTTCAATATCCATCCAAATTGGCATTCCGTGAAACTATTATTTCAAAAAAGTAGCACCCTACGATTTACACATTACAAAACCCTACTTTTGAATAACATGGGATTGTCTCAAGGTGTGGGACCCTTGTAATTGATAAAAACCTCTAGAGAAGGTTGGTTCCTAAACTATTATAATGCTAAGCTACCACTAAACTATCACTTCCAAAGGACCAGAAAGAGGGAAATACATAAAATGTAAATCGTAGACTAAGGGAGGCGATAACAACAAAAGAAGGCTAGAGATATTCCTTGTGAGTGAAAGTGGAGGGAAATGGGGAAGAAGAGGGAAGACCAAGTGCCACAATCCCAAAATTCATTTTTACCTCCAATCTCATGAAACACAAAAAATTTAAGCCCTCATAAGGAAAACAACATGCACAATATACCTACAAAATATAACAGAAGGCAAGAAATGCAATATAAATATAGCTAAGGATAGAAGAGAAATAAAACAGTAATTTTATTATTTAGAATGATGTACAATCCATTACAGTATAGGGACAAGGCAAGAATCCTTCACAAAATGCATAAATTTGAGGCCTACAGCTCACAAAAGTGTTGGAACAATTTAGGCAGAGTTCCTTTACAATTTCGAAATCCATCCCCTTTCAAATGGGGGGAATTTACATATAAATAGAGAAAAGGAGCTACCAACTGACATCCTTTGCTAAATGCCTGTACGTAGTTATGGGTAGCCAAAATGGTTCACTCTTTAATTATATTTTTTTTGCACGATGAATAGTGGTGTTATACCTCATCAAACCAGTTTTTGAGCTACCTTGTATGGTGTCATTAATGTCTAGCCATATCTGAAACTCTTTGTTGTCACCTAATAGAAACCACTAGTTGACGCATGACAAGAAGGGATGATTAGCCACCGATGAGGAAAATACTTGTCACGCGACAAGAAGAATTTTTGTCTCATGACCGCGAGGGGAGGTTAAGATGTGACGAAAAAAGGAGGTTGACGCATGACAAGAGCTAATGTTGTTGAAGCACGTCAATAGTGTGTGGTTGACACGAGATAGGAGGAAGCAATTAATGCTCATCAAAAACGTGTAGTTGATGCATGACAGGAAGAATTTTTTTTTCATGAAAGTGAGGAGATGTTGACGCATTATACCAAAAGGAGGTTCACCCATGACAAAAGGTGAGGTGGTTGACACGCATTAATAAGGCGTGGTTGACTTCTGATAAGAGGAAGCATTTGAAACACATCAACAAGGTGTGGTTGACACCCGAAAAGAACAAATTTTTTCACATGACAAGGGTAGGTTGACATGCGATAGGTGGCGATGCAGTTGATGCATGTCAAAAAGGTGTGGTTGACACGCAACATGATGAATTGGTTGATGCGTGTCAACAAGGTGTGGTTGATGCATGATAAGAAGAAATGTTGTCACATGAAAATGAGGGGAGGTTGACATGTGACAACAAACGAAGGTTGATGTGTGATAGGAGGAGATGTGGTTGATGTGCGTCAACAAGGTGTGGTTGATGCACAACAACAAGGAAGCCGTTGGCACACGAGAACAAGTTACGGTTGATGCACGTCGACAAGGAAACAATCCTAACATTTTTCCAGTTTGATCATTAATTCTAATCAGGCTCCAAACCTTCTCCATGGTGAGCTTGTAAAATGCTCCCATTACCTATCAATGCATAGACCTATAGGTTGATCCATTTTGTAAGGGGGGGTGCAATAATGGATAACAATTGGCGACTTACAGGGTGATCTTCCTACTAGATCTGAAAGACCACTAATTTAGCATCCATAGGGCATGGTGTCATTATGATTGCTTAAATTGGTCTTATGTCTGAAACCTCTTGTTTCTTTGGAACAATGCTGAGACATTACTTTATCATTAGATATTTCCTGAAACTAGAATGTGCAACAACAACAAAGAAAACCCATATAAAAATAACAAAATCATACATATCCCAAAATGGAACATGCAGAGAGTGCACAAGCACTTATCTGAAAGAAAACCTAGATATAACCTAATGATGTGTTGTAAGGAATTGGAGGAATTAACAATTCTAAACTAATATTTACAAGAAAGATACTCCCATCAGTAATAGTTCTTGAGATAGATGTAATTAACTCGAATCTACAATTCTTCTTCATCCATCTTTGTCAATTAGAAAGCATTTTTTTCTTTACATCCTGAGATCAAGGAAGGGCCACTCCATATTGAATCAAAATTGGAGTGATTTTTAGGTTTAGCTCTATCTGTGTCCTATATTATAACTTGGTCTCCTTCTTGAAAAGTTCTATTTTTGGCCTTTCTGTCAAAGTGCATCTTGATTTGAGGTTTTTCCTTTTCCATTGTTTTCATGGCCTGGTCCCTTAGCTCTTCCAACATCATGAGCTCTACATACCTTAATTCCATAGCTGGAAACTTGAAAAACTCTAGCTACTTGATAAGCTCCAAGGTTGGTAATTCAAGGGATATTGGTAGCCTTTCTTCCCTTCCATAAACCAACTTCAAAGGAGAATAACTAGTTGATTTCTTGGGAGTTATATTATCATTTGACAAGGATGATTTAAATTTGGTATGCCAAGGCCTCTGATCCTCATCTAGTGTTCTTCTTATGACTCTCAACAAGTTCTTGTTCATGGGATCTGCTTGTTCGTTACTGTGATGGAATTAGTTAGAAGAAGTTCTCAAGTAGATGACATTTCTAACATCCCAAATAGATGTCTTTTCTCAAAGAAAATCTAAGGCATTATCTGATATTATAGTGGAAGGAACACCAAACCTTGTTGTGATACCTTCATAGAAGTCCAAAATGCTAGCTTCATTTTCTTACTTAAGTGCAATTACTTTTGTCCACTTAGTGAAGTAGTTTATGGCTATAAGAATCCATTTCTGACCTAGTTTGGAACTTGGATTGATCATCCAAATAAAATCAAGCCCCCATTACATGAAAGGCTTCTTGACTGAGATAGGACGGAGTGGGAGGGCTGCTAGATTCTCTTTACTTGTGAAGAAGAAACACTTCTTACATTTCTTGATCCATGAGTGGCAATAATTAAAACTATTAGACCAGTAATAACCAGCCCTCATGATTCTAATAGTTGTTTCCTTTGGGGAAAAATTACCACCTTCCTCTCCATCATGAAACTCGTGTAATACCCTCTTTATCTGATCTGTCTTGATGCACCTTAAGAGGACACCATTCACATCACTTCTGAATAAAATATTATCTATAAGCACATATGGGATGAAATGAAGTCTGAAATACCTCCTTTTGGGCTTACTAAATCCTTGAGGATTTTGACCTGTTTGAAGGAAATGTACAATATCCTGAGTTCAACAAGGAATGGGTATACCACCAGTGGTGTGTTTTTTATTATCTTGCAAAATCATAACAGCTTGCACCTCCTCTCTTGATTCAACATGTTGGTTAGAAGCTAGCTACTCACATAACCCTTCCCCCCAACTAATCTAGTCACATTTATATAAATATCATACTCCATGACCTTGGTTGTCCAACTAAATCTATTTTCATTAAGGTCCTTGTTTAAAAGAAAATATTTTACACCAGCATGTGAAACTAATAGATGAATTATGTTATTTGACACTAGATGTCTGAATTTTGGTAAAATTCTTATCACAACAAGGACATGCTTCTCAATGAATGAATATCTCACCTCATAATCCTGAAGGTTTTGGTTAAATAATGCAATAGGCTGCTCTAGTCCTTCTTGATTTCGTTCTACCAGTATGGAAAATATTTCATACGTGCCCCAAAAAGTGTATAAAATAAATTACTTTGAGAAATATGGATTTATGAGGGTTAGATCATGTGTAATGGCCTGCTTTATAGCTTCAAAGATTTATTTTCCTTCAGCAGTCCATTTGAAAACTATGGTCTTCTTTAGCATCAGCGTGAGTGGTTTGAAAATATGGGAAAAGTTAAGAACAAACCTCCCAAAAAAATTAAATTTCTCCATAAAGCTTTGGAGAGCCTTCTTATGACTTGGCAATGGCAATGCTCGAATAACTTCTACCCTTTCTGGATCAATTTCCAACCCTCCCTTCGACACAATCTACCCTAAGAAATTTCCGTCATGAGCTAAGAATATGCATTTTTTTAGATTCAGAGACACTCTAAATCTTCTACTTCTTTGGAATACTTGTCTGAGGTGAAAGAGATGACTTGTTGCATTCTTAGAGAATACAATAATATAATATAGATACATAAGAACTATCTTATTGATTAGTCCTTTGAATTCCATATCCATCTCCCTTTGGAAAGTGGCTCCAGAATTTGAAAGTCCAAATGGAAATTTCCTATAGACATATGTACTCCACTTCGTGGTGAAGTCATTTTTTGAAGGTATTTCATCTGATAGGACCATTATTTATAAAGAAAATCTCGAGGTGGACTATAAATTGTATATTAAAACCTAAGTTATTGACATGCCGGCTACCATGCCTTTATGATGTTACTCGTTTGATTGGTTAATACTTTGTATGACGGTCCTTCAGTTAGGTACTTTTTCAAGTCTTGACATTATCCATATATGTAACCTAATATTTTTGACATCTTGTTTCCTAATTCGTTATAAATTAGTCTTGTTTTCTAATTTGATTTGGGTTCTTGATCATACACCACAAATGATTCTCGCTTTCCATATTTATACCTTATCATATTTACTCTTTTCATAAATGTAGTCTTTGAAATGATGAAAAATTAAAAGAAAGTAGAAATCCAATTCAATTCGATTCACTGATTTTTTTAGCTCCCAAATCTAGTTCAATAATACTATTTGTTCCAGCTTGGAACGAAAGGATTTCAAACCTTCGCAATAACATGACCAAGCAAACTCATCTACCATATTGCTTGGCCACACCCCATTCTGTATCTGATGCATATAATTCTTGTTCAGTGTATACCTTGCCAATTTAAAGTGTTATTATATCTCCAACAGCAATTGGTTCCATTGAAATCTAAATTGTATTGACCTAGAATGTAGATTCTCTTTCCCTATGGAACTGATCAATTGCATATTTATTGAATATCTTATTCTAGAGTCACTAAGCAATTTGGTTGGTGAAAAAAACTCAGTTGAACAAGAATATCTACTCATTGATCATTGCTCTATCGGAATGGTTAAAATGATTTAGAACTGAAGAAATCGACCCCTTCTACCCCGAAAACTCAAAGTATAATCTTACTAAAGAGTTATCGATTAATTGGAAAAACACTTTTGAAGCTTGTGTTACATCATTTTGATTCATAGTAGGCCTCAAAACGCCAATTACACTCAACCTCATATAGTCTAGCACTTTATGTCGTTTTAATAGTTTCCAATACATCAAATGTTGTTCGCCAAATTGCCCGAGGTCTATATGCATCCTCATTGTTGATCCAATTGGTAAGGATTGAATAATGAACAATTCATAATTTTGGTCTTTTTTCTATTAGCCTTTCCTTGACAATGCTGTCGTAAGTTTTGAGAAGATCATTCTTAGCAAAAAGTATTGATTCCTTTTTGTAAAAAAGAAGACAATTAACTTGCTATGCCCAAACACATTTCAATATTTTTATTCATATATTGAGTGATCTTGGATTGCTTTCAATTCAATCCAAATTTGGTATCAATTATTCTTCCTTGTTATGCTAGCTTATTTTGTGAAGCAAGTAATTCTAAATGGTAAGACAATTTCGCAGTAAGAAATTAATAACTTATGGATTGACAGACGGATTGATCAATAATCCATTTCCTAACCTACTCATTCGCGCACATGTAAAGGAGGTAGCTCTACCATATTTGAGCTATTAGCCCTTCACAATCTTGAAAATATAATAAGGCTAGAAATGGGTGTGTTTTCCTCAAGGTGGATATGATACAATCCCAGTTCAGGGGCATCCTCTGTTTAATATGTATGTATTCTACCTAGAATCATTTCTAGGTACAACTCTATCTATGATGATCAAATCCGGGACTGCACTTAACTTAGTGGTATCATAGGTATCACTTCCATACACCAATTTACAGTCATTGGGCTCGGTACACAAATGATCTCATATCAATGATGAATTTGAAATAGGATTGAGCCTGGGGGGTATGTATTAGCTCTGATATGTTGGGAACCAAAAGAGAATGATGTGACTTACAAAAAAGAAACAAAAGTAGGAAAAAAAATTATTAAAAAATTTGTCAGTGACAAGCGATCCAAGCTCAATCAATATTGAATTGGTGCTACTTGTTTTCAAGAAAGTCAATCATTCACACTATCTTGCTGAACTGGGTGAAATTAGGACTATTTCGTGGATTGTAAGTCGATTAAATGACATTATGCCTCCCAAAATAGTAGTCATGCGGAATTGTCCCGAAATAGCAAATCATGCACAGCCGCCTATGGACCCCTGCGAAAAAAGGAAAGCCCAGCTGATATTTCCAAAAATTGCCTGTTGTACGCCAATTACAGAATGTTGCTACCCACAAAGTTAATCAAACCCAGATCAGATCTTAAAAGATTGATACGAATAACCCAGAGATATATAGAATTGTTGAGGTTTTCATTCTTGTTTGACACAAATCTCGAGGCAAACCAACACGTTTATCTGCACCACAAAAAAATGACTGCCTCCAGAAATGGTTGAGTTACAATCGCTCTCAAGGTTTTGCCACCTTCCTAGACAACTCATTAGATGTTGAAGACTCTGTTTTGCATAAAGAACAATACGCAACAATAAAATACGAGCAAACCAAAATATATGAATATACAGAGAATTTATTTACAAAATAGAAGAGCTAAAATACCATATATGGAAATCCATCATAATCCATAATACTCAATACATTACAATATAATGACTTGAATTACTCAATAAGAAATATGTACATATAGGAGGAGGGAAGTGCAACTACTACCTAAATCAGTGGTGAAGAACTCCCACTAACTAATATTGGTAGTTAAGTTAACTCCAGAAGACTAGTAAGCTAACTCCACATAACTGAGAGGTTAACGTAACAAAACTAGTAAGCTAACTACACACAACTCTCACACCTAAGAAAGCTAACCCAAAAAGTGTAATAATTATCCTAATAAATAAATAAAAGGATAAATAATAACCTACACTAATACCCTTCCATAAGCATAGCTTAGGTGGGTGAAAAATAATGTGGTTCCTAGAGAAAAGGCATGATGTGGTACCCAAGTATAATAACTAGGAAAATTGGACACTACAAGGTACCCAAAACCAATAATAACAAACTAGAGAGATAAAAATCCCGCTACAAGATATCCCCAGAAGCTCAGATCCAAAAACTTGTATAATGTTGAAGAAGTGTGGTGTGCATTGTGGTCGGAATCCACTGCTTGATCATAGAACTAAAAAAAAATTGACACTGGGATTCACCAAAATAGCTCCATGCAAGGAGACTATGAATGGAGTGATGTTGAAAATGAAAAAAAAAAACATCAAACATAATTTGATCAATTGTTACAAATAGGTGTGCCATGATCCAAGAACAACCAGGGAAACAATGCAAGGACATGAGATCTAAATAAATAGGAGTGTCACGATCTAAGAAAATCCAAGGTAACAAAGTAAGGACACAAAATTTGAAGAAGAAAGATCAATTGCTACAAATAGGTGTGTCATAATCCAATAACAATAACCAAATTAACAATGCAAGGACACGAGATCCAAATAAATATGAGCTCCACGATCCAAGAAAATCCAACATAACAAGGCAAGGACACGAAACTACAAGAATTAGTAAGCACACCCTCTCATACTTATGAATGAGTAGAGTGATACCACAGATCTGTATGAGTTGCCAAAATCAGCTACTCAAATACTGACAAACTAACATTGGGCTTCACTAAAATAGCTCCACCACAAGAGAGACTGTCAACATGGCAAAAAAGTGTCAAAAATACAGATCCAAAATATCTCAACAAACAACAGAGATATAAATTTATACACCCATAGATACAAGAATGTAACACCCAAAATTTTAGGACGTTGGGCTTAACCGAAATTGCGTCCACAAGTGATTACAATACCCTCCTAAATTTGGCACTTTATAATTGAGTGAATGTAAATATTTAAATGATTAAAATTACCTTTTACATTTTAAATATGTGTATAAAAATGTCACCAATGCGTAAATCTCAAAAAAATACACAATTTCAAACAACAAATCACCTTAATCCAAGCTACGGATCAAAATTTATGATCTCTAAAAGGTTTTGTTATTAAAATAATATTTTAATGTTGATGCTTTTTTTAAATGTACACGTGACAACCAAATGTCCAGAGGGTAAAAGAGTGCATCAACATGATATGGGCATGTGACTAAAGGATAAAATTTTGTGCCTAAAACCTAAATGTCTAGCGGGTAAATCATTGCATTCAGAGGGTAAACGCCAATATCCAATGGACAAAAGAATGCACCCAGAGGGTATAGATCTACGTCCAATGGATAAAAAAATGCATCTAAAAGAGAAATATCCATAGGGTAAAAGAATGCATCTAGACGGTACACACTTATATCTAATGGATAAAAGAATGCACCCAGAGGGTACATATCTGCATCTAGTGGATAAAAAACTGCATCCAAAACAGAAATATATATAAGGTAAAAGAATGCATCTGGAAGGTACACACTTACATCCAGTGGATAAAAAAATGCACCTAGAGGGTACAGATCTACGTCTTGTGGATAAAAGAATGCATCCAAAATAAAAATATCTATAGGGTAAAAGAATGCATCTGGAAGGTACACACTTATATCGAATGGATACAAGAATGCAACCAAAAAAGTACAATTGTTAATACAAAATTTGACTGCAAATATCTCTTTTTCTTGAACTTGTATACAAAAACAAAGAGAAACCCAAAAAGATGATATAAATTTTGAGTCAAAAAATATATCTAGACATAATTGTATGGATTTTTTGAAAAATGTGCCAAAAAACCTTAAAACATGGTCATGTTTACAGTCGATTCTAGGGTTCTTGCACCTTTCAAATTCAATGGCGCACTCTGTGTTGTATAAAAATGCATGTTGTAGAAAAGTGCTAACAGATTCTGAATACATGTGAAAATAATAAACCCTTGCTTGTAAATAAAAACTTACAGATGGATGTCTACATCATTTATAGCTCTGATACCATGAAAATAATAATAACAAGATTGTTCCAAGCCATGATCCCAGATGAAAATAACACACCACATTAGATTAACAAAACTAGAGAGCTACAATACCATATATAGAAATCCATCATAATTTATAATGCTCAATACATTACAATACAATGAATTAAATTACTCAATAAGAGATATGTACATATAGGAGGAGGAAAGTGTAACTAATACCTAAATCAATGGTGAAGAACTCACACTTAGTTATACTGGTAGTTAATTTAACTCTAGAAGACTATTAAGTTAAGTCCACATAACAGAGAAGTTAACTCAATATAACTAGTAAGGTAACTCCACACAACTAGTAGACCTAAGTAAGCTAACCCAACAAGTGTAATGCTAACAAAAGTGTAATAATTATCCTAATAAATAAATAAAAGGATAAATAATAACCAAAACTAACAAAGAATTATTCTCTTGACAAGCACACTACAAAGAGTGGTGGCAAGTCAATCATTGATATATCCTACTGAAATGTGAAATTAGGACATGCATGAAATGTAAGGTTTAAACCTTTTATGATCCCAATAGTCCCCATTGTTGTCCCATCTAACTGTACCACTCCTTTAGATACCAAGTCGTATTCCAGGCCCAACTGATTTGTAATCTGTTTTGGCATTTCCAAACTACTAGCCCCTGAGTCAATCATGCATTTGTGTACAAGATAGTTCCCAGTAACCAAAGATATATAGAATGGAGGAGGTTTCATTATTTTACCTTTATTAACTCCATTACATCCCTCTTTTTGAGATGCATTAGTGAACACATTCTCTTGATTCCTGGAAAACTCATTTGATGCCAACCAATTCTCCATGGTTGCTCGAAACAAATCTCGTTGGCCCTAAATTTTCAATGATTTCCACATAGAAATGCTTATATTGGTCTTCTTCATTTGATCAATAATGTTAAAAGGAGATTGATTCTTCTTTTGTTTCCCTTTACTCAGTATGATTTCATCATGCACACGGGTTGTTGTAACCAGAACCTAAGTTGGCTTAGAAGGAAGTTTGGGCTGATCTTGAACGTTTGGGGTTTCACTTGGATTGCTAATACCCCAAAGTGTCATAAAAAGTTGAGAAGTACTTGGATTAGATGACTTCCCTTCCTATATATTTCTTTTCTTATACCTTGTATTGGCTGCCACACCTTGAGAAGGGGACTCATTTATTCCACATAAATCCTCAGCTTTCCAATTCAAAAGTGTTGTCTCGTTTGGAGGTGTTTTCTAATTAGCTACATGCTGCTCACTTTGTTCTTGGTTTAGTTCTTAAGGATACCCATCTTAGTCACCATTAATGCTTGATTTAAATCACCTTTGAAGCATGTTGCTTGATTATGTGGTTGGCTGCATGGGCAACACAATTCATATTCTTGTGTTATGTTGTTTTGAGTTGAAACCAAGGCCCTAGATGTTGAAACTGCATTAGGATTATTTTCTTGGACTGTCCTAACAGCTTGGTGTTGTCCATGGTTTTGGTTAACAGCTTGAATAGGTGGCATGTTTGGCTGATATGGAGGTTTATTAGTTTGGAATTGAGGCTAATAAGCTCTAGAATTTTTAGTTTGTTGCCTCTTAAGAGTTACCAAATCGTTTCCTAAGTTTTTAAATTGTTTCATAACCTCTTAGAGATCATTTTAAGGACTAGAAGAAGAAGTGGAAGATTTATTTAAACTTTGATTTCTTAGATTAGGGAATGGAGCTATTGTAAGCATTTGATTAGGATTAGGATTCCCCATATCTGGATAGAGAGGCATAGGTGGCCTAGGTGCATGTTTACTGGATTGGATTAGGAAATTATCAACTCTAATAACTATGGCATAAGTTTCTCATAAGGTTATTCCCCCCATAGATTGTATCATAACATATATATATGAATTTAGAGCTTTAAGAAAATAGAGAAATGTACCTTCAGTTGTTGGTCTGACCGTAATTGGGATCCTTTCCTATGTTATTTGGAATCTAGAATTTGAGGTATGTCATCTTCTCAATTGGTGCCCTTTTTTATCGTATTCATCTACTCCAAAAGGGATAAGTTTTAAGCCTTCTCCTAAAACTTTCCAGAGAGAGATGTGCACAATTGATCCCAATTCTAAATGAATCCTTCTCCTAAGCCTCTGAACCACTACAACATTTTTCTTTTGAAAGAAGAAGCCAACAACTTGATCACAACATCAATCTCGTAAATTTCATATATGGCATAGGAATTTACAATGTATTGAATGTGGTTAATGGGAGTTGTGTGATTTTCTCCAGTGAAGTATGGGATATTTTTTAATGTTGTTAGTGGGACAAGATTTTGTGCATAAAGGGAAAGTAGATTGTTTCCTATGAAATTTTCATATGTGTTTAGGGGCAGCTGATTTGGTGGTTATAGATGAGCTATCCTGAGTGGCCTAATAACCCTAGTTGATTGAAGAAATGGTATACTTAGTGGAGGTGTTGATAATTATCTATTTCATGGAGATGGAGAACTTTGAGCTCTTCTTCCCCTTCTTTCTCTATCTGGGGATAAGTGTAGATAAAGAAACAACCCCTCTTCTTTAGTTCTTGACCTTGTATGGATTCGTCTCATGAACTTGATAAACTTGGGCTATTGAAACCACTAGATTTGAGTGATGCAATCACCAGATGTGTTTTTGTAAAGCCTTTAAAGGCTATAATTTCACAAGGACACACACCCAATCTTGATAAAAATGAAATTATTGACTTCTATCCCACTAGGCATGTCATAACTATTATGTTGGAAAGTAGAAACCTAGAGTTTTCACATTACAAAACCTTACTTTCGACTAACATGGGATTGTCTCAAGGTGTGGGACCCTTGCAATTGAGATAAACCTCTCGAGAAGACTACTTCTAGACCTATTATAATGCTAAGATACCCCTAAACTATAACTTCCAAGGGACAATAGAGAGAGAGAAATACATAAAATGTAAATCCTAAACTAAGGGAGGCGATAGCACCAAAACAAGGATAGAGAGATTCCTAGTGAGTGAAAGTTGAGGAAAATGGAAAAAAATAGGGCAGACCAAGTGCTATAGTCTTGAAACGTATTTATACCTCCAATCTTATGGAGCACAACAAATTTAAGCCCTGTAAAGGAAAAAACATGCACAATATACATACAAAATATAATAGAAGGCAAGAAATGCAATATAAATAAAGCTAGGGAAAGAAGAGCCACAAAACACTAATTTTATTTCTTAAAATGATGCACAATCTATTATAGTATAGGCACAAGGAAGGAATCCTACAAAAAATTCAAAAATCTGAGGCCTAGAGCTCACAAAATAGTTGAAATGTTTTTAGCAGAGTTCCTTTATAATTTTAAAATCCCTCCCCTTTTAAATGAGGAGAATTTACATATATATATATATATATATAGAACAGGAGCTACCAACTAGCATCCTTCACTAAATGCCTATACATATGTATGTGTATCCATGATGGTTCTCTTTTTAATGGTACTTTTCTTACATGGCAAAGAGGGGGTGTCATACCTCATTAAACCGGTTGTCGAGCTACCTTGCACGATGTCATTAATGTTTGGCTGTATGTGAAACTTTTTGTTTTATCCTAATGGAAACCACTAGCTGACGCATGACAATAAGGGCATAGTTATTACCGATGAGGAAAAACATTGTCACTTGATGAGAAGAAATATTTTCACATGACAACAAGGGGAGGTTGATGCACAAAAGTAAAACAAGGTTAATGCACCATAGGAGGTGATGCAGTTGATACACGTCAATAAGGTGTAGTTGATATACGATAGGAAAAAGTGGTTGATGTGCATCAACAAGGTCTGGTTGACATACGACATGAAGAAATATTGTCACATGAAAGTGAGGCGAGGTTGACATGCTACAATGAAAGGAGGTTGATGTGTGACAAGAGACGATGCGGTTGTCCCATGTCAACAATGTGTGGTTGAAGTGAAATAGGAGAAAGCACTTGATGTGTGTCAATAAGATATGGTTGATGTGTGATAAGAAGAAATGTTTTCACACGATAGCAAGCGGAGGTTGATGCACAACAACAAAATGAGATGATGCAGTTGATGCGCATCAATAAGGTATGGTTGATGTGTGACATGAGAAAGAAGTTGACACGCATCAATAAGGTGTGGTTGACATGTGACATGAACAATTTTTTTCATATGAAAGCGAGGGTAGGTTGAAGCATGACAACAAAAGGAGGTTGATGCATGACATGAGGTAATCTGGTTGATACATGATAGGAGGAATTGGTTAATGTGTGATAGGAGGAAGTGGTTGATACATGTCAAGAAGGTGTTGTTAATCCATGACAACAAGGAATTGGTTAACGCATGCCAATAAGGTATGGTTGATACGCGTCAACAAGGTGAAAATCTGTACATTTTACCAGTTTGACCATTAATGTAAAAAGTGTTCCAAACCTTCACTGCAGCGAATAAGCTAACTACAAGATACCTTGTAAAATTCTCCCATTAACTATCAATGCCCAAACCTCTAGGTTGATCCATTTTGCAAGGGGGGTGTAAAATGGATAATAGAACCCATGTTATTTCAAATTAGGCAAACACTTCATGTGTCAAGTGTAAGATTCTACAGTTTTCATGCCTGCTTATAACAATATCGCTTTTGAAACCAAATTTTCTTACTTGTTGAGAAGCCTAACCTTTGTAGATCACCCTGGTAAGGTCCCCTATAAAATCAATGAAAATATCTGTTCATCCTCAGTCTAGTTTTTCTCAACTACCCACCCTTTCAATCTTTTGGAGGACCCAACAATACCAAATTTACAAAAAAATTTAACAATAGATTATTTGTTCTAACATGCTTAGTTGTTCTAGTTTAATTTTGCTGGCACTCATTCATCTTTCATTCTGATGGCTAGCCTTTTATCGTTGAACTGGAAGCTAAACAAACTTGAACTCAAATATTGATATTGTCATTACATTCCTCTGCGTACTCCTATGAAGTGCACTGGTTTTGAAGGTTCACTGTTGGTCCATTAATGTTGATCTCGCCCCATTTGGCTAATACAACTTAAAATCGATGCATTTATGGGCACTATCTTCATTAGTGTCTATATCACCATATTTATGAATTCTTTAGTGTATTTCTATTCATTTTTATTGCCAAGATTAGTCTCATTCCTATGGTCGAGTTGATATCTCATTGAGATAAATTTCCTACTTGTATTAATATATTTACATTCCTTTGACTCATTTGATAAGAGAATGTACCTAAATGGGCATTAAAAATGGAATGGTTGTTTCCTGTAATTTCTCTCTAAAACATGTTCCACAGTTCATCGTTACCTTGATCGACAATCATTTTTGTCCCAGAACTGTGTGCTTGCAAATCTATGATTGGAAAGAACGTCTTGAAGGATCACATTTGATGCCTTAAAGTATTTCTTAAAATTGTTTCTCTAGATCCAAGCATGTAATTGTTTAAGAATTCCTGGCTAAAATGATGTATGATGTCCTGCAAACTATTTACGGTCTCATGACGTGTGATTTCCATCCCATGAAATATTCCTTGTCAGCATTAGTGGATATATGTATAGAACCTTTTTGGTTAACATGTGGCATTGGTCAGGGAACTTAGATAAACTCTATATCCTGTGTTTTTCTATAACTGATATCAATATGTTCCTTTTGATCCATATGAAGTTGTTGACGAATCATTCATGATAACCCATTCACCTGTTTTGATGTGTATTATTCTCCTTGGTAAGTTGTATTCACTATAGATAAGTGGATGATTTCTGCTTCCTTACTCCTTAGTTAGCTTAGAATTTGATAAAATATCATACAGTTGGCAGAATTTTGGCTGGACCATGGACACTTTGTAGGGTTAGCGCTGATTTGAGTATCTGCCTCAAGGTTCCACCTTAACAATTACAACAGGGAGTACATTTTTAGTCCATTCTATCGGCTACAATGTTTGTGACTTCAAATTTTCAATGTAATTTTGACAAATCCTGGGATTCTTGTGAAAAGTAATTGTTATCACCGAATCACATCACCCCTATGTTTATACAAGTGCATATACTTGAACTCACAGTGTGATTGGATAACATGGGTACTATCTCCAAGTTGCGGGACTTGTTACTTGCGATAGACTTCCAGAGAAAGATGGTTCTTGCTCCTAAACTACCTGCCACAATCTACTCTAATGCAGGGGAAACTAACTATTCTAACCTAAATTTCCAAGGGACCAGGGAGAGAGAATGCATAAGATGAAATCCTACACTACAGCGGTGATACACCATAAAAGGAGGGTGTGAGTGTAGTCTTCAAATGCGTGAAATACAAAACTAAAGTGCACACTAGAAGAGGTGATGACAGTTCTCCATAATCTAGCAAAATGCATTCACAACAATATTTCAAACATACACAATGATAATGGATCCCTGCATGAACATAATAATAGACACAATATTCTTGTAATCAAGGTTGAAGGGGCAAGTAGAATGCAAGAAAACATAGCAGGGGAAGATACATCCACAAACTTATATTTTATTGCTTCATGATATGCACAGTTTAATCTATTACAAGATAAGGGCCTGGATCACCATGAAAGGAGTCCACAACAAGGGCCTGTAACACATCAGCTTCATAAAGAAATTTTGGTAGAGCTTTGCTACAAAAAACTACCTCCCTTTACAATGAGCCCAACACTCCAACTTATAGAAAAATGAGAAGAGAGAGAGAAAGGAAAATGGAAATCCCAAAATCTGTCCTTAAACCACTTGTAAGAGGCATTAAATAGAGTAAAATTATTGTATATTACTTGCAAAAGGCTCCCCATACTGTCCTAGGTGCTGATGCAGAGAAAGAATGGTGACCATGCCTCTTAATTGCACTCCCAACTACCAAATAAAACATTGTTATGAACCCGACCACATTTTCTAAAAAATATTGATCAATCTCTCATCAAATATGGAATTTATTGATTCCTGTGTGTCAGGCTTGGAGCCACCATTCCAACAGTATAGATTTTGTGTGATTTCGTTAAGAAATGCAAAAGTTATGGCCTTCTGAGTGCGGGCGGCTATTTTAGGTCTGGCAGGCGATTTCTGTCATTTGACGGGAATGAGTATTAACTGACTGGAGCCGAATATTTTTATTTTAATTAAATATATCTACCTTCATTAAAAATAATAAATCCAGTTTTTGTGGCATAGAGGACGTCGTGCTCGTTCCAGAAAGTCCAATTTTGTGAAAATCGGAGTTCAGAATCAAAAGTTATGGCCATTTGAAGTTTCACGGGTCAAACGTTGACTTTTCTTCCTTGCCTTCGGCCATTTCGGCATTTCACGTGCCACGCGTCCCTCACATACCTCGTGCACTTTTGTCCCAGCTATCCCAGACGAATTCTCCCGCATCAGCCGATTCGGGCTTCCTTATCTCTCTTTGCGGCCTTTTCAGCTTTTCGCGTCCCGCACGTCCCTTGCGTACCTTGCACACTTTCGTCTCGGCTATCCTGGAAGAATATCTCCGAACTACCTGAAATGGACCATCTTGTAGAAAATCGAATGATTCGTGCCCCGTGCATACTTTTGTCCTGGCTGTCCCAAACCGCGTGAAACAAAAAACTTGACGATTTTTCCTGCTTTCGGCCAATTCAACTTTTCACGTCCTGACGTCCCAACTATCCCGCAGACTGCCTGGGACAAAAATGTCTGACTCAAATGATTTTCTTTGTATTTTTCCCCCAAACATGGTACGAAGAACCTCAGTATGACCCGTACTGGTACAACCCGAACCCTTCAGACCCGAAATGCTTCAAAACAATCCAGCAACCTTATTTTTTGCATTTTTTCCATTTTTTCTAACTCGTTGGGATCTTTCCTTGGATGGGAGAGTTAGATAGAAGCCGAGGGGGCCCAAAAAACATGATTTCGGGCCTGGATCAATGTACTTGCTTGGGAATGAATAATTTGATGCATGTTATCAAAATTACCTTGAGGGCGAATTTTGGACAACAATTTTGGCGACTCAGCGGGGTTATCTACCTACCAAATGAAGAATGGCCAGCTGCTTGTAGCAATCCATTGGGCATGGAGTCTATTTGATAATCTCTCAGCTGATTTGAAATTTGAAAACCTATGTCCTTGAGCTATTGAAACATTTGTTGAGCTGGTTTCCCTATGGCTTCAATTCTTTTCCAGAGGCTCAATGAACTGCAAACATGCACATACTAGAAGCAATAGGACATGTGCACAAGCACTTAGGGAAATAAAAACTACTCTAACAGCAGTACAATGTGCATAAGCACTTAGAGGAATGGAAATTCTAAATTAATATTTACAAGGGTGAGAAGCTATCTTTCTAGTAGCAACGTTTGAGATAGATCCCATTGATCAGAATCTACAATTCTTCGCCATCCAACTTAGCCAGTTGGAAGGCATTGCTACCTTTGCATTCAATGATCATGTATGGGCCACTCCAGATGGCATCAAACTTGGAATGGTTTCCTGGATTTGCATGATCTGCATCCCATTTCAACACTAGATATCCAATTTGGAAGGTTCTAGCCTTGGCTTTCCTGTCAAAAGTCTTCTTGATCAAGGCTTGATCCTTCTCTATTGCTTGGGCTACATGCTCTCTAACTTCTTGGAGCTCCATTAATTCTGCATATCTAACCTCCATGGGTTCAAACTCAGCTATTTCCAACTATTTCATGAGTTCCAATGCTGGCAACTTAAGTGATATAGGTAGAATTGCTTCTTTCCCGTACAGAAGCTTATATGGAGAGCTTCCTGTAGATCTCTTGGGTGTGATTCTATCAACCCATAGGGCCGATTTGAGTCTTGCGTGCCAAGTCCTTTGATTTTCATCCAGAGTCCTTCTGATGATTCTTAGTAGGTTCTTGTTCGTAGACTTGGCTTGGCCATTAACCTGAGGGTAATAATTTGATGAAGTGATGAGATACACACAATTCTTCACAGCCCATTCAGTGATCTTTGTGCCAAGGAATGCTAATGCATTGTCTGATATGATAGTGGCAGGGGCACCAAACCTCATGACTATCCCTTCATAGAAATCTAAGATATTGGATTCGTTTGCCTCCTTGAGTGCCACTGCTTCGGTCCACTTGGTGAAATAGTCTGTTGCCGTAAATATCCACTTGTGACCTTGACTCGAATTGAGATTGATAACCCCAATGAAGTCCAATCCCCATTGCATAAATGGCTGATCTACTGAAATTGGATGAAGGGGCAGTGCTGCTAATATCTCCTCTTTACTTTTCTCACTTCTGGAGGGCACAATCCTATTTGGAGGTAATGCACCAAGTCTTGAGTCCAACATGGAATGAGTGCATCATCAGCTGGTTGTTCTTGATCATTCTGTAGTAGTAGGACAACATCTTCTTCACCTTTTGAGCCATTTGGTTATTTGACAGCGAGCTGCTCACACAAACCTTTGCCACGAACCAGTTTGGTTACTCTGATTTCAATATCATATTCCATCACCCGAGTCATCAAACCTACTCTCTTCTCATTTAAATCCTTGTTTAGGAGAAATTCCTTGACACCAACATGAGACACCAATAGGTGAATCTTATTGTTTGAGACCAAGTGTCTGAACTTCTTCAAGCTCCTGATGAGAGTAAGGACATGCTTTTTAATGAAAGAATACTTTATTTCGTAATCTTCCAAGGTTTGAATGAAGAATGCTATGGGCTGTTCTAAACCTTCTCTATTTGGCTATGTCAAGATAGTTGATATTGTGTTTGATCCTCCAAACGCATACAACATGAAGTCATTTGAAAAGTCTAGGTTGATAAGAGTTGGAGCTTGTGATATTGCATGCTTGATGTTTTCAAAACTCTCTTTGCCTTCTGTTGTCCATTTGAATGCCAGACTCTTCTTCAACATCATTGTTAAAGGCTTCACAGGAGTAGCAAAATTAGGCACAAATCTGAGGACAAAATTTGTCCTTCCCAAGAAGCTTTGAAGAGATTTCTTATGGTGTGGCAATGGGAGTGTTCGGATGGCTTCAACCCTTTCAGGATCAATTGTTAGCCCTTCCCAAGAGATAATGTGGCCCAACAATTTTCCCTCGTGTGCCAAGAATATACACTTCTTTGGATTCAACGATACTCTGAACCTTCTACACCTCTGAAACACTTGTCTGAGGTGAAAGAGATGGTCTGCTACATTCATTGAAAAGATAGTGATATCATCTAGGTATACGAGCACCATATTGTTGATTAAGCCTTTGAACGCCATATCCATAGCTCGCTAAAATGTTGCTCTGGCATTTGACAGTCCAAATGGCATCTTCTTGTAAGCATATGTGCCCCATTTCGTAGTGAAGGTTGTCTTGAATTGATATTCATCCTTCACCATTATCTGATTATAGCCTGAATAGCCGTCTAGCAATGAGAACCTTTCTGAACCAGCTACAACCTGCAATATTTGTTCCATTGATGGAAGTGGATAATGATCCTTGAGTGATGCTCTATTTAGGTCACGAAAGTCCACACACAATCTTATTTCTCCATTTCTCTTTCTTACTGGCACCAAGTTTGCAACCCAACTTGAGTGTTTGATGGGGAAGATGATACTGGCCTCAATAAGCTTGCTCAACTCTTTTCTCATGAGAGGTTCGATATGGGGATTCACTGGCCTTTGATTTTTCCTAACAGGCTTGGATTCTGGATCCAGCTCAATAGTATGTTGTGCCAACTTTGGATTGAAACCTCTTAAATATTTTTAATTCCAAGCAAAGACATTTGGGAACTCTTGAAAAAGTTAAACAAAATCAGATTTCTCTTGTGGAGTATTTACTTTGCCAATTTGCAATGTCTTGCCTTCATCTACTAAAATGGGCTCTGAATCTTCACCCTTTACTTGAATGTTCGCTTTCTCTTTCCAGAACTAATCATTCGGGTTGAAGATTGACTCCAAGGTTATGAGGCCTTTTGGTAATTTGTTAGTCCTCAGCTGCACCACCTGATCACCATACTGCTGCTCCAGCTTGTCTTGATTCCTAGCAAAGAACTCAACTTCTTCTTGTAGGAAATTAACAATTTGCTGATCATTCTCAAAGACTTGACAACTTGTGTTGTTATCTGGAACAGCTGGTCTCACAACCACTTTGATATGAGGATGAGATTTTTTGTTTTTTATACTTTCTACAACGTCAAATGCAGCCCCAATTGCTGCCAATCTGTTCGCTACTTCATTCTTTTTTCTTGGGATGGAATTGATGCTAAAAGATTCAAAATCTTCAATAAGATCCCATACCTGATTTTTGTAGTTCTTCAACAGATCATTTTTGGCGGCATTTTTTTCTCTGACTTGGTTTACGATCAGCTCACTATCACCAAATACTTGCAAATTCTTGATGCTTTTCTTCCTTGCCCAGTGCAATCCGTGAATTAAGGCTTCATACTCGGCTATATTGTTTGAGCAAGAAAACTGAAAATGGAAGGCTGAGTAATACTTTGTACCTTGTGGTGAAATGAGCATAGCTCCTCCTCCTGCACCTTGTCTACTACTTGACCCATCAAAGAACAATTGCCATACTTCATTCTTGTCCTTGTGATCTGGCTTGGTGATGCTGGGGAGAGGTTGATTCTCTTCATACAAACAATAAACTCCTATCTCAGATTCTTCTATTTCTTGATAAGGATCAAAAGCATGCACCTTGCTTGCCCATTCATCAAGAGTCAAATCTGGGATGCTTCCAACCTTGGTGTCAGCTTTATCAGTGCTTGGATAATTTTATTGATCAAATGCTGAACAATTGGTATTGAATTGGCTTGGAGTGTAAGGCTCAATGTGAAAGTTTGCAATAGGTTCAGACCTGATTGTGGCTTTGGTTCCATATCTTGTTCTGAATAGCATGTGTGACCAATCAGCAGATAAGTAACCTCCAATCTTAGCTATGAAATCCCTTAATAAAAATAGGGCAAAGAGTGGTGGAAGATCTATCACTGACACATCTTGTAACACTATTACGTTGGGACATGCGTACAGTGTGAAGCTCAAACCTTTGATTACTCCAACCGTTGTCATTGCTTTCCCGTCTAATTGCACTACACCCTTGGAGATGACTTCATATTGAAGCCCCAATTGATCAGCTATCTGTTTTGGCATGACTGAGCTGCTTGCTCCCGAGTCAATCATGTAATTATGTACCAACTTGTCTCCTATGATCAGTGAAACATAAAATGGAGGAGGCTTCAACATTTTACCTTGCTGTCCTCCATGATTCCCTTTAGGCTGGGAAACATTTGTGAGTACCTTCTCTTGCATTTGGACCTGTTGATTTGAAGTTGATCAATCCTTCATGGTAGCTTGTAGCAAATATCTTTGGCTTGGGATGGATAATGATTCCCACATTGATATGTTTACATTTGTCTTCTTCATCTGATCAATGATGTTGAATGGGGATGAAGCATCCCTCTATGGTCCTTTAGCTTGCGTACTCATTCCTTGCACATGGGCAGCAGCAATTGATATTTGAGTTGGTCTAGGAGCTGGTTTGAGTGGTCCTTGCATGTTTGGAACTACATTTTGTTTGCCAACAACTTGTGAAGTGGCAGAAGGTTGTGGATTACTTGGAGCCAATGGCTGTCCTTCACCCAAATTTCTCCTTTTTGACCTTGTGTTGGCTGCAACACTTTGAGAGGGTATTTGATTCATAGCACAAAAATCTTCAGCCTACCAATTGACAAGAGTAGTTTCATTCGGAGATGTCCCTTGCTGTGGTGCTTCCTACTACTGATGTCCTTCTTGGCTAGACTCTTGCGACCCACCGACGGTTTGCACCATCAGAGCCTGATTTAATGCACCGTTAAAGCACATTGATTGGTTATGTAGCTGACTACATGGGAAACACCAATCATATTCCTGGGCCATGTTATTTTGCACCAGTACCAAAGCTCTAGATGTGGATGCAACATTGGGATTATAGGGCTGAAATGGTCTGATGGCGGGACACCTTGCTTGATTCTGATTTACAGTTGGATTGGGTGGTCTTTGAGGCTGATATGGCTGCCTATTAGGCTGAGCTTGAGGCTGATAAGAAGGTTTAAAACTTTGGGCTTGCTGCCTCTTGAGTGTAACCAGCTCATAACCTAAATTTTGCAATTGCTTCATGACTTCTTGAAGTTCATTTGAGGCACTAGAAGATGAAGTAGAACCTTCACTTGAATTCTAATTTCTAGGAGTGGGAATAGGAGCTAAAATAGGTGCTTGATTAGTACTTGGACTCTCTACATTTGGATACAATGGCATTTGAGGCCTAGGAGCTAGCTTACTAGCTTGAATCAATCAATTTTCAGCTCTAATGGCAATGCTATAAGCATCAGGGATAGTTGTTCCTCCCATGGATTGAATTAACATAGGAATATCAGAATTTAAAGCTTTAAGGTAATATAAAAAAGAACCTTCTATTGCTGGCCTTACTGCCACTGGAATCCTCTCCCAAGTCCTTTGAAATCTGAAGTTGAAGTCAGTCAGCTGCGCATTGGGAGCTCTCTTGATAGTTGTTAATTGTTCCAAAAGGGACAAATTATCTCCCTTCTCTCTGAACTGCTCATGGAGGGATATACATAGTTGGTTCTAATTTTGGATAGAGCCTGAAGCAGGACTCTGGAACCATTAAAAAGCCTTCCCTTTGAATGAAGACACCAACATTTTGACAGCTACTTGCATCTCATTAATCTCATGGATTGCACAAATATTAGCAATGTCCTTGACATGATCACTAGGAGTGGTCTGATTTTCTCCAGTAAAGTATGGAATGTTCTTCAATGCTACAACTAGGATTGGATTTTGTACATTAAGAGAAATTGGGCTGCTTCCAGTGAAATTGACATATGGATTTGGTTGTGCCATCCTGATTGGTCGAAGAACTCTTGTTGATTGGATGAAAGGCCTGCCAGGTGGAGGTGTTGACAAGGTTCTCTTAGGTGGAGATAGAGATCTTTGAGCTCTTCTTCCCCTTCTTTCTATTCCTGGAGATAGGTGTAGATAAAAAAATAATCCTTCCTCCCTAGTTCTTTACCTGGTCTGTATTCTTCTCATAAATTTTCCAGGCTTGGACTGCTAAAACCAGCGGATTATGCCACTTTTGGAGTCGCCAGATGTGCAATTTCAAAGCTCCTTCAAAGCTGAAACTTACAATAAGTGCACATCGATCTTGTCGTATTTAAGTGAAGACCTCTAAGGTCCCATCGGGTGTGCCAGAACTGTTATCACTGCTGTAGTGTAGGATTTCATCTTATGAATTCTCTCTCCCTAGTCCCTTGGAAATTTAGGTTAGAATAGTTCGTTTCCCCTGCATTAGAGTAGATTGTGGCAGGTAGTTTAGGAGCAAGAACCAGCTTTCTCTGGAGGTCTATCTCAAGTAGCAAGTCCCACAACTTGGAGATAGTACCCATGTTATCCAATCACACTGTGAGTTCAAGTATATGCGCTTGTATAAACAGAGGGGTGTTGTGATTCGGTGATAACAGGGACCACGCTTGTTTGGTGACCATCCCCTAAGTTTTATTTTGAATAAGTGCTAGGAGGAAACTTGGAGGCTTCCACTCACTTTTCCCTTTGCTTGGACTTTTCAACGGCCAAAGAAAAATGTCTTAGACCCTAGACACATGGTGCCTTCCACTGAACCTTCAATTTTTTTAACAAACTCTTTCAGACTGAGACACGTGTTGAGGATGCACTAATTTGGGGTCTCTACTTTTGGTGACCATATCAAAAGGTGCCATTGAGACATGTGGAGGCTTCCATTGGCTCCTTTTTATACTTAGACTTTTCAAAGGCCAAAAGATAATTTTCTTGGGCCCTGGGCACATGGAAGGCCTACGCTTGTTTGGAAACTTGCCCCTATACTTCTCCTTTGCAGTTGCGCCAAGGAAACATGTGGATGGCTTGTTGGTTGGATATTTTGTCAAACCAAAATATGAGGTTCAACCACAGTACATGGGATTAAATCCCTCCTCAAAGACAGGTGAGGCTGCCTGTTTATTGCTAATCTAAAACACAGTAAATAATATGTACAATATTCACACTAATCTAACCATTGGGGGTTGGGATGAAATCCCGAAATCCACATTCACACGATTCAAGGATATTGCTTTCGTAAGTGAAATAGGTTAGAAACTGTTACAGTGAAAGAAGCACGGTAGAAAAGAAATGGGAGAAACGTATTTTCTTTCGAGTAAACACAGAGCACGAAATAATCATACGAGTTTTAGATCACAGATATAGTGTCCGAGATAATTAGAAACACTGAGATTCTATGCAAAGAATAGCTTTAAGATCATGAACATAAGAACACTGTCTTAAATAAGATATATTTCACAACACAAAGTCTGCAAAACAATATCAACTTCTATTCTTCAAAATGATTGAAAGAAAACACAAAGTTTTTCTCCTTTCCAATAGCCTCTTAATGCTTCAAAAATTCTCGACCCTTTTGAATGCACAGGCATCCCTTATTTATAACAAAAGGAACTAGAGATAAAACAGGACAGATCCTAAAAAGTAGCATGTTAACTGGAATTTCAGTTTTGCATGACTCTCACGCAGGAGATCAAGTCAAAGTATGAATTAAAAATATGACAAAACGGAAATAAGAAAAGACATGTCAATCTAAAAATAGAAATGACATGGGACGTTGGGACTTAATCCGAATCATCATCTTTTGCTTCTTCTTCTTTCTCCTCCTCCAGCTGAGACTGTTTGTTACGAAACTCCTGGAACTTCCGAATAATGCCTTGCATTTCATTCTCATCAGGCGCAGTGGAATGATCATTCCACATTTCGCAGGTTTCATGAACATCACTGGCAGTGCCGGGAAGTTTCTTCAATCCTTTGCTGAGCTTTCTTAAGGCCTCTAAAGTGTGCTCAATCCTTACAAACTGACCAATGACTTCAAGGTCAAATTCGTGTACAGGTTCATGCTGAATAGATTCCTAAACTTGTTTGAAGAGATCATCTGCTGATAGGATACCTACAGTTCCCAACTGACACCTTCGGACAAATCTTTAGCAATTCTTCTTCCAGATCACTTTTCCCATCGATCAATTTATCCCTTGATTCTCTCAACTTGCTGCAGGCTTCGTTGAGGATCTTTACTCTGAACTTGATGGCCTTGGTCAGCTGGAAGTGTTTATCTGTATGTGGAAGAACGCCTTCTTCTACCAAGAGATGTGCTGGTATTTGCTTTAGCACTTGGAGAGCTTCACAAGTCAAATCAAGCTGTCTAATTTCTTCAGTGAATTCCTCATCCATCTTCTCTCCTTCCTTCTGAATCTCATCCAAAGACTTATGAACCTTCACCACGTCTTGAATTACTTCCTTCCCTTGTTGGAGCAACTTTTGGATCCATTCATCAACCACCCTTCCTTTTTTAGCAATCTTCTCAATCGTAGGCACTGATGAGAAATCAAATCCGTCAGATACAGAAGAAGATGGTATGGATTCCAGGGGTGTTGAGATTTTAATCAAAACCTCTGTCAACTGCTCCACTTTTTCCTTAAGCTCATTTCTGCTGTCCTTTGTTTCTTTCAACTTTTGGCACAGCACGTCTATGGAAGCCCGTGCATCTTGTTGCGCTCCTTCTGCTGTCACTTTCCCTAGAGCCACCTTGGTTATCTGATAATCAGAAGCTGTTATATCCTCTCTAGTTTTGTCAGCCGAGGGAGTGGCAATCTCTGCGAACTTATCTCCTGAAGCATCTACCAAAACCCTTGAAACTGTTTTGGGTTTCTTGGCTGATTTCGCAGTAGAAGCCTTAAGTGAGCTGAAATCAAAGGCTGGTAGGGGTACAATCACTTTCCTCTTCCTCGCAGTTTGCTCGAGTAACCATTGTGGAGTATCAGAGGAAATTGCCAATGTTGTAGTAACTGGTATTCTACTCTCAAGGGGAGAAGATTCTACTATTGGAGGGGGAACAGTAACCAACGTGGTAGTAGGTACAATGAATAGAGGCACAGGTTGTGGGGGAGTGTTGGTGATCACTTGGGTTCCAGCAGAGAGGGGTGAGAGCCCGGAGAAAATATTGGCCATGCTTGAAGAAGTGGATGGGGAATGAGGAGGCTGAAGTGGTTGTTGAGGGGGAGGCACAGATTCAGTTTCCAAAGCCTTGAATGCAAGAGATAAGGTCTCTCCAGTTGAGCAATCAGCAAATGGTGAAGTCAAGAGCTGGCTTCCTCCTTCTTCTAAATTAATCTCCCCTATTTCTGGTGGTGTTGGTGATTCTGGCACAACCACCGTTTGAGCTGGAGAGACAATTGAAGAGATTTGTCTTTCTTTCCTCTTCTTGGGAATCCTGATTTTTATAGACCCCCCAGAAGATTCTTTGTCCTTTTTCTTTTGGGAGGGCCCCACCTCCGTTTCAGCCAACTTTGGAAACTTGTCATCTTTAAAATTCATGCCCCAAGAAGAGAGCCATTTTTTGGTGCGAGCAAGAATGAGAGCCGACCTATCTGTGATAGAGGCTTTTTCGCTGGCCGACCAATCAATAGGCGGGAAAACGTATCGATCTTCATTAAGCCCATCATAGGACATATCCAACACACTTTCATTGTCAGTTGTGCCATCTGGCAAATCAGAAAGCTCTAGCGTCTGAATCTCATTAATAGTTAACCTACTATTATCTTTTCTGCGAACTGCAACTTCGTTACGCAGATCCACCCAGATATCCTCAATGTCAGGCCTGTGCAGATGTTGGGCTCCATAGGTTCTAAGTACTCCTCGGATGTCAAAACCATCCCGAGACTTCATATGCTTCTTTAATTTCTCCTGGAGTTCACATTCAACATTTTTAGCCTTTGCCACTGTTGAGCAAGTATATCTCCCAATAGAAATTGGGAAGGATACTGCTGCCTTATGCTTGCTCTGTTGGAATTTGTGAAAATCCAATAGCTGTCTGACCAATTCTATTAGTATCAATCTATCCCCTGGATAGCGAGGCAGACGGAAAGGCTCTCCCGAGTACATGACCGTTCGAAGGTAGGTAAACTTCTTGAACTGTAAGAAGATACATCCCCATTTAGATACCTCAGTCCAAGCTTCATCTGATACCCTTGTCTTTCTTAGCCCTGGGTTTAGCCGGCAGATGTTCTCGTAGAAAAAGGCGTCATTCACCCTCCTAAAATGATCCTTGGACCCCTTCTTTGTTATTTGAGGATAATACTTATAGACTGGGTTTGTCGTTCTGCTTCCTTTAGTATCCAGTCCGGGATAGCTCCTCATCCCAGCTGCTGCATAGGCCACATATGAGAACATATAAAACTTTCCGTCGATAAGACCGTCGTCATCTGAGAGTCAATCTCATTACTGATAAGGGTTCCCCAGTCAATCCCTTGCTGGTTCTTCTTGATGGTGACCATAAACTGATACATCCATCCATGAAATAAATTTGATTCCGGCAAGCCAAAAACCCGGCTCAGCAGGGTGATAATGTCATTGATTTCTTGTATGAAATCACATCTAGGAATAGTTCTTGGAAATCTAGATATTACTGGTTTTGCCTTGACCAAGAACTTCTTATTGACATCCTTAATGCAATTTTCCTGGTTACTGTCCCAGGCCTTCTGAGCCGACTTGATATTTAGGTCCCCATACTCCTCGAAATTAGGTAGTTTCAGGAGATCATCAAAATACGCTCCATCTAGTTTGATGACTACCTCACCAGCCTGATTCCTTACTGAACGAGAAGCCGAGTCGTAACTGGATGCACAAGCCAAAACAAACTCTGGACATTGGGCAGACATGGGAAAGCCTGCTGCAAGGGGCAAGCCACTGTTAGCTAAAGCCATCATCCATGGGGTTTGAGAAGAACTCTTCACCCTATTCCAAAAGTCGTCCATATCTATGTTGCCAAGTTCAGTATCCCTGATATCATAATTACAATCAATATATGATGGGGATTCTGGTTTCTTAAATTTGTACTTCATCCTGCTAGACTTCTCGGCCTTCTCCTGAGATGGACCAGGGTCCGACATGAAGAATGTGGAGGGAGAAAGACTCGGAACTCAGGTGATGCTGTTCAAACTGGAAATCCCGATTGACTGAATGCCTGGAAGAAGAGAAGAACCCGACACGCTGAAGAGGATGTCGGAAAACCCTGAGAACCCGACAAGTTTGATCTGTCGGAACTTTGGCAAAGCCCGACACTTGCTTTTGATGACGGAAACAGGCGGAAACCCGGCACTCACTGTTAATGGCGGACACGGGAGGAAACCCGGCGCCCACTTTTGATGACGGAACTTCGGAGATTCCCGACACTTACTGTTGAGGTCGGAATGTTGAGAAACCCCGATACTTCAAGCTTCCTTTATACTCCGGGCCTTTGAATCTGCAAAACAGTCTTCAAAAACCGAGAAGCAAAAACAAAGTCTTTCCTGTATTTCCACATATACAACTTCCTTTCTTTTTTGTTATTCATATTCCATACATCATGCATATAATTAGAATTTTGGAAGAAACAGCATCAATTGATAGTCTCAAAAAGAAAATAAACCCTAAAAACCCAAAACCCTTTCCAAAACAACACAGAAAGAAGAAGGGAAGAAAACCTTCAACAACTGGCAAGAAATTGGGAAGAAAATACGCGCAATCGATTCATAAAAATCAAGAATAAAGAAGGGAAGAAAAATACCTTCGATTCGAGATAGGTAAGATCGAAAACAAACGATCCAATCGGGCAATGCGAGTTTGCGGGTTTTGAAAGTGGAAGAGCATGCGAAAAATCCACGAATTAAAAATATGAATGGTAAAAATGACGTGGAAATCCACGTATTTATAAGAAAATTAGTAATAAATACACTTCAGCTCGGCACGTGCCAACTCACCAACCATTCGGCATGAATGCCATGTCAGCATGTTGGAGGGGTCCGAAAACCCGACACGAAGAGATTTAGTGCATTCCGGGTTTCGGGTTTCGGAAAACATAGAGCACAAAACATGAAGTGCTTAGGTGCTACATAGCCCCGAAAACCCGAATACAAAGGATTGAGCGGACTTCGGGAATCGGAGAACATGGCGCATAAAACATGTTTTGGATCATGGATGTTCCGATGCTTTGGGGTTCCGAAAACCCGAATACAAAGGGTCTTCTCAATACAAGGCGGGTTTCGGATTTCGGAAGTCAGATGTCGATACAAAGCATGTTTTAACTTATGTACGTTCCGATGCGTTGAATTTCCGAAAACCTGATTTCAAAGGATTGTTCTTCAATACAAGGCGGGTTTCGGGTTTCGGAGGTCACGCGACATAAAGCAGGTTAAAACTTAGGTATGTCGAGCTGTTGGTAACACCCGAAAACCTGATTTTCTTTAAAAGAGGCCATAATGCAAAATCACTTCGAAAATTTTGTAGGGGTTATCCGATCGTTTTGTCGTGAACTCAAAACGGGGATAACATGGCTATGATATAAATTAAAAAAGGGGAAAAAATCAATGCTTGCTCTGTATTACATCTATTTTTCTACCTTTTTTACCCCACGATTCCTAGAGACATGAATATGCAATGTTTTTCATCGTTCTTTGATGAAATTCCTTTTCGTATCTGTCTGTAAAGTGCCATTTGATAGATTCAAAACTTAATTTTTGAGTCCAAGGATTATTAAGGTTGATATTTTGAAGTTGTAATTTCTCATACACTTGCAAAAATGGGAATTACCAAAGGAGATGGATGCGGGACAAAGTTACAAAGGAAAGAGAGCGAAAAGGATGAAATGATGAAAGTTGTAGGCACAAAAGATGAAAAAGGTGTTGCCTCAAGAGCAAAAAGGATTACCTGTCATATCCAACTGTGCAGGGCCTCCTAAAATGATTAAAAAGGGGATTTCTCACATGACAAAATCAGAATGATTAGAAGGAATCCCAAAAATTTGTGGCATGGCATCCTAGTCATTAGTTGAGGGCCCAAGAAACATGATAAGTTCACAATTGGTCCACCTGGAAACTTTCATATATGAATTTGTTAAATGTCACTTTTTGAGACATTGGTAACAAGAAAAGGTCCCTTAAATATTCTTCTATTTTGGGGGGAAAATTGAGTGAGAAAAATGTATAAATGCAATGAGAATAATCTTGCAAATGGTCAGGGGTTAAATTATTAAGAGAAAATTTGAGAAAGCCATCTTCCTGAGAGATTAATCCGAGATACTTGGTTATTTATTTTTGTGTTAGATTTTCTATCGTGTCAAGTTTTTTGCAGATGTATAGCCATTGACGAGCATTGAGATTTCTCTGCAATCTTTCTCCTGCTGATTAATCTAAGTAATTTATAAATTAATTTGTGTTCAATCTCTAGGAATTTGTGTATGCTTTGTTTCTGAATGTCTACAAATAGTTTCTTTGATTCCTACTATAGTCTTACATTGAAATATTTGTGATATCACACAAGATCTCATCCCTTTGAAAATTTAGTGGCATTTGTAATTTCATCTCAAGTAGAGCCTTCATGCTGTTATGAGATAAAAAAATTTAAAACCACTCCACTATCATTTTTTGATAAATATTTTATGTAAGTCTTCGGGTGTACCTTAGGCATGATTGATAAGATAGTTTGGTGTTTAATTGAGTCTTATGACTCAATATTTCATGTTAGAGTCTCAAATATTGTGTTGAAACACATTGATCTAGGCCTCCATTGAATCAAACCTTCTAGTTGAAGGAACATCTTAACTGTTCTCAAGCTTTCTGTTGTTGAGTTGTCCATTGTTGTGAACTTTCTCAGAGATCTGGTATAATCAACTTTATCCTACTTAATCTCCCACCAAAATCATTCAAAAACCATGAATCCATCCTAAACTACCCATATTTTCCCTATATATCCACAAAGGAACAAAATCTATTTACTAAAATATGTAGAACAATCACGATTTCTTAATGTCTTAGTAACCTTATCCTTGTGTTGAAAGTATCTCCATCTTTTAGATGTGACAACTCTTAGGAGTTAAATTATGGAGTATTGACGGTTTTCCCAAGATTTTATTTATAAAATTTATGCAAAAGAAGGATATCTCCATCTCCTTCATCAAACAGAGGTTAAAATAAGGGTCCTCTCACCCTTGTCAAAAGGCACAGCCTAAAGTAGTGAGGAAATTTCAAATCATCTTTAGGGTGCTATCCATCTCTCCACAAATTTGAGTGACAAAGGGCTAGTTACATCTCATCCCTGGCTACAAAATGACACACACAATGATCTATCTGACTCTAACCTCCATACCCAATCTATGTTACTGCTTGGCTTGAAAGGGAGAACAAATTTTGATACCAACACTAGTGACATCGCTGCTAGGGACTCTTTGAAGTATTTTAAAAATACAGTACATACAAACCCTGGCAATACTACTTAAACATGTTGTGTGCTAATACATTTTTTGAAACATCATTCTCTATTCAGATTTGTAATAATTGTTCATAGTTGTGAGTTCTGAGTGAAATATTTCCATCTTATATAGTTATTGCACTACATTTTGTATCATCATTGGTGAAATCTTGTAAGATTTGAATGAATGTAGTATTTACAGACATTTGATAGGTATTTCATAGTGCATTTGCGCAAACTCAGGTGAAAATCCTTAGTGGCAACTCCGTGTTATTTAAATTATTTATAAATACCAGTGTCTTAACATATATCAAGTAAGATTTTTCATTAATATCTGCAAAGCTAGAAGGAAGAAGATCTATCTTTTCCAAGGACCCTAGTAGAAGGTTGTTTCAAGAGCTGGGAAAGTCTAATTCAGAAGGAAGAATAATTTGGAAGGTTTTTGGAGATCAACCATCAAGAAAAGAGATCTCCATTGGTGAAACTGATCATCCTGTGATTGAAGATTGCAATACTTCCTCAAGTGCTTCTAAATTAGGTAGTCTCTTTGTTGAATTTAATTCTCCATCTAGATAGGGTCCTTATTTTGTATTTAAAACATTTGCTTCTCATTCTACCCAATTATTTCCCAAATCTAATAGATTTTTCCAAGAAACAGAGCCTTTAGAGGGTAGTCATTCTGAAAATTGCATCTCTGTACCGCAAAGACCCCTCACTCCTCATCATTTTGTTTCTCCTGTAATATCACCTCCTCAGAATAATATGGCTCAACCTCCACCTAGACCTCCATTTGTTAATAATTTTGGTCCCATCAGTTTTAGAGGTATGGATAGCTATCCAAATGTTGTGCCACAAGATGTAAGAAATAGACTTCCTAAGTTTCAATGAAAGAATGCAATCACTAGTGATCTATACTTGAAACTCTTAGTCAATATGATGGAGGACTTCAAAATAGAATTTGGGGATGTATACATTAAACTGTTTATCTATACTCTAGAAGAAGATGTAGGGGACTGGTATAAATATTTTCTAGATAATTCCATTGACTCCTAGACAGAGATGAAGAATGCTTTAAGAATGCAGTATGGTGATAAAACAAACCCTATGTTTCTTTTATCATATTTTGAAAATATAAAAAATAATCCTAATGAATCATTGCATGATTTCAATACAAGATTTAACACAACATTGAGAAGACTTCCTGTTAATTTGAGGCCATGTGATGAATCATGTCTTATAAAGTATTAAGATGCATTTGGTAAGAAAGTTGCTTACTATTTGAGGGATAAGAACCATGAAACTTTGAAGCAGGCCTTTACCATGGCTCTACAAATTGAGAACAACATTAAAGTAGATGGAAAACCCCCTAAGATGGAGGGCATTAAACTGATCAACCCTAAGAAGCCTCAATCAAGTAAGGTTGTGGACCTTAACGAAGTTGTATTTAGAATTTGGCTAGGGTTGTCAAAGAAATATCTTATAAGCTAGCCAGGGAAGAGAAAGGAATCAGACAAGGATCTCAAGGCCACCATGGGCAACAAAGACAAAAAATATTTACAAATCATCCTATAAATGATCATACGTCTAATGATAGAGGTAAAGGACCCATGGGAGTTAGAAAACCCCAAGCTAGGGAAAATAGAGAAGTGCATAATCTTCTAAATGCCAAAGTTGTTGTTGTTGAAGACACAAATGAAATTGATTGGTGTGAAAAGTGTTTCTTGTCCCACTTGCCATGTGAATTAGATCATCAAGTTGAAGAAGTTGATGATGATGATAACATTGATGATGATGCATGCATGGTGGATTTGTCTACATGCTCACAGTAAGGAGAAACTTCAACTGAGGTAATAAGTGCAAGAACTACTGCAATTTTTTGGGACTGCATTCACCGTGTACCTCTTCTTCCTCCCTCTCATGCTTTATAAATAGATATTATACAAGCATTTGAACTTCCTAATAATGATTTTGAGTACCTAAGAGCTGTAATGATTAAGAATTATGATGGAGGAATCCCATCAGAAGAGGATAGACAACTATTAATGAATGTTTTTTTTACCCAAGAAAAGGAGTATAAAAGAAGAAGTATAGCTGTCAAAGAGGCAGGGCCTCAAGCCAAACCAAAGACCCTAGTTCTCACCAATGTCCCAAAAGAGACTCCAAAGAAAGATGCATTTGGAAGAGGTCTTGTTGTCTCAAGTAGAACTAGTTTTCCCACCCATTCCCAAAATGTGAAAAATCTTGTGCCATTTGATGAGTTTGTCAATAATTCTCCAAATGTTGGTTTGCCCAAATACATTCCCTATTAAATTACCAAAGTCTTATGTCATAGAAAGATTTATGTCCCAATTTTTGAATTGCTTAGGATTTCTGAGCACAAGGAGAGGGCCTTTGAGTATTTGGGGTTGGAAGAAGATAGTAGTGCCCAAGGAAAAAATATAAATAATGTAAACACTCCTCCTACCATTGTAGACCTAGAAAAACCACCAGTATTAGAGGAGATAGGTGAACCACTTGAAGTTTACTTGTGAACATATTTGGTTGAGTCTCAATTAAATGTTGATCCATTTTTTACAACACTGATTATTAAGGACTGACTACTGCACAATTGTATGTTTGATTTTGGAGCATCATATAATGTTATGCCTCTAGAATTCATGAATGAATTGAACATTAAAGTGACACCAACTTATGGAAAGTGTACTGCAATGGATTCTAGAGAGGTGCCAATTGTAGGGTGTGTAAAAATTTTGGTGGTACAAATTGCAGATTATCCAGGTAAGAACTTGAAACTTGATGTTGTTATTGTTGATTGGCCTACAAATGGGGCATTTTATTATCAAGAAAGTGGGCTGCAAGTGTAGGTTGAAGTGTTCAGATGGATATGTATTTTTCCACCATTCTAATTGAAGGAATCCTTGTAAAGTTGTATGGAGAGAAGAAGATGTTGTACCTCATTGAAGATCCCAATAATGCTTCTTATGAAGTGTTGTATGCTGATGTAGATGCTGATAGTTTTATTGGGTTTTCTAATGGTAAAGAGCATAAGATTGATCAATTTAAATTTCTTGAATAAGTAGTTTTACCTTGGAAATTTTTATTTGATGGATCTTGATCCAAGTTTGGAAATGGTGTTGGCATTGTTCTGATTTCTCTAGGCCAAGAAGAGGTTGTCTTTTTTTTCAAACCCAACTTTGAATGCACTAACAACATTGCTGAATATAAAGCACTATTATTAGGCTTGAGAATTGCATGGAAATATGGTATAAAGGATATCATTGTCAACAGGGATTCACAATTGATTTTCAATAAAATTAGAAAACTGTATGCTACTAAAAATCAGAGAATGAAATGATTCGAGCATGCAATTTGGGATTCGGTTGAAATTTTTGATTCTTTTAATATTATGCACCATGATAGAAAGTTTAATGCTATTACAGACAAGTTAACAGTGCTAGGATCCAAATTTAGGAATTGTATAGTGTCTCCATTTGGTGAGTACGATGTTGAAATACTAATAAGGCCATCTGTCCTTGATAACGTTAAAAATTAACAAGTGTTTGATGTTGATGTCCAAGTGAAACGGTTTCTACAAAACCAAGGTGAGTTTTCTGACCAATATATAGATTGGTAACCAATGGTGTGTGTTGCTGAAGGAAAGGAAACTTTATTTGGCAAAGACATCATCCAATTGAAGACAAAAATGATTCCTAGAGGTTTGGTGGCACTTGAGTCAAAATTTAATGATGTTGATTAGATTATTAAAAGGAGTATGTCAGTTTCAAGAGATGTGGAAGAGCATGACTAGGGAATAAAGGAAAAAACACATTAAATTTGGTTAGGAAGCAATCTCAGCAAGGAAGATAAGTAGTCCTATGTTTAATTGCTGAAAAAATATCAAGACTACCTAGCTTGGTCTTACTCTGAGTTGAAGGCATATAGGGAAGATTTGTTCCAACATGAAATTCCTCTTAAATCTAATGTTAGACCTTTCAGGAAAAAAATAAATTCCCATCAATTCACTCCTTTCTTTGAAGATGCAAGAAGAACTGAAGAAGTTGAGTGATGGAGGGATCATTCAGCCAGCAACGTACTCATCTTGGGTTGCAAACCTAGTGCCTGTCAGAGAAAATAATGGTGATATAAGGTTATGAGTAGACTTCAGGAACCTGAATAAAGCATCACTAAAAGATAATTACCCTCTGCCAAACATGGAGAATATGCTACAATTGGTAACTAGTTCATAATTGTTATCCACTCTTGATGGTTTCTCTGGCTATAATCAAGTTCTTGTGAAGGATTCAGAAAGAATAAAGACTACCTTTACAACTCCTTGGGGAACTTATTTCTATGTCAAGATGCCTTTTGGCTTAATGAATGTTGGATAAACTTTCCAAAGAGAAATGGATGTAGCATTTACTAGTTATATTAATGAATTCATTGTTGTTTATCAAGATGATGTAACTGTGTTTTCCATAAAAAGAAATGATCAATTGTAACACTTGGAGAGAATGTTGATAAGGTGTAGAGCGTATGGCATATCATTGAATCCCAAGAAGTGGCACTTTGGAGTGAAAAAGGCAAAGTTGTTTGGTCACGTTGTATCAAAATAAGGGGTCATGATTGATTCAAAGAGAGTGGAAGCCATCAACAAGGTTCCAATTCCAAGAACAAGGAAGGGAATTCAATCCTTCTTTGGACGAATAAACTTTATCAGAAGATTTGTGTCCAACTTTAATGAGTTGACCATCCCCATTACTAGCTTGTTGAAGAAGGACCAAGTTATCAAATGGGAAGAAACTTCCATTCAAGATTTCAATGGGACCAAGGAAGCACTAAAGTATGCCCCTGTTTTGGCAGCTCTAAATTACAAAAATCATTTTCAAGTGTTTTATTTTTCTTCAGAAAATAACATTGCCTTTGTATTATTACAGAAGGATGATGAAGGGGCTGAAAGATCAATTTCCTTTTTCAATAAGGCATCATAAGGAACTGAGTGTAAGTACACCATCATGGAGAAGCAAGCATTTTCCTTGGTGAAAGAAACAAAATTTTTCGCACCCTACATCTTGAGCTCTAAAGTTGTTGCTTATGTTCCCCACACCATGGTGAAAGACATCTTATCAGAGATGGAGGTCTCAAGCAAAATATGTAGATGGGTGAAAGGGTCACAAGAGCTAACATGGATATCAAAACCATGAAATCGGTAAGAGGTTTGGGCTTAGCTAAGCTTATGGCTAAGAGAAAATTGTAAACTATTGAGGTGAATGAAGTAGAAGGAGAAAGGGTGGGTGTCCTTAAAAATTTGGTAAGATCTGAATGGTACAAGGATATAATATTTTATCTCAGACATCTATGCTGCCCTAAATATTTGAATAAAAATCAAAAAAGATAACTTAAGTTAGCCTCTCACAAATATGTCAGTACTGATTTTAGGTTAGCTTCGAAGAACCCCAAGTGAGTTCTCTTGAGATGCATTATTGAAGATGAGGCCCCCAAAATAATTGCTGATCTCCATGGAGGATTTTGTGGGGGACATTTTACTGTGAGAGTTACACCACACAAAATCTTAAGGGCTGGTTATTAGTGGCCAACTCTCTTCAAAGATACAACTCCATTGGTTAGGAAATGTGAACATTGCCAACATTTTTCTGGAAGAATAAAAGCTTCAGGCTCCCTTCCTTTGCAGACTATGTTAGTTGAAGCCCCATTTAAGTAATGGGGAATGGATTTCATTGGCGAAATTTCTAATCCTTCCAGTTCTTTTCATAAATGGATTCTTGTATTTACTAATTATTTCACTAAGTGGGTGGAAGCAATCCCCACCAAGAAGGAAACATACCAAATTATCATGGAGTTCATGCTGAATCAAATCATATGTAGATTTGGAGTGCCAGTTAAAATTGTTGTTGATAATTCCATGATTTTCAAAGCCAAACCTTTGATGGCAATGTGCAAAGAGTATGGAATCAATTCAACATATGCTTCTAACTGAAATCCCCAAGGAAATGGAAAAGTTGATTCCAACAATAAAAAATTATTAAAGATCATTAGAAGAACCTTGGAGCTGAAAAAAAATAAGTGGGGTGAGTAACTAAAGTTTGTTGTTTCGGATGACAGAATCACTGTCAAAAGAGGTATTGGTAAAAGCCCATTTGAGTTGGTATATGGAACTCAAGCTTTTCTGCCCCTTCATTTGCAATTATCTTTATTTCATTTCGTTCGAAAAATTGAAGATCAGGAATTTTTTCCATATGATGCTCAAATTAATTAGATTATTGAGTTAGATGAAGAAAGAAGGGCATCCCATCAGAGGCATATGAAGTTTAGAGAAAAGTTGAAGAAGTTATTTGATAAGAAGGTGACTCCAACAACTTTCAGAATTGTGGATCTTTTGCTATTATGGGATAACAGGCATAAAGATAAGGGAAAGCATGGTAAATTTTATGCATTGTGGATGGGCCCTTATTCAATTGATATTCAAATTGGTGAAAATAACTTCTTCATACAAGACTTAGACGGGGAACTGCTTGAATTTCCTGTTAATGGTAGGCATTTGAAACATTTCCTTGATTGATTTCTCAAAATCAAGGTATAATCCATTTGTATAGTGTTCTAAGTTATTTATTTTTATTCTTCTTTTGTGTTTTTGTTCATTCTGGTCCTTGCTGACCTAGTTCTGTTGGTTTCTCGGTTCATTTTTCTAAGGATGGTTATGGTTTCTCTGCTCTGCAAACTTATTCTTTGACTCTGTTGCCTAATGGTCTATTTTTGGCACATGGTCTGATATTTGTTCTTGTGGCACTCATAGGGAGTGCCCATCCCCAAGTCGAAGCCGGTGTTGGTGATCAATTTGGTCTTTCCCCATTTGTCATTGAAATTCTTTAGTTTGCGAGATCTTTCATGTTTCCTATCTCCCCGTATTGGTGCATAAAAACTCTGTGCTCCATTTGGTTGCCATGATTGATCCCTTCCTTGGTCGAGAATCACTTAAAACTATAGAGTTTTTTTACATTCCTCTATCTGTGTGAAAGAGTCTGTATCTTGGGTGTAAAACTTGGGTTTTTCCTGTCCTTTCATTTTCCAAAAAACTGTTTTATTGTCCCTGTCATTTTTATCCCAAATATTTGTGGAAACTTAATTGGATACACCTCGGAGGATTATATTTGGGCCTTATAACATTTACAAATTCTCGTTCCTTGAAGAAAGATTCATTTCTAAGCTCAACTGGTGTTTTTCCTGCATTTTACAATTTGACAGGTGTGTTTTTCCCTGTCAAATTTACCTCTCAACATCAGTGGAAATGTGGCCCTTTTTGGTTAGATGTAGCTCGGTGGGGAACTTTAAAAACTCTAAGGCTCACTTTAGACTCAAAGCCTTTCCACGTGGAGGGACGGTGCTCATTTGAAAATTCACCTTTTGTGTGGGCCTTGGAGTTGCGTCGGGGAGAAATGTGGATATTTCCACTACCTTTCTTAGACTTAGACAAAATTTTCATGCAGCTGGTATAGTTTTGGTGGACCATGGACACGTGGAGGGCTAGCGCTCATTTGAGGATCTACCTCAGGGTTCTACCGTAACAATTATAACACAGAGAGATGTGGAGGCTTCTATTGGCTCTGCTTTGTACTTAAACATTTCAAATCAATTTTGAAAGGACTTAGACACATGGAGGGACTGTGCTTGTTTGGGGACCAACTCCTAGGTTTTATTTTGAAGAAGCGCCAGGAGGACACTTGGAGGGTTCTGCTCACTCTGCCCTTTACTTGTACTTTTCAACAGGCAAAGAAAAATGTCTCGGACGCTAGACACATGGCATCTTATGTTGAACCTTCACATTTTTTAACAAACTCTACCAAAATGAGACACGTTTTGAGGCCGTGCTTGTTTGGGGTGTCTGATTTTGGGGACCATCTCAAAATGTGCCATTGAGACATGTGGAGGCTTTCGGGAGCTCCTTTTTACACTAAGACTTTTCAAAGGCCAAAAATCATTTTTCTTGGGCCTTGGGCATGTGGAAGGCTCGCGCTTGTTTGAAAACTTTCCCCTATAACTCTCCTTTGCATTTGCACCAAGGAAACACGTGGATGACTATGATATAAAGTAGAAAAGGGGCAAAATCAACAGTTTTTGTGTATTGCATATGTTTTTTCGTCGTTTTTGGTCCAAGACTTCTGGAGACATGAATACACTATTTTTCATCGTTCTTTGATGAAATTCCTTGTCATCTCTTTCTATAAAGTGCCATTTGATGGATTCATAACTTAATTTGTGGGTCAAAGGATTGTTAAGGTCATAATTTTGAAGTTGGAATTGCTTAGAAACTTGCAAAAATGGGAATTACCAGAGGATATGGATGTAGCATAGAGTTGTAGAGGAAAGAAAGGGAAAATGCTGAAATGATGAAAATTACAAGAGTAAAAAATGAAAAAGTTGTTGCCTCGAGAGTGAAAAGGATTACCTATCATATCCAGTTATGCAGGGCCTCCTAAAAATGATTAAAAAGGGAATTTCTCGCATGACAGAATTAGAATGATTAGAAGGAATCTAATTTTTTTTTGGCATGGCATCCTAGTCATTAGTCAAGGGCCCAAGAAATGTGATCGGTTCACAATTGGTCCACCTGGCCACTTTTGGATGTGAATTTGTTAAATGTCACTTTCTAAGACAAATTGGTAACAAGCAAAGGTCCCTTGAATATTCTTCTATTTTGGGGGGGAAATTGAGTGAGAAAAATGTATAAATACAATGAGAATACTCTTGTAAATGGTTGGGGGTTAAATTCTTAACAGAAAATTTGAGAAATCCGTCTCCCTAAGAGACTAATCTGAGATACCTAGTAAATTACTTCTATGTTATATTTCTATCATGTCAAGTTGGTTGCAGATGTATAGATTTATTTCTATAAGCTTTCCCCTATTGACGAATCTAAGTAATTTTAAAATTAATTTGTGTTCAATATCTAACAATTTGTGTCTACTTTGTTTCTGAATGTTTGCAAATAGTTCCTTTCATTACTATTGCAATATTAAATTGAAATCTTTGTGAAATCACATAGGATCTCATCCCTTTGAAAATTTAGTTGCATTTACAATTTCATCTCAAAAAGAGCCTTCATCCTGTGATGAGATAAACAAATTTAAAACCACTCCATTGTCATTTGTTGATAAATATTTTCTGTAAGTCTTGAGGAATACCTTAGGTGTGATTGATAAGAGATTTTGGTGTTTCATTGACTCTTCTAACTCGAGCCTTCATGTTAGAGTCTCAAAGATTTTGTGGAAACGTGTTGTTATGGGCCTCCATTAAAGCACACCTTCTGATTAAAGGAACATATTTATTGTTCTAAAGCTTTCTATTTTTGAGTTGTCCACTATTGTGAAGTTTCTCAGAGATCTTGTATAATCAACTTTATCCTGCTTAATCTCCCACAAAAATCATTCAAAAACCATGAATCCATCCTAAAATACCCCTGTTTGCCTTGTATATCCACAAAGAAACCAAATTAACTTACTAAAATATGCAGAACAAACAGTATTTCTTAATGTCTTCAGTGACCTTAGCCTTGTGTTGAAAGTATCTCCATCTTTTAGAAGTGACACCTCTTAAGAGTTAAATTATGGAGTATTGACCGTATTTTCCCAAGGTTTTCTTCATAAAATTTAAGCAAAAGAAGGATATCTCCATCTCCTTTATCAAATAGAGGATACGCTAAGGGTCCTCTCACCATGGTCAAAATGCATGGCCTAGAGTAGTGAGGATAGGTCAAATCCTCTTGAAGGTGTTATTCATCTCTTCACCAATCTGAGTGACAAAGGGCTAGTTAGATCTCATCCTTGGCTACAAAATGACACACACTATGATCTATCTATCTCTAAGCTTTGTGCCCAATCTGTGTGGCTGCTCGGCTTGAAAGGGAGAATAAATTTAGCTACCAACAACTCCTAAACATAATACTATAGTACAGATAATTTTGTAGTGCACAAATATTTTCACAGCTGAGAGTCACCCTATTCATCTTTATGGAAATGTTTTTTTAACATTATGGGAGAGGGATTCGGGAACTATAATCCAGTACCAAACTCTCTCAAGTTAAATCTGATTGATCCTCCCATGACAAATACCATTACTATTCTTCTAAATGAATGGGATGTGACACTCAATCTCACCCAGTTAAGCACAACTTCTAAAGGAGAGTGATTTAAAAGAACAAACAAAATGGTTCTATGGGGAGAAAGGGTGAAAGAAATAAATATTACAGAGACACGAGAGGAATTTTTGTAAAGGTAACTCTCAATGTCTTATTCAATGCAATGACTACATGAAATAAAAGATAAAGAGCAAGAGAAAAGGATAATGGTGTTTCTCATGTTACAATGCTTGTAGTGGATGTGCACAGAAGGAGAAGAAGAAAATTCATCATAGATAGACATTACCTAAGAATGATGTGCTTCCCATTATTCTATATTATTCATCCTCCGTATAGAATAACAAGCAGTGGAAGGCAATAGTTTCCTTTCAACTCAGAGGAAAATTAAACTGCTTCAGGTAAAGAAACAGATCCAGATCATTCAATTGTATATAGTAGAATGATGAGATATTCTGGTTTTACTTTATCAACATGTGCATTAGTGATTAAATTCATCTTGGTAGTGATTAGGGGCAGCTATAACATAGCTCCAATGGCATGTTTCAAATCCATCTATGCACTTTCTACAACCATCAAATTACTTCTAATTTTACAATGTTATCTTGGTTTTATCTGTGGTTAACTCTTATGGACCTCAAATGATGTGCTTGTATTATAATGGAATGACAGGAAAGGTCATATGCCCCTCCACCAGCCACCCTTGACAAAGGTGACTCAATGTCTTAAAATGAGGGGGCAGTACATCTCCCTCCCATTTTAAGAGCACCATCCTCGATGTGACACAATGCCAAACCTCTAAGGATACGTATGAAAGAAGGTCAATAATGACACATGTAGTTTAACAAAACAACCTATATGTATAATACAACCACAAGAAATAAACTAACTTAGGAAAAATATTAATTTTTAATGTTCTTGTAAGATTGGTAGTTAGTTATCTTTTACTTTATTATTTAATTGGTCTCTTTTGTTTTCCTTTCTAGTATTTCTTAATCTCAACCTCTTTCTATTCATTGTTTATAATTTTAATTCTCTTCTGTTCATGGGTGCCCGATAGTAATTGGCATCAAGATGTCACAAAAAACTCAACACATCACAAACAACCCACGAGACATTGTGCTAAATAATTTCACGACTGCATCACATCACAATACCTCTAATTCCACCATGGAAAGAAAAAAATTAGTCCACATAATAAATAATTTCCATAAATTATGTCATAGGCATAAATCTAACACACACACAAGTAACTAACAAACAGTGAATCATGATGTTGATATAAAGGAAACTAGTATCACATGACCCAAAAAGACCATGACTATACAAACACACTTCCAAGAAAATATCCAATAGTCCATGCCAACCAATAGGAGCGTCAAGCCTCAAGCATAACAATGTGTAACAAGACTCACAAGAGTACACATAACTCATAACTCATATCACCAACTCCACTCATCACAAAAAATCACGAAATAGTCTCTATATATCTCCCAAAAAAACTTTGTATACCTCCCAAAGAATTACTAAGCAACTCCATATACCTTCCAAAGATAAAGAATCATGGTGCCAAAAACCAAGATGGGTCGCTCAACCATAGAGCCCCATAAAGAATATCCGTTCAATCAACCATAGAGTGCCATCGAGAATATCATGTCACTCAACCATATACTGTCATTGAGAACATCAAGTCACTAAACCACTGAGTCCCATCAATAATATCGGATCAATCAACCATAGATTCCCATCTCCCTTTGCCATATAATGAGTTCAGATCACCCTATGGCCCTGAGCATATAAAGCGTTGTCACCCCTAGCGCAAGTGATATAATAAATTGTGGTTCAACAACCCGTTAGTTGTTTGTAACTCCTTGGGGTATACCCCCATACAATGAAGTGGGTCCATAGGTCCAACAAGTCCATGGTGTATCCCATGACCCTATTCCAACAAATTACAACATTAGAACCAACATAACAATACGTCTCAAAAGCCAAGTGGAAAAAATACCAAGCCTTGGGAAAGACTATAAAACTTTTAAAAATGAAAATAAAGTTTAAAACTAAGAAAAATAAATGACTAATTAGCTATAGTTAGTGCAAAAATATGCATGTTAGTGCAAGAAATGAATAAAATGCCCAAAATATAAGAAAACATTAGTCAATAAAATTTTTGGTTCTCGCAATAAAAGAGATTATGATCAATTTACAAATAAAATACGTATTCAGAAGAAAAACATTACAATCACTATGTGGCCTCATACGACCACCAAAGGGGTACTGATCAAGTTGTTGGCACTCAGATATTGAAGGTCAGCTCTTAAAAATATACAATGAACCAAAAATTAGTATATCAAATAATGTAACTATCATCATCTCTTCCTGAATCATCCCTCCATACTCCCCACAAGGCTCAACATTGTCAAAATCACATGCGCTTGGTCAATGGACAACCCAATAGGAAATAGCAAGGGATGCTAGTTTGTATAAGTTGAGCCTAAAGTGGTGCGCTTCCACAATATACTGAGAAAGCTCAAAGTATACTAAACAAATAGAAGTGGGTTTTCAGTCTATATAAGACTCCACTTCCTCACTCATACTCGGATCAAGATTATGAAAACCTAGCATTATAAAAAATTCACCCCTAAGATAATTTTGATAACTTACAAAAAGGATAGAACAATAAGAAATGGTTTGAGGCTGAAAATAAATTTTTATGGGATCCCTTGGATTTTCTGTAACTTCCCTATCCAAAGAAAAATCCAAGGAGTTAGTGAAAATTTGCAAAAAAAAATTAAAAAGAAGTCAAGGGCATATTTTAATGTAAATTGGGTCTGAGGGTGCAGATGGAACCAATACGGATTGTACCGGGGTTCATCATACGTAGTTCAGATGTGATTTACAAAGGAGGCAATGTATTGTGTCTAAGTCAACTCTCGGCGTCCCAAGCCACATAGTTCAGTCGGGCCACTAGTTCCCTACATTATTGAAGTCCCTGATCAATGAAGGAGCTAAAAAAATGTGGAAAAATCATATGAAAATGTCCCATGTGGTCCACAAAAAATTTGGGATGAAAGTATGCACGGGCCTAAAAAAGATGAAATAGCTGTAGCCAGTGAATTGCGGAGATGGCAGAGAAAAAGGTCTTGCATAGTCCACGAAACAGTTGGGATCAAAGTATGTGTGGGCCCCGAAAAGGTGAAATAGCCACAACTAGTGAAGTGTGGAGATTTTGGAGAAACTAATCCCAAACATCATAGACACGAGACCCTGAAATAGCCAAAATACCCGCAGCTGAGTGGTGCGAAGAAGTTAGCGGACAACGGACCACCTGGTCCAGGCAACGACGAATGTGCAAGGACAGAAAATCCCAAATCAAGTGATGTAGAGAAAGGAGGCCCACTAGGTCTAATTATAATGGGGATATGAGTTCCTCAAAATCCTACAATATCCATAACCCAAAGGGAAAGTAGAATTCCTGACCCTCGATCTTCAAAGTAGCATAACTTTAGACCCAGATCTATGTTTTTCACACAATATGAATTTTTAGAAAGGGCACGACATTGTCTACGCCAAAAAACTGAACTTATTATTTTTAATGAGGTTAGGTGGGTGAAAATAAAAGCTCATTCCTATAAAATGTAAGAAATCCTTGGCAAACTCAAAATATCTTCTCACACTTAGAATGCCATATCTTTTGCATTTCTAAACGAAATCATGAAAAATTGGTCTCATTGGAATCGTGGCTCCAATCCTGACACAGAAAAATCAAGAAATGCATAAATTGATGAAGTTTTGTTGAATATTTTAAGGAAAATTTTCCAGGTTTTGAAAAATGATTTTATTAGTGGTTGGAGATGTATTTAATGAAGCTTGGGCATATATTTTTCATTGTTGAGAAAATATGGGGACCCTTTTGCAAGAGAGATACAATCATTTGACTTCAATTATTACCTCTTGCAAGTGGTTGAAAGGAATATTTTTGGATTTCAATCCTCTCTCTTAAAAATTCTATAAATTGAAGTGTGGGCTCATTGTAGGAAAGGAATAGTTTTTCAGTAGAAAAACTTTGTCATTTTGGTTTTTTGAAGCAAATTTTCTTTAGGCCCTTGTAGTGGACTCCTTGCATGGTGATCCAAGCCTTTCCTTTGTAATAGTTTGGAATTTTCATATTAATGGAGAAACATATTCATGTTTTTGGATGTATCTTCCCTTGTTGAGTTTGTTTTATTCTTCTTTACTCTTCAACCTTATTGTAAATATATTTTATCTATTTTATGCTCGTGCAGGAATTCATTATCATTGTGTGTGTATGAAATATTGTTGTGAATGCAGTTTCTAGAATATGGAGAACTTTTATCACCCTCTCTAGTATGTACTTTTCTTCCATTTTTCACACATTGGAAAGTTATTCTCATTCACTCCATTTCCGGTGTATCACCGCTATTAATGTAGGCTTTACTTTCATGCACTCTCTCTCCCTGGTCCCTTGGAAATTTATATAAGGATTAGATAGTTTGCATGCATTAGGAGTAGATTATGGTAGGTATTTTATGAGCAAATAACCAAATTTCTCTGGAGGTCTATCTCAAGTAGAAAGTCCCACAACTTGGACATAGTACTCATGTTACCCAGTCACACTGTGAGATCAAGCACACGCACTTCAGAAATCATAGGGTGCTATGATTAAGTGATAATACCTAATCCATGCCTCCTCTCTCCACACATACACTCTTGATGGTTATTTCCCTTAGGGTTGTCTAGTGTAAGGTTCACAAAATAACACATAACTACATCACTAGCACAATGGTGAATCACGTAAATTATCCCTAGTGTCTTACGAATGGTATATAAATAGGGTATAAAAAAATCATTACTTTCATGGGTTATGATACATAATTTTTCCACATAATGCACCTAATGTGCATGTACTGCATAATAGGGGTCATACGATCACCATATTCATGACATGAACCATCACATATTACACAAATTATACGTATAATGAAAATAGTGACTAACATTACAACATATAGTCAAATACAATACAACATAGTGACACACATGATTCATCACAACACGGAGGTGACATCATGATAAAATCCAATTCACTATACACCAATTTGTTTTTTCGTACAACCTATCAGCACACCCACATATTATAGAATAAAAAGACACTTCAACACTCCGCAATCCGCAATAACCTTGTTTTCATGTAAAACAAGGCAGTACATCACTCATGAACTCCTCATTGAATCCATGAAAAGGAGAGTGAATAAACTCATCACAATAACATCAACATGATAACAAATACGCACTAAGTGACATGCACAACACATGTCTTCATAGTATAACAAATTACAACGTTGTTCACATCATAACATATGTCACATTACTCTTCCCATGTTCACCACAACCGTGTAATATCACTACAACTCCAATCTATCCCAGAGGTTTGAGAGCATGAACCTCCACTCTGATACCATATGTAACACCCACATTTTCAACACCAAAATACAATAGTAAAATTATTAGAATAATTTTTATTTTATTTTTAATTTATTTACAAGCTATGCAAGACCACATGGGATCCAAATAAATAAACTTGAAATCACGTAGGAAACTCACATAAACAGGAACCCACTCATACAACAGGATAACATAGGGTACACATCAATATCTTACTCAAATGATGTAAACGAGGACAATGACACAATTACAATAAGAAACACAAGATAGGCATACTCTACGACATGGCCCTTTCATGGTTTACATATTCATTACATTTAGATTTCCATTCTATTACCTTATACTTTTGAACATAATTAAATAGATAAGATTTAAAATTTTCTATTGTTCAAACTTCAATGACTTTATTTTATAGAGCATTAGTCTTCAAAAGAGAATGCACAGTTGGTTCCTTTCTCCAATTCCATTAGTTATCCATAGCTCATTTGTTAAATAAATTCATTCTAAGAAACTATGAATCTCCTAATATTCAATTCTTCTATCAAAGGTTTATTTATCAAAAAAATTAGTTTACTATAATTCTTTGAAGAACACATAACATGGGATGCTTCGTTCCTTTGCAACTAGGTTGCATGTTTTTTTTAACATTTAACCTATAGCGGTTCCCTCAATATTTTCTCGTTTCTCTTGTGGAAATAAATTTATATAGCATGATTGTGATTAGGAATGTATATACACACATGTGTCTTCTAATATTTGACTTAAAGATATGTTTGAGAGAGTTGTGTTTACTTGGTTTGGAAAAATACTCTCATTACAAGGAGGAAAATTCATAGGTATAGAAAGGAAGGTTACTAGATCAATAGAAAACCTTTCCTGAGTTCATTTCATAACATTGTTTGATACTAACAATATGCCCTTTTTTTCTTCTAGTTATTACAACCAACTACGTATGTCAACTAACTAAGTTCTACCATTCTTATTCACAATACATTTCTCCAATTAGGAATTAATATTTTCACAATAAAATTGTGCATGGAAGGGTAAATTACATTTGTGTTCCTATTATAGATATATTTCTTTTAATTTAAGTGACAAATTTCACATTTCAAACTATTTATGTTTCGTCATCTTAAGGATTTTCTCCTAATAGCAACTAGTTAATTTACATGTTTCGACCATAAATTCTACTTCTTGTGTAATCCTAGGTTTAATATATTCCTATCAACGCCAAGGATTTTACTAACTTATACAAATCCAACTAGGGTGCAATATCCTTAACTCACAAGACCTTGGCTATAGCTGAAGTTAACCCATTCTCAAGACTACATTTTATTATTTCATTACAATCCCTATTTAATCCACATTTATGCAAAAAAACATGTGATCATGCATCATATTTGGTTTTTCTATTTATTATATCTTTGTATTATTTGTGGAGCTCTATTTTATTACATTCATTTTATGATCACATTTGACATTTTATTTGGTTTTAACATCATTCAATGGCAACCCATTTTTCATAGTAGTCATTTTTTATTTTAATCTTATTTATCCTTTCCATAACTACATTTACGCGGTTACTTTGGTCCTATATTATCATCAATTTAGAACAAATGTCATTCCTATAACACTTATGTATATTAGACGTTAAAATTTTACCTTTGCTAGACAAGGGGAACTATTGTGAGATCAAGGAAGGAATTATTAGTATATAAGGGGTGATTTAGATTCAAGATACCTCTTCCCATAAAAATCCTTCCATCACAGTACCCTATTTTTCCTCCTATAATTTGTTATAATTCAACAAATACCTTAATTATATTTAACCTTTACACATCATAAATGTCTTTGTTTGTTATATAAGAGTTTGTGTTGGCTCAAATGCTTGATTTCTCCAAGAACAATTCATATTTATTTATTTAATTTCCTAACAACAAGAGTATGCCTAAATCAATTATGAATACTTCAAACATAACTTTATTCCTAAACAATATATTATTTTCCTTTGTTTCCCATTACTCTTACATGGTTAATTTGGAATCTTATGAGCATTGTATTAGAACAATTGTAATTCAAATAACACATAATTTATACTTAGGGATTTAAAAATACAAGGAGTGCGACCTCTCAAAAGACAACTCATTTAATTTCTCTTAGACACGTAAATATTGAGTGTATATTGCAAGATAGAGATATCCTAAATAATCTTATTCATTTAAAAAGTATCCTAAGGACCTATTTCAATTTTTGGGTGAATACGCTAGTAACTCGACACGTATTCTCCACTCACATAATTTATATCTCACAAGAGATAATTTGAATGTACAACCACCAACTATCTTGCAAGGCTTTGGCCACCACATGGGTACCAAGGGAAATTATGCACAAGAGGGTTAAACTTATTCACGATATGGTCATCCCTGTAACACCTCGACATGATCACCTCACTCATGTGAATATGATAGGTTTCATAACGTAAAATCACCACCTCTAAAAATATTCAGGTAAAAGGTCCTTAATAATATGTCTTAGGTGCAAATCATGAAGGTGATTAATGAGATCAGAGTATTTGATTAACATGATCAATGTTTTATACCATAGAAAAAGACCCAAGTGGGTAAAGGAATTACAATAGGAATTATAAATCATTCTTTTAATTTTGTTAGTTTTGATGAGAGGAGATTCTCCCTATCATTGTGGGTGTGAAGGAAATATACCAATATTTAACATAACAAAAGAATGGTTTAATATCTTTATAACATAGGCACAACATTGAGTACAAATTCACATCTAGTTCAACCCTATAAAATATAGCCACATTAGTATATCCTTTTCATGATATATTGTTGTTGTGAGAATGTCCAACAGGGAAATTGGCAATTTTTGAGCACGACAACTATACCCCTATGCCAAAATTTTCATGTTTTACCATTCCTAAGAATCCCCAAATCTGTTCAGACAGTCCAAATGAATTCCCAAACAATGTCATGATATTATCCTAGATGATTTAGGAAATTCCATTCATTCCCCTAGGTCATTTTAGGAGTTCATTGAAAATGTTATCTTTTGGCAGTATAGGGAAGGGCTATCGTTGACCTTCCCGGGATTGAATCAACCCCCTGGAGTAGAGAATAAGGGAAAAATTCAACACGGAGGTGAATGGAATACCTTATAACATCATGGAAATTATTTTGGAAGGCTTTGGGAAGTTCTAAAATACTTGGAGCAGTCTGAGTGAAAACAAGGTTCACAAGCCTAGGCAGTACACAGGCCTAAAATAGCTGTTGGACTTCAAACAAAGATTCTGGGAGCTCCGAATAGATTTATAAGTAAAAAAAACATATTCTGAAATAGGATTCCAATACCTAAATTATGGTGAAATAATATTTTTCACAACTCCTTGGTGCATATGATTGGAAGATAGTTTTTCTCAGGTATAAGTGGAGTCCCAGATCAAAACTCTGATTTTTGAGGGATTATATGAACGAATAAAGAACTAAGACCCACATAAATGGATTAAAAATGAAATTTCTAGTCATTATCATATAAAATTTCACAAATAAATTCCACCAGAAGCTCAAGTTATCTGCATTTTAAGTTACCCTCTCAAAGGCAGTTCAAGACTTAGTCATTTTTTCGAGAGGACACGTGTCAGCACTAGGAGCCTGGTGGGATTTCATGTCCCCCACGTCCCTGAGGTCAGGTAAATAACCCCTTGGAAAATTATCCCAGCCCTCATGTGACCCTTGGGACCCTCATATGACCTCCAGACCTGGCAGTTCAACCCTCAAGTGCTTATTTGGAGCATGCATTCCATGCCATCAGATCGACCGCCACGTGTCAGCTCCAGGACCACCATGGAATTTTATGTACCTTATGCACCTGAGGTGGGGGAAATAAGGCCTTGGAAAATGTTCCCAGCCCCTATGGGGAGTCTTCTGGACATCCATGTGACCTCATTTAAGTTCCTAGTGCTTTAAAGCAATTTTTTCCTCCTTCATCCCCTGCTGTTGGATCTAGTGCAACGAGTCACCATCTTGCTCATTGTGGAAGTTGATATCCCTCACATCCATAAGGTTAGGAACATAAAGCTTTGAAAATTTTTCCCTAACCTTAATTGTGCATATCTTTTTAAAATCTCCCAAGTGCCACTTTCTTCATTTCTAACTTCTAAACATTTTTGTGCACTCCATTCCTCCATTTCTTCCTCTGCAACATTCTACCGTCACTCCGCCATTGCAAATGCTCAAACCAGCTCGACCCAAGCACTGAAACAAAATCCCCATGGTGATTTTCAGGTCTCAGAAGGATCTTTCATGAAAACAAGAAGGAGAAACAAAGAGCAAGAAGGAGAGAATAGTGAAAATCCCCATAGCCTAAAAATGAAGATCTACATTAATGTTGCAAACCAGTTCATGAAACAACAAAATATTTTCTGTTGTTCATTCCTCTATCCAATACCATCAGAAATAAACCTTCAAACTCCCCCCTCATGTGATAGAGCAGCCACAATGAAGAAATCTCATTTCTGGCTCAACGAAGAAAGAAGTAAGATTTCTCGTCAAACTAGTTGCCGGATTGAAGTAAGATTGCACGTGAAGCACCAGAAGAAAAAAACCACATCAAACATATAAATTTAATTGTAAATGGAGGAGAAAAAAAGACCTGGAATTTTCATGTCCATTAATGGCTGTCGTACCCAGAGGCACTACCAGGTTTGAAAACTAAAACTTTAAAATCTCCTGGACTATTAAGCGGGTAAAGCTGAAATTTCAGAGAGAGGATATTGGGAAAAAACCCATATCAAAAAACTTTATTCCATCTCAATCTGACTCTCAGAGGAAAACTTTCTAAAAATAGTAGGTCTACTACATAGTAATTGCTATTTTGGGAAGGTCATCGATAAAATAACCTGCAAAGAAGACAAAGACATTGGAGGTAAAATACAACTGAAAATTCACTAGAACAGACAATGTTGGCAATTACTAAAAATAGTAAGTGGCCCCTCGACCACCTGCTGAAAATAGAAATTTGATCTAGAAGAAATGAGGAACAAGGCGAGAAAGAGGAAAACTAGGCCGCAACATCTAGTTGAAGATCGAGGAATTGCTTTTCCACACTTACTAAAAATAGTAAGTTGCTTTTTCAAAGGGAGATATGAAGACAAAATGGATGGGTCAGAAGCCGTCATCAACCCTTTGCCTGCAAGTATGATGTGAAAGACAACGATGTCTTGTACATGGACCCGAACGACCTTAAAATTCAAATTTCCAATGAGAAAATTTCTGAAATTTGAATAGCTATATAAGCCACATGTCTACAAACCATGGCTCTTCTGGGAAATCCTCTTGTCGAAAGACCCGAATTTCTCTTCCGCATCCAAGAAGATATCACTTCTTGATTTGAGAGAAGCTATTTGGCATAATAGAAAAAGTGCTAACCACTACTTCACTGCCACGAGAATCCTCGACCTTGAAGAAGAACGCGTTGCTAAATTGGAGAGGCAAAGAAAAATTTCAGCACCACAAAGATGTGCATATATTTCCAAGATGGCGGATAGAAGCTACACCCAGCAACAGAGGCAAGGAGAATAAACCGACCCAATTTTCAAAGAACTTCAAAGAAGACAAGAGCTTCTCAGAATTCAGAGGCCTCCCCTTCATTAAGCAACCAGTCACGTTGAGAACCTGAGTGCTGCTAATCCTTTGGATGGTGAATTTCCATACATCAACGACAACCTATAAAATTTCATTGATGTAGAAACTAAAGAAGAAGTTAGAGAAAAAGAAGCAAGAGTGGAAAAGAGGAAATAAGGGCTCAACTTGACAAAATTGAAAGACTTCAAGATGAGGTAGACGAAAGAGAAGCAGCAGAAACCGTAAGTGAACAAGGAGTATATGACTCATGATCTAATATTCGAGCCACTTCAAGAGGTCCCGCAAGTTGTTGACTCCAACACTCCTCTCATTCAGGATTTTCCTCCTCCATTAGGGCAAAGAATGGTTAATGCACCTGTCATTGAGCCTGAAACTGAACGAGATGTTTTCTGTGGATGTGAGGAAACAATCATCCTCGACACTCGCATGGTGCAACAAATAGTATCTCCTGATATATCAGCAATTTTCGCATGATGGCAAGGAATAAATAATACAAAGAGAAGATTGAGGGACTAGAGGAGCAAGTGTGAAATATTTCATCTTATGTGCAACACTTGGTGGAACGAAGCACTATAAACACTTCCTATTGAGAAAGTGGTACCCATCAGCAGCTTCGATCCAGAATCCATCAGAAGAATGCACGAGTTCATGATGCAGGGCTGAGAAAATAAGGAATGGATCGATTCAATCTATGGAAAAGGGAAGTCAACACTTCAAGAGGCATTCAAGCTCTTTGCATACATGTGTGCCACCACCAACAGAACATGAGCACTCAAAAAAGAAGTGGAGAACAGTCAAAAAATGAAGCCAGAGTCCACTGCAATAACTCTTCCTTCATCATAATTCTTCTTCTTCTTCTTCTTCCTCTTCTTTCTCTCTCCCTTCAATGTTATATTTTTGAGTCGAGGGTTGCACTTTTTAATATGACTTAAGTGACTTTAGAAATATAATGTAAATTAAGTCACCTTGCTATTATAAGAGGGACTTAAATATTTAAAGTGGAATACGAATAGTCTTAAGTCATATGAAAGTATTCAAAAGGTCATGAGGTAGATGAAGAGTCATATTCTATACTATAAATTGTAAATCCATTCCCATTTCAAAGGGTTGGCGATTGATCTTGTAGACTCAAGAGTGCATTCTGCCTTGAGAGAAAGCAAAGGAGATAGCCATTTTCTTCTACTCTCTTCCCCTCTCAAATTTCTTCCTTTCCTACACTATGTACAACTTTTGTTCAAGCATCAATACAAGAAGAAGGAGTTTCTAGCTTTCTTTGACCAAGGGATTTCATGACACTTTGTTGTCATCAAATTCTATTTGGTCTTGTTGTCATTTATAGGGTTGTTTCTTCTCATAAATGCATGTGATGAAGTTTCTAACTAGTGTGTGTGCAGGAATCTGATTTTCTACCTGCAGCATTAGTTCTCCTACCTCCATTCTCACTCCCTTTCCTACTTTCAGACAAAGTCATCTCTTACAGGTATATGCAAGCATTTGCCACAGGGTCAGTGGAGTGCCCCTGTTGGATCCCCGGTAAAAAGGCCACCACAAAAATCCACCTTTACATGTACATGCACATACAACAGCTGCATCGGTTAAGTAGAGGGACTTACATTCCCAAAGCATTGGCAAGAAATCCATAAGTTTTTCCACCTGACAAATTTTCTCGCCAACATATACAAAGAACAATTCTTTGAAAAACAATTCATATCATTATAATTTGGTAATACATGTATTGCAAGATAAAAATAATTGTACAATGACATCTCATTAGTTACAACGTATCACATCCATAAAATTACTCTTGTTTAGAGTACATGTAACCAATGTTGCGTCAGTCCTAGCACTAAGTATGGAAATCCGCTACACTCAAGCATAAATCCTCACTTCATCATTTTTTCCATTTCAATTAAATAAGAGAGAGAGAGAGGGAGGGAGGGAGAGTGAAGAAGATAGAATTTTTTTTCTTATGCATTTACGTTTTCATATTCACTTGCACTTAATATTTTGCTATTGGAGAGAGAGAGTGAGGATGAGAGAGAAATTTAAGGTACTTTTTATTTTCCACTCACAATCTCATAACCATTTGCATTTCATTTCCATTATCATTTGATTTCAAACCAATTCATATTTTCCAATTCATTTATGTTTTTTTCAAAACAATCAAGTATCATAGTCATTTCTAGAGAGAGAAGAGGGTGGAGAGAGAAAATCATCATACATTTAAAAATTCATTTATACAAGATAAAATATTTAATAAAATTCTACATAGCATTGCAAAGGTATAATGAGGCCACATGTGTGGCTAAAAGTCAAATGAGACTCAAAAAGAATATTTTAGCTAAGGTTTAGAAAACTATCCAAAACAACAAAAGTGCTTATAGTAGGGTCTTGAACACACTCATTTCAAGTTCAATCCCATAGTTAGATGATTCCTACTTACACTGCCATATATAGATAATTTATCATGATTGACAGAAATCGATTACGATGAGCATAGCTCAAGTTACAAGGGAAACTTCTGGGCTAGTTATCGTAATTGCGTCAACAGCTCTTGTTGCACAGCGACAAGTGGACCCCAAAAATCACTTGAAAAATTATTTTTCGAAGGTTTTTTTAAAGGAATGGATTTAATTTATGATTCTCTTGTTGGCATTGTAGAGGTCTGAAGTAGTGGTTTTCAGTTTCGCTCAAGCAAAGTGACAATCGTAAGCCGAAACCGATTGTGTTTTATTAAAATAACCATGTCACCATAAGTGACTAATAAGCTAAGATGTTTTAGGAATACGAATTTCAAGAGAGTTAAATAATTTCAAACAATTCAGTTAAGGTTCCCTAAGGTTTTCCATGTCACCACGGGTCATGCAAATAATTTTTGTTTTGTGATACATTTGGGTGTAGCACTCCATGTGCATGACTTTCAAGATTTTTATTTTTTATTTTTTAAGAGTTCGTGTCAAGGTAAGATTTTTTTTCAATTTTTGGGTTTACATTCCCTATCATTCAACATTTAATTTTAAAAATATAGAAATGATGAAGCGAGATTTAATGCAATCGGAAAAGGGAAAACCATACCTATATCTGAAAAAAACAATGGGATTTTAATCCTCATTCTAGGTCGGTGACTTGCATTCGTTTGCGACTTCTCGATGCCTTTTTTCTTAAATCCATTCTGTGCATAGCCCACTAGCATGGAATTCCATGAAATCATTTTTTTCTGCATTAGATAAACACTTCACATGTCAAGTGCAAGATTCTACATTTTTCATGCTTTCTTATAACGATACTGCCACTGAAACAAAATTTTCCTATGTTCTGAGAAGCCTGGCTTTTGTAGATAATCTTCCCAAAGTTCCCCATAAAATTTATGAAAATATCTTTTCACACTCGTTATAGGTTTTCTAAACTGTCCACCCTTTTAATCTTATGGAGGACCCTAAAATACTATATTTGAAGCAAGTTTCAACAACAAATTTCTTGTTCTACCCCAACCTCACTAGTACGGAATCCATAAAATATTTTGCAGAGATATCCCAAATAATCCTCCTATAAAGTTTGATTGCACTACATGAAACGTGAGCAAAAAAATCTACTCTCCTGGAAAGGACACAAAAGTTAAGGTTCTAAAACATAATACTGTAGTATAGATAATTATGCAGTGCAAAAATATGTTCGTACCTAAGAGTCACCCTGTTCATCTTTATTGATATGATATTTTTTTACTTTGTGGGAGAGGGATTTGGGAACTATAATCTAGTACTAGACCCTTTCAAGTTCAATCTCATTGATCCTCGCATGAGAAATACCGTTGGTATTCCTATAAATGGATGTGCTTCCACACTCAAGCTCACTAAGTTAAGCGCACTAGTGTCTAAAGGAGAATGCTTAAAAACAAAAGGGTTTTATGGGGAGGAAGGGTGAAATAAACAAATATTATAGAGACACTAGAGGAATTACAGTAAAGGTAACTCTCAATGTCTAATTCAATGCAACGACTACATGAAATAAAAGATAAAGAGCAAGAAAATGGAGAATGGTGTTGCCCAGGTTACAATGCTTATAGCAGATGTGCACAGAAGTAGAAGAAGAAAATTCATCATAGCTAGACATTACCTAAGTATGAAGTGCTTCAAATTCCTCTATCTTATTCATCCTCCACATAGAACAACAAGCTAGTGGTAGGCAGGACTTTCCTTTTAACTCAGAGGAAAATGAATCCACTTCACGTAAAGAAACAGATCCAAATAAGTCAATTGTATATAGTAGAATGAGGAGATATTCTAGTTTTTCTTTATTAGCATGTGCAAGACTGATTAAACCCATCATGGAACTGATTAGGGACAGCTATAACACAACTCCACTAGCATGGTTCTCATCTACGTCTGCACTTTCTGCAACCATCCAATTACTGCTAAATTTACAACGTTATCTTGGGTTTATATAAGGTTAACTCCTCTGGACCTCAAATGATGTGCTTGTATTATAATGCAATGAAAATAAAGGTTGTATGCCCCTTCACTGGCCACCCCTGACAAAGGTGGCTAAATGTCTAAAAACAAGGGGGCATTACACAAATTTAATGAAATGTATTGAATTTATAATTCCATTAATTAAAGGGCCTACGTAATGGAAATTTTTGAGCCTGACATATTACTTCTCACTTTTTAGTTTTGTTTTTTTCTTTTTTTAAAAAAGTAAAGAAGCGATTATAAACTTAAACACGTTTCCTAATGAATTAAAAATCCACACCTTTTAGACTCTGTTTGCAATGGTGATGTTAAGATACATGAAATGAAATATTTTAATGGCATCCACATTGAACCCACCAAAAGCTAAGAATTTAAGATGATTTCAGACTGTTTTAAAAATTAGATCTTCTACATTGAACCCAACAATAAATGGCCCAAAAAACACAACAATCAACGACCCACAACCACTTTAACATTGTTGCTACCTTCATCCCATTAATATTTTTCACGTAGCGAGGGTCTCTGCTCCAATTTGCTTGACACTTTTGGGTTTAAAGAGTTGCACCAAAGATTTGTTTTTTGTTTAGAAACAAATGATTACATAGATATCGACATCCCTACTCATGATAAACTGGATATTACATGTAACTGATTTACACGTAATGAGTAAGCATACATCTATATCAAAGCCTTCTTTTAGCTAAGTAGCCATGACTAAGAGCCATCCAATCCATCAAAGTCACTCGGAAAATGATCCTGGCCCTTTCCATTTGTTGACTCTCCATGTACACTCAGCAAGACATGATCCCTCTCAGGCTCATTCCAAGTCATTTGCACCAAAGATTGAGTAATGGTAGGCGTAGAAGAATGAGATGGAAGCAATTTTTTTCCAAATAATAATAATAATAATAGGTTCTTACAGTCCACATGGCCAGGTGGCCTATTTTTGGGTCTACAAGCGGCTTATAGCATATGAGACTACCTTGTACTCACATGCGAGAGGCAAGTAACTTTGCTACAAATGAGGCATACATACCCTACCCCCTTTAGGATTTGAACTTTTGATCTCTATTTCAAGAGCACATGTTCTTCACCATTAGGCCAACTCATGTGTATAATTTGGTGTTGTTGGTATCCAACTTTATTCTCCTTTTCAAACTGAGTAGCAACATTGATTTAACATGGAGCTTAGAGACAGATAGATAATAGTGTGTGTCGTTTTATAGCCGAGGATGAGATCTAAATGTACCTTTGTCACTAATATTTTTGGAGAGATGGATAACACCTTCAAGAGGATTTGACTTGTCCTCACTACTTTAGGTCATGCCTCTTTGACCAGGGTTACAGGACCCTTAGTGTAATCTTTGTTTGATGAAGGAGATGGAGATATCCTTCTTTTAGAATCTTTTTTTGAAGAAAACCTTGGGAAAATATGGTCAATACTCCATAATTTAACTCTTAAGAGTTATCACTTCTAAAATATGGAGATACTTTCAACACATGGATAAGGTTACTAAAGACATTAAGAAATCTTGATTGTTCTGCATATTTTAGTAAGTAGATTTTGTTCCTTTGTTGATAAACAGGGAAAACAAGGATAGTTCAGGATGGATTCATGGTTTTTCAATGATTTGGGTCAGAGATGAAGCAGGATAAATTTTATTATACGTGATCTCTAAGAAACTTCACAATAATGGACAACTCAACAACAGAAAACTTTAGAACAGTTAAGACGTTCCTTCAACTAGAAGGTGTGCTTCAATGGAGGCCCAGATCAACATGTTTTCACATAATCTTTGAGATTATAACATGAAGGCTTGAGTTACAAGACTCAATTAAACATCAAAATATCTGATCAATCACATGTGAGGTACACCCAAAGACTTACAAGCAATCTTTATCAACAAATGACAGTGAATTGATTTTAAATTTGTTTATCTCATCACAAGATGAAGGCTCTTCTTGAAATGAAATTGTAAATACCACTAAAATATGATAGGGATGAGATCCTCTGTGATTTCAAAAAAACTTCAATGTAAGATTGCAATAGGAGAAAAAGAAACCATTTACAGACATTCTGAAACAACGAAGACACAAATTGCTAGAGATTGGACACAAATTAATTTCAAAATTGTTTTGATTCATCAGTAGGGGGAAAGCATCTAGAGAAATCACAGTGCTCGTCAATGGCTATACATCTACAACTAACTTGACATGATAGAAAATCTAACACAAAAGAAAATAACAGGTTATCTCGGCTTGGTCTCTCAGGAAGATGACATTCTCAATTTTTCTCTTAATAATTCAACCCCGACCATTTGCAAGAGCATTCTCATTGCATTTATACATGTCACTCACTCAAATTTCCCCCCCAAATGAGAAGAATATTCGAGGGACCTTTGGTTGTTACCAATTTACCTCAGAAAGTGACATTTAAAAAATTCACATCTGAAAGCTGCCAAGTGGACCAATTGTGAACTGATCACATTTCTTGGGCCCTTGACTAATGACTAGGATGTCATGCCACAACTTTTTGGGAGTCCTTCTAATCATTCTAACTATGTCATGCGAGAAATCCCCTTTTTAATCATTTTCTCAAGGCTCTACACATATAGATCTGACAGGTAGTCATTTTTGCTCTCGAGGCAACACCTTTTTCATCTTTTGTGCCTGCAACATTCATCATTTCATCCTTTTCCATTTCTTTCCTCTGCGATTTTTACCCGCATCCATCTCCTCTAGTAATTCCCATTTTTGCAACTGCCAGAGCAATTCCAACTTCAAAATATTGACCTTAATGATCCTTGGACTCACAAATTAAGTTCAGAATCCATCAAATGGCACTTTATAGATAGAGACGAAAATGAATTTCATGAAAGAATGATGAAAAACAGTGTGTATTCGCATCTCCAAAAGTCTTGGAGAAAAAATTGTAGAAAAAAAGACGCAATACACATCAACCACTAATTTTGCCTCTTTTCCACTTTATATCATAGTCATCCACGTGTTTCCTTGGTGCAACTATAAAGGAGAAGTATAGGGGAAAGTTTCCAAACAAGCGCGGACCTTCCACGTGCCTAGGGCTAAAGAAAAACATCTTTTTGCCTTAGAAAAGTCTTAATGTAAAAAGGAGCCAGCAGAAGCCTCAACATGTCTCAATGGCGCATTTTGGGATGGTACCCAAAAGTAGAGACCCCAAACAAGTGTGGGCTCGACACGTGTCTAAATCCAGAAAAGTTTGTTAAAAAATTTGAAGGTTCAACGAAAGGCACCATGTGCCTAGGGTATGAGACATTTTTCTTTGGTCATTGAAAATTCCAAGCAAAGGGCAGAGTGAACGGAAGCCTCCAAGTGTCCTCCTAGCGCTTCTTCAAAATAAAACTTAAGGGCCAGTCCCCAAATAGGCACGTTCCCTCCATGTGTCCTAAGCCTTTCAAAATTGCTTTGAAAACTTTAAGTACAAAGTAGAGCTGGCAGAAGCCTCCACATGTCTCCCTATCGCAATTGTTAAGGTTGGACCCTGAGGCGGATCCTCAAATGAGTGTCAGCCCTCTACATGTCCATGGACCACCAAAACTGTACCAGTTGTATGAAAAAAATTTCTAAGTCTGGGCAAGGAAGAGGAAATCTCCATATGTCTCCCTGGTATAACTCCAAGGCCAAACCAAAAGGTGAATTTTCAAATCAGCGTTGGCCCTCCACATGGACAAGCTTTGAGTCTGAAGTGATCCTTAGAGTTTTTAAAGTGCCTCGCCAAGCTGCATCCAACCAAAAGGGCCACGTTTCCACTGACGTTGAGATGTAATTTGACAAGGAAAAATACACCTGTCAAATTGTAAAATGCAGGAGAATAACCATTTGAGCCCAGAAATGAATCTTTCTTCATGGACGGAGAGTTTGAAAATGATATAAGGCCCAAATGTGATCCTCCAAGCCACATACAATCACATTTCCTTATATATTTGGGACACAAATGACAAGGAAAACAAAACATGGCAATGCAAAATGGAAGGAAAGAAAAAACTTGATTTTTACGCCCAAGTTACAGACTCTTTCACACAGACAGAGGAATGAAAAACAAATTCACGACTTTTAAGTGATCCTCGACCAAGGAAGGGAATGATAATGGCAACCAAATGGAGGATAGATTTTCTATGCATCAATGCGGGGAGATAGAGAAAATGACAGAGCCCGTAAACTAGAGAACTTCAAGGACAAATGGGGCAAGACTAATTTGAGCACCAACAGGTGCAAACACTGTATACTTTGGGATAGTCTGGTCTTCGCCGCATTCTACTCCTGACTTGTACGATCTGTTGTAGGGATTAAGGAAGTGGGTTTTGTGTCATCTGTACCATCACCGTAAGAGATGTAGCCAATTTAATTTAAAATCTAAATGCTGACAAATCCTAAGATACGAAGACTGGACTCCTGAGTCTTGTGTTTGTAAAGTCCGGATTAGGTCAAAGACTGTATAGAAGGGTCATGACCGTATAAATGGTTTGACTTAGCTGTACAGTTTTGACTGAGCATGAACTCAAGTGCTAGATTCAGAAATAAAATAAATTTAGTCTCATATAATCCTATTGTTGCACTCATATCACTCATAATCTCCCAGATCCTCACAGAATAAGCTAATTACAATCTCTCCTCATTGTTTTGATATTTTCTAGATATATATTCACTTTGTAAAGCGTTATTATTATTTGGTAAATTATTGTTGGAATTTAATTAGATCATAATAGCCTCATGTTCCATGATTTCATCCTTGTTATGTATGTTAGTTATAACACATTAAAATGTTAAGAGGGAATGAAATAGGAATTCACAATAAGTAAAATCATCTCCTTGCCTTTAAAGGCCTTTTTCAATTCCTCCTTTATCTCCAATTGAGATAGGGAGCTGCCATACTCAATTAATATTGACGTAGTAGTTTTTAAACATAGGAGTGAACATTCCTCATGGACGTTCTTCCCCTGCCACATTCAAAAATTCATTAGCTGATATAATACCTAATATCTTACTTCTCTCTGTCTATGGATTCTATCAAGCTGAAACAATATAAACATTTTCTCCTATTTCCTCATATCTTTCAAGATATGTGCCGGCTAACACTTAGGGATGAAACATCTTTTTCTTAATAGCATGCCTGTGGGCTTCTGATTGAAATTCTATTACAACCTCAACATTCTCAGGTCACATGGGCCTAGGGTGATAAAAAATAGCATTTCGTTCCATCTCATCCTTCGGCAATTAAGTGTCATTGACAACCAAGCACTCTTTATAATATCTCTAGTGGGACTCCACTCCTGAAGAATCTTCTTTCTTCACCTCAGTCCATTCCATATACTAATAACATTATAGTCTCATTTTCCATATGATAACGGGGGTGGGATACTTTGATCGCATCAAGAACCAAGAGTTATTCAATATCTACTGTGAGATACTCCCACATGTGCAACATCACTTGAAGGATTTAAATATTCTTGGTAGAAACTTGTACACCGATGCTTAAAGACTCCACCTGTTTTCTTCAACCATTGGCTGCGGGTGAGGTGATGAAACTTCTTCTCTTCTTGTCCAAATTGACTCTTTGAAGATGAACTAGAACTTTCTACACTGTCTTCCACCATTTCATTATTCTATCCATATGCTTAAGATGGAGGATAAATGGCAGTACCTCATTAGCTCTAGGTTGGCGGACTGTTGGGGAGAATGAGGAAGTTCTTCTTCCTCTTACTAATCTCTTCCAAAGTTAAGTTTGTTAGTGAGAGACCCGTGTGCTCATCAAACCTATAACTTATGTAAATGAATGGGTGCTTACTTTTATGTTCCCTTGGAGAACAGATATTGTACCATCAATTTCCCACTCTCTTGCCTTCATGTTCACTTAGCAGTTGCGGGCATCGCTCTTTTTTTTGTATACCCTTACCAACAATCTCTTTAACCACGGGGCGGCGGGTAATATGTGGGGATATTTTTATCCCACCTATTCACTTTGTATCTCATACTATCAACATTATTATTGTCAAAGCCATAGATGGTTTCCGGGGTTATTTTAAATGTTGGTCGTCAAAATTGTTTTTATTAAGAACAATAGTTAGGGGATATAAAGACCCTCCTCTTTAATGGGAGAGGTTTCCTTATTTAAATGTAAAAACTTATTTGCACATGTACAATGTATAACTTTAATGGGGAACTTAGACATCATGAAAGTTTTAAAAGTAGAATAGATCATTTGAGTACAATAGGATAGGGGAATTAAGTAGTGGGAAGGGGCAAAAAGGAACTCTCAAGAAATATAGATAAAAAAAGAATTCCTTATGCATGCCAGAATGTGAATTATTCAGGAATACTAACTCATTTATCATTTGAGACAATAAGATGTTATTTCAAAGACACAAAGCTCTAGAAATTACATCTACAGGAATACAAAGCTTCTTAAAGTAACATAGATAAATGATTCAATAACATTTAACAGATAGTAATGAAAGATACAAGACCAGATAAACATTGAAAGAAAGATCTTTTGTATTGATTTTGGATTTTTACTTCTTAACACTTTCAAAAAATAAACCAAGTTCTAGCCCCTATGAATGGCGTAGAGAGCCCATTATACAACTTACAAATTAGTTACACTTGGTAACTGTTGCTTTTAACTAAAATGTTAATTAAGGAGATGTTTGAAAAAAAACCCTTAACTAATTAAAGTAAGCCCGATTTGAGAAAAGGAAGGAATGGAGGAGCTTGGAAGGGAAAACAACTACCTATTACTGAGGAGGGCCCACCGACTTGAGGATTCATTTCCTGAACTTTTTTTAATGCTTCCGCTATGTCAGAAGCCTCAGAAAGTAATCGACTAATGTGTTAAAGTAGTATCTTGAGTCTAAGTACCTAGGAATTTCTCCATCTCCTTATCAAACTCAGTGTGTGCATGATATTCTTTATTAGCCTCTTCAATAGTAAATTGAAGAGAGAAAATTAGTCCTTTATCTTCTCTTTGGTAATTGATTCCTCCTTGAACAAGTTTGCACTTCAACAAATGCCCTAAACTGAGTTTTAATTTCTTATGAGAGAGAAAGGAACACTCAAAGTTTCATTGTGAATATGACAGTGAATATATTTGAAAGCAGATATAACACAGGTTTTAGAAAAAAATGGCAGTTCTCCCTTCCAAGATGCCAACTATTCCTCAACTCTCCTAAAGCCTCCTACAGAACTTTTATTTTCCATTCCATCCATGAAAACCCATGACATTGATAAATTGTCTTTGGCATCATCAAAAAATATTGTTGGCCATCAATATATTTTCATCAGCCTTTCCCATTAGGTGAAGATCCACTATGCAGCTACTCCAAAGTTTAAGTTAGTTTATCCATGGTCCCAATTGTGGAGGAGAGATTTAGTTGCCCATTAGTTACCTTACCAATTGAGTTTGGGAGGGATTCTATAATGAAATTCAAACCTCCAATGATCATGTCATCCACCATGGCTTCCATAACTACTCACGTAGATGGAATACCTCTTTATGTCTTTAATGCTCTAAACTAATTCAACTTGACTAAGAATCATAGGTGGCGAAAGGGCAGTATAGTGGAGTAGGATCCAAAACCTTGTCCTTGGATAATAATGGCTTGATGAAGCTAGAAATCCATTTGAGCTTGTTCCTCTAGCTGCTCTATAGTCTGTTTACCTTTTCAAGCTACCCTCTCAAGAACTCAGGTTACTGTTTCTATGGAAGGTTATGCACCTCACTCTCAGGGGTGGATTCTCCCATCCCACGGATTGCTAGAAAGCTCCAGATCAGAGGCTAGTAAATCTTGTTCTAATGGTATCAACCTTAGGTTTTGCTACCTAAATAAATTGTTTTCCTTGGACATCTATCACTATCCTTGAATTTGTTTTAGCTCTCTTTGTAGGAGCAGAAGGAGTAGTGCCCAACAAGGTTGTCACAACATCAAAATTTGGCCCTGTCAATCAAGAAGAAGGATTCCTCTTCCTACTATCAACCAAGGGTTGTACCCATGAAAAAGTGGAGGAAGAAGAAGGAGGAGCAAGACATCCAAGAGCAAGATAACTCATGGCACTTAAAGTACTTACTACTGTTGCTTCTGGTAGGAAATGGTGAGTGGTGTCCAGTCTCTTCTTGGGTAGAGGAATCAATGGTATTGGAGGTTCAGTTATGCACTTCCTTCTCTTTATCTATTGTATCCTCTGAAGTTTCTGTAGGGACTGGCACTTCTCTATCATCACTTTCACTGAGAACAATGATGTTCTCTAGCCCCGAAGGTAGTTCTGAATGCTTTATCAGGGGATATTCCTCAATCATCTCCTGTTTAACCTGATTTCACCTTTTTTTGATATACTTGAGTAGATGAAGAAGGGGTGGATGATTCACTGTTATTTGATTTGAGGAAGGAGGAGGAGTTTTTGTAAGTACCTCTGAGCTAAGTGTGTGTGACCCCTTCCTAGGGATTGAAGTATCCTAGGAGGAATATTCTCCTGGATTCTTCTTAAACTCTAGATATTCTTCAAACCTGTCCTTGGTTCTTAAAGGACAAGGGCCAGAATATCAGCCAAATCATCCTTCTTCCTATTGAACCAGTCCAAATCCTCCAAGGGAGTATTTGATCAATGTATCATATCATAGTGACCACAGGTATGCATTGTCATTTTACAAAATTTGGATTGAGCTCCTTTAAGCTGGAGAGGGAATCATACAGCTAGATCTCCTAGATTCTTCTTAAACTCTCAGACTCTTCTGTCAAACCAGACCTTGGTTCTTGGACAAGGATATTGTGCCAGAATCTAAAACCAAATCAATTGATCCAGTCCAGATCCTCCAAGGGAGTATGCTTTTATCAATGTATCATATTCATATGACAACAAAGTCTGTATTGTCATCTTGAAGCCCTTCAAGAATTTGATATAGATTGAGCTCCTTTATCAGCTTGAGAGGGAATCTTCCATAATGCCGCCGACTTGCTTCAAATTCATCTGCACAATCGGCCCAGTAGTCCTTAGTATTTGACCTGTGATGATAATTTATTTTGAGATTTAGCTCAATGAACTTCTCCAAATCAAAACAGGTCCTGGGCCTGAAGAAGTGAATAGTGATGGGAGCAAGGGCCCTTTCTATGTTTTGAGCATCCAAAGTTGTTTTACATGTATAATTAATTACCCAAGGATATGGGGAAATGTAGCCCAAATATTTTCTTATCTCTGCAGGTTCTATGTAACTTATCCAATTGCCTGCATACTTCAAAGCCATCTTATCATTACAGAACATAGGGAGTTTAAGAGGCATGTTCTCATAACCGGCTAACCTGATATATGAAAACCATCTGAATTGAATGATGAAAGCTCCATATTTTGCTATCAGGTTCATGGCCTCATCAGAAAATCTTCTGGCTATATTACTTTTTAGGAGCCTCATAATGTACATGGTAAAAGCATGATTCACGTTGGTGAAGTTATGGTTGCTGGTTTCAAGGGTGAACTAAGGGCAGTATGCATAAATGGGTTCAACCTTCTGACCCTCGACGTATGTGAAACCAAACCATTGCCAAGATGTTGCTAGGGTGTACATAAGATAAGAAGTCAAATAGAACTTCTTGCTCTGTTGCACATTGGACAACTGTCCTGTCAAATTCATGCAAATGATTTCTTCCCAATTTATTTTTTGGCTACCTTTACAGACGATGTTGAGGAGTGGGCACATCCAAAAGTGAAATTCATTGGTGGAGGGTAAGCCCATGACACGAGCTAATAAGATGATAAAATCAGATCCAGTTCTTCATTAAATTCATCCCTAAACAAAGCCTTGGAAAGTCGAGATGCTCCCTTTTTAGGTTTCTTCAACCATGACTTTTCTATTCTCACTTTTTATTTATCACTGTCTTGCTTGAAGAGAGCCTGTTCTTGAGCTTGAGAGATAACCACAGAGCAATGGTAATGGTAGCAGTGGCAATGGCAGCAACATCTAGTTTGGCGATCAATAGAGTAGTGAAAATGGCAGCAACATCTAGTTTGGCGATCAGTTCCCCATGCACATTAGTTAATTAATTTGTGTCAGGGTTGAAGTGAGCTCCGCAGGTGAGTACAATGTTGGCACACTATACCGAGATCGGGAAACCTACAAAAAATGCAAGGCCACTGTCGTTGATCATTTGTGCCATGGGAGAAGGATTAGGGTCAGTTAGCCTGCTCCAAAAATCACCAAAATCTAGGTGACGAACCTCACTATCCCTGATATTGGGAACAGAAGATTTGATTGGTGAAACATGTTCTTGACCCTGAAATTTGATCTTCATGTTGATAGGGTACAGAGAAATAGTCTTCACAACTTGAATTCGCAATAAAAAAAATGCAAGGGGAATGGGAGCATGAGCAGACGGTCTTGATTACAAGGATTTGAGTTAATGGCAGCAAGTAAGAAGTGTGTAAAAATGCGTAGAGGGTAGTCCCATTAAATATCCATTTTAGGCGAGAGAAGGTTATAAATGCACATGAAATTCATATGCACCGAATTAAAAAGGATGATCATCAGGAAGAGCAGAAAAAACGATCCCGAATGTTCTTTGGTACAATTGCGAAATGAGGGACATGAAAACATGATCTGGCTAATGCAGGCGATGCGAGTAATGCAAGACAAAAGAGCACGAGAAGTCCAAGAACTGAGAAACACGAGGGACGCGAGGGGCGTGAAGACTCGATTCAGCCGATGTGCGTGATGCGGGAAAATTGGGGACGGAATGAACATATGCTTTTGGGATAGATAAGACAAAAGTACGTGAAGGTTCTAATGTGGCTGATGCAGGCGATCGAGGAACAGAAAGCCGCAGGTGAACTTAGAACATTTGGAACAAAAAGTTCTGACAGACCTCGAAAGTTAACAAATTTTCGGGGGAAAACGGGCCGATCGGGGAACAAAGGGTCTGGTAGAACTTGGGACATATGGGACAAAAATGTTTTGACAAACCCACAAATCACTAAAATGACTCAAAAAATGTGAATTTTCCCTAACTCCTCAAATTTTCTCTTTACTAAAACATCATAAAAAGGTGTAAACTCAAAATTTTCAATTTTTTGACTTTCAAAAGAGGGGAAATTTTGATGGAGGACAATAGATTGGCTCTTTCTGGGGATGGCTTGGCTAGATTACAAGAATGAGATAAGGAAAGAACTCTCTGAATGCTAAGTGAAGAAGACCAGTGCCTTATCCATTGGGCCACGAAGTCAAAACTAAACACATACAGAAGACAACACCCAAAACAGGGAAAGAAAACACACAAAAATCAAGGGAAAGAAAACACACCCTATACATAATATACAAAAAGACTTCCTACTCACCTAGGACTTAAACAATTTCAGGTACTGCTCACTACAAGGAAGTGGAAGGAGAAGAACCATCCATGTAATCAAGATAGAAAGAATTATCACCAGCAAAATGCCTGATTTTGAAAGGACCGAGCCAAGGAGAATCAAACTTACCTTGGTTTCCTCGAGGCTCATGTCTTTTATCCCATAGCAAAACAATGTCTCCAACTTTGAAATCCCTGGACCTGGCCTTCTTATCAAACAAATATTTTACCTTCTGCTGGTGAGCAGATATTCTATCAGCAACCTACAATCTGTCTTCATTCAACTTATGAAGATACATGATCCTTTTATCTAAAGAATCATTGAAGCTGGTGTCTTCAATGGCCTTCATTAAATACAAGGCTGGTAGCTCCACTGTCACTAGGTAATTGAGCTTCCGTGCCATACACCACTTGAAAAGGGGACATCCCAATAGCTCTTTTGGGTGTAATTCATATCTTCCCAAAGAGCATCATAAAGTTTCTTGTGCCAGTTCCTCTAAGATTCATTAACTAATTTCCTTACTATAGCCACCAAATTTTTGTTTGTTGATTCTACTTTTCCATTCCCTTGGGGATAATAATCTGAAGAGTGAGCCAGGGAAATGCCATATCCATAACAAAAATCCATCATCTCAGTTGAAGAAAAATTCGAAGCATTATCAGTCACAATCTTGTTTGGCACACCAAACCTCACCAAGATGTTTTCTTTGATAAAATTGCATACTACTTCAGAAGTAGTACTCTTTACCGGGATGGCTTCTACCCACTTAGTAAAATAATCTATGGCAGTTAACACATGAGTATGTCCAGCACTTGAAGATGGATTAAGTGTTCTCAATAAAATATAAACCCCATTGTTGAAAGGGCTCTTCAATCACAACTAGTTTAAGTGGCAAGGCAGCCAACTTAGGTCTGCCCACAAAGGTCTGACAAGCTTCACATTTATCAATCCACTTTGATGCATCTTTGAACAAGGTAGGCCAATAGTATCCTGCACAAAGAATCTTGTGAGCAGTGACAGTAGATGAGTAATGGCCTCCACATGCTTGATCATGGAAAGCTGAAAGAAGCTTCTTCTGTTGCTCTTTATCAACGCATTTCAGAAATCTTCCATCCATCCCACATTTGAACAAAGCATTCTCCCACAATACATATTGGGCTGATCTTAACTTGATAGCTCTTTTCTCCTTGGCAGTCAAATGAGAGGGACATTCTCCATAGGTGAGAAAATGTGTGATATCAACATACCATTCATCAATTGAGCTGAGAAACAGAACAGTAGGAACATCAACTTCATCCTTAGGTAACTCATGGCCAGCTCCTTCAACAATGAGTTCACACAAGCCTTTACTGCGGACTAGTTTGGTTGGTCTGATGTCAATATTATATTCTTGAACCTTCGCCACCCAGTTCCCTCTCTTAGTTCCAAACTCTTGCTATGTGAGAATAGACTTGATGGTTGTGTCAGGCACAAGTACTGTGGAGTGAGAGTTAAGAATATAAAAATGAAACTGCTTGACAGCTTTAACCACTACAAAAGCATGTTTCTCCATCATTGTGTATTTCAACTCATGATTTTTAAGAATGTAGCTCATGAATGCAATTGGGAGTTCATGATCATTAGAATCTTTCTGAGTCAAGACAGCAACCAGGGTGTTATCTATGGCATAGCAATAGATAATAAAATCTTTGCTAAAATATGGACATGCTAAGATAGGAGTTCTAGCAATATCCTTTTTAATACCTTCAAAGGCTTCTTTCCCTTCAGAAGACCAGCCAAAAATTTGTTTTCCTTTCATCATTTGGGAGATATTCAAAGTTAACTCTACAAAATCAAGGGATGAATCTTCTCAGAAAGTTGATCTTACTGAAGAAAGAATGCACTCCCTTCTTGCTGGTTGGAAGAGGAATCTGTTGAATAGCTTGAACTTGTTCAGGATCAATTTTGATTCCATCTTTAGAGACAACATGCCCTAACAATTTTCCCTTTGTGACACAAAAGACAAATTTCTTAGGATTCAAAGAGATCCCATGTTCTCTGCATTTCAAGAGAACTATTTCTAGATGCTGAAAATGATCTGCTCTAGTTTTGGAAAACACGGTTAGGTCATCTAAATACACAACAATACATTTCCCTTTCAAGCTTCCAAAATCCAAGTCCATATCCCTTTGAAAAGTGGCAATGAGCATTAATGAGTCCAAAAGGCATCCTTTTATAGGAAAAATTACCCTAGGGGGTGTTAAAGGCCATCTTGTTCTAATCTGTGGTATTGAATTCTACTTGGTTATACCCCGAGAAGCCATCAAGCATGGACAACATTTCAAATCCCGTAGCAGCTTGCAAGACTTGATCCATCATGGGCAGAGGATAGTTGTCCTTTAAAGAAGCCTAATTCAGATTTTTGAAGTCAACACATAATACGAATCTCACCATTTTTCTTCCTGACATGCACAATGTTGGCAATCCATGTCGAATGGTGAATTGGGAAAATAATTTTGGCTTTCAACAACTTCTATATTTCCTGAAAAATAGTGTCAGCAATCTTTGGATTGTATTGCCTTTTCTTTTGCTTGAAAGGTTTAATCCCAGGTTTGAGAGGGATGAAATGCTACATCTCCTTTGGTTGGAAAGCTTTTAGATCTTCATATGAATATGCAAGAACATCCCTATACTTCTTTAGGAGGTTCACCACCCTCTTCTTTTCTTCTGGTGTACAACATTTTCCAACGTTCACCATCTTGGGGTCAGCAGAGCTCCCAATATTAATATTTTCATACTCAGCAAATTGTTGTAATCTAGTAGAAGCTTTAGAATTAACATACCTATCATGTTTATCAAACAATTCTTCTAAACTCACCAGCCCTTTAGGAATCTTTTTACCCTTGAGTTTAATGCACCCATCTTGATCTATTTCCTCTTTGACACCCTCTTTGTTGGAAGATACACTCTCACGAGGAAAATTGTCACTCCCTTCGAAGTACAATTGTTCAAAGTTATCCCTGAGCTCCAAGAAAGAAAGAAAATGTTGATCATCATTGAAAAATTTACCAGTTACTTGCATTATCAGGCACACTGGGCCTATGGATCATCTCAATGGTAAACCTATCTTGAGAGAAGTTAGGATGAGGTATTAGCAATGATCCTGAGATAGCTAGTGAATCAGCCCTAGTGTTCTTTTCCCTAGGCACTACTTCAATGGAGAAGGCGTCAAGAAATTCAATAGAATCCCAAACTTGATTCTTGTAATGCTTCAACCTTCTATTCTTTACTTGAAAAAGGTCTCTGACTTGTTTAACAACTAGTTCTGCATCTCCACGAGCTAGAAGATTCTTCACACCTTTTTCTTTTGCCATGTTAAGTCCAAGAATGAGAGCTTCATACTATGTTGTATTATTGGTATTTTCAAATTGTAGTTTCAATGAGAAAGGATGAACCTTTCCCATAGGGAATATCAACACTATGCCAGCTCCAGAACCAGTCGAGGAACAACTTCCATCAAATTATAAATTCCAAACACCATTAGGATCATGAATTACTTCTTTAGGAAGATGAGTTTCCTTCGGAGACATTAACATATAGTTACCATGCCCAATATCCTCATAAAGTATTTGTGCTTTGGGATCATCTGTCTTTTGTACAATATACTCAGATTGCTTCTCGGGCAATAGCTTCTTCATTTTTCCATTAACTTGTATGAGGGCATGTGACCAATCCATTTGAATTTCTCCTCCCACATCCTTGCAGAAGTTCCTACTTAACAGCATACCATATGAAGGAGGGATATCTGCTACTAGAATAGTAGCCAAGACCTTTTTCTCAGGTAAAGTAGCAAAAGCTACTTGTGCATCTTTAATTCTTCCAACTAGGGGCACTTCCTTACTCTCCATGGAATAGCAAGACCCATAAGTGCATGTGAGAGTTAGACCCAAAGCATGGGCTACTTTGGCAGGCATTACATTATCTGATGCTCCTTGAATCTATGACACAGTTGCTGAGTTTATGGCCTACTATAAGAAGGGTCATATAAAATGGTTTGATCTTCTCATTAGGTGAGGTGACTACAACTACCAGATTGGGTTGGGGTGCAGAGGATGGAGTAGGTTAAAGTCCTTTACAGGTAGTTGAGGAGTGAGAATTGACAAAGTGAACCATTTTGGAAAAAGATTTGGGATGGGTTTGATAATACTTAGCCTCTGAAATTTGAACCTTTGTCTTTTTAAGTTTATCAATGATATCGAAAGACCCAGAGGTGGATGGGCTATCATCACTAGGAATCTTAGCTTTATCAGATTTAGGAGTTGTAGAAGAAAAAACTTTAGTAGTAGAATTAGGAAAAGAAAAATTGGTAGAACTCACCTTATGTGTGGACGTAGTGGTGATAGGAGATCCTCTTTTTGCAATGAAAAGGATAGTCATGGGATGCTCCTTGGATCTTTTAGTGGGCTATATCACTTTTTCCCATTTATTTGTCTGCTCCTGAGTCATGACAGCGTATGATTCGCTATTCATATCTTCTACTACTTCATCATAATCATCTTCTTCATAAACACCTTTAGTAGTGAAGAAATTAACGTGAAATCCCTCAAGTTCCTCGATCTCTTCATCAGATTCTTCCTCAAATTATTCAAAATCTTCATTAACCTCTTCATCTTCAGGTTCTTCAACCTCACAGGTTACATTAATAGGGACCTTGATGGGTGGCCCCTCAAGTGCTAGCCTTTTTTGAGAAGTAGGCAAATGATTTCTAGGCTGAAAAATTCCTCCTTGGAACATCTGCATAGGGAGCATGTTGAGCCAATTGTTTTTTGATGGAAATGAGGTCATTAGCAAGCTTTAGTACTAATGGATCAGTATTAGGTCCGGGAGTGGAAGAGGAGGAAGAAAAAGGCCTAGATTTAGAAGGGTCTCTTTTCAACTTGCCAGACATAATCAAATCATCTTCAACGCTAACAACTAGTCTCTGATCCTCAGCTAATGTTGTGAGATTGGCTCTTCTCAATGCATAGCTAACTTTAGGTAATTGAGCATTCAGGAAGAAACATTTTTGAATTTGATCTACAAGTTGAGTGTCTGGTGGGATTTTTTTAATCAACTTGTTGAATCTAGCCACAAATTTCCTCATGGGTTCTTGTGATTCCTTCTTTATTTGAGAAATTTGGGCCAGTAAAGCATGTATGTCCTCTGCAGGTTTGAAATGGTTCTCAAATATTGTTCTCATTGTGGTCCAACTAGTAATGCCCCCAACAGGAAGGTGATAGAACCAATCTGCTGCATTATCTTGTAAAGTCTCTATAAAAATCCTCACTGAGACATCTTCATGTTCAACTCTGAGGACTCCAAATGCAACTATGAAGGTTGTGATATGTTCATCAGGATGCACCTTTCCATCACCTTTGAACTTGGGGAAGTTCTTCCTATTACCCCTGGGTAACTCATGGAAAGGCTGAGGAAGGGTGAGAGGCCCAACATGATGGCCCCAAGGTAATGGGGCTGCCATCCTTGGAAATACGACTTAAAGGGGAACTGAAACACCATCAAGAATCAAAGCATGAAGATTATGGCTGAGTTACTCTGGAGGAATAACACCTATAGGGTTTCTATCTTCAATAGGAGGACTGCTTGTTGAATGAGCTCTTCTATTTCTTCCTATTGAAGAAAAAGGGAAACCTTGCTGCTCCAAAAGCTGAAACTGAGAATCTTCAATACAAAGGGCCCTCCTTTTGTGAGTAAAACGTAGAGTCACCAAATCAAAGAATGATCAAGAAATTGTTTATAGAACTAGAATACGTTAAGAAAAATGAATCCCCAGCAAAGTCACCAAAAAATGTTGGTCATCAAAAAGGACTTTATTGAGAACAACAGTCAGGGGAAAAAGATTCCCTCCTCTTTAATGGGAGAGGTTCCCTTATTTAAAGGCAAAAACCTATTTACACATGTATAGTGTATAGTTTTAATCGGTAACTTGGATATCATGACAGTGTTAAAAAAGAAAAGATCATCAGTATAAAAGGATAGAGGAATTAAGTAGTGGAAAGGGGCAGAAAGACACTCTCAAGAAATATAGATAACAAAATAATTCCTTACGCATGCCAGAATGAAATTATTTGGAACAGAACCATTTGCATTTGAGACAATAAGATGTTATTTCAAAGACACAAAGTTCTAGAAATTACATCTATAGGAATACAAAGCTTCTTGAAGTAACACAGATAAATGATTCAATAACATTTAACAGATAGTAATGAAAGAACAAGACCAGATAGACATAGAAAGAAAGATATTTTGTATTGATTGCTTTTTACTCCTTAACACTTTCAAAAATAAACCAAGTTCCAACCCCTATGAATGGCGTAGAGAGCCCATTATATAACTTACAAATTAGTTACACTTGGTAACTACTTCTTTTAACTAAAATGTTAATTAAGGAGATGCTTGACACAAAACCCTTAACTAATTACAATAATACCAATTTGAGAAAAGGATGGAAGGGAGGAACTTAGAAGGAAAAACAACATCCTATTGTTGAGGAGGGCCCACTGACTTGAGGATTCATTGCCTAAAGTTTTTTAATGCTTCTGCTATGTCTCTGCCTCATGGGACTAATGTGTTGGCAGTAGCTTGAGTCCAAGTACCTAGGCATTTCTCCATCTCCTTATCAAACTCAGTGTGTGCATGGTATTCTTTATTAGCCTCTTCAATAGCAGATTGAAGAGAGAAAATATCCTTTATCTTCTCTTTGGTAATTGATTCCTCCTTGAATAAGTTTTCTTTAACAAATTCCCTGAACTAAGTTTTAATTTATTAGAGAGAGAAAGGAACACCTGAAGTTTCATCGTGAAGATGACAGTGAATATCTTTGAAAGCGGATACAACACAGGTTTTGAAGGCTTCTCCCTTCTGCCAACTATTCCTCAACTCTCCTAAAGCCTCCTCCAGAACTTTTATTTTCCATTCCACACTGAAAACCCATGACCTTGATAAATTGTCTTTGGCATCATCAAAAAAATTGTTGGCCATCAATATATTTTCATCAGCCTATCCCATCAGGTGAAGATCCACTATGCATCTACTCCAAAGTTTATGTTCTTTATCCATGGTCCTAATTGCGGAGGAGAGATTTTGTTGCAGATTAGTTACCTTCTCATTGAGTTTGAAGGCTTCTACAATGAAATTCAAACCTGCAATGATCATGTCATCCACCATGGCTTCCATAGCTCTCCCGTAGATGGAATACCTGTGTATGTCTTTAATGCTCTGGACTTCATCTTGACTAAGAATCATAGGTGGCAGAAGGGCAGTCAGTGGAGTACGATCCAAAACCTTGTCCTTGGATAATAATGACTTGATGAAGCTAGAAAGAATTTGAGCTTGTTCCTCCAGCTGCTCTATAGTCTGTTTACCTTTTTCTACTCTCTCAATAACTCAGGTTACTATTTCCTAAAGGTTATGCACCTCACTCTCAGGGGTAGATTCTCCCATCAAGATCCTAGAAAGCTCTAGATCAGAGGCTAGTAGATCTTGTTCTGCCTTATCAACCTTAGGTTTTTCTACCTCAACTAAATTGCTGGCCTTGGACATCTTTCACTATCCTTGAAGTTGTTTTAGCTCTCTTTGCAGAACCAGAAGGAGTAGTGCCCAACAAGGCTGCCACAACATCAAAATTTTGGCCCTGTCAATCGAGAAGAAGGCTTCCTCTTCCTCCTATCAACCAAGGGTTGTACCCATGCAAAAGTGGAGGAAGAAAGGAGGAGCAAGAGATCCAAGAGGAAGAGAACTCATGGCACTTAAAGTACTTACTAATGTTTCTTCTAGTAGAGATGTGAGTGGAGTATCTGGAGCTTCTTGGGTAGAGGAATCAGTGGTACTTGGAGGTTCAGTGCTATGCACTTCCTTCTCTTTATCTATTGCAGCTTCTGAAGTTCCTGCAGGGACTGGCACTTCACTATCATCACTTTCACTAAGAACAATGACGTTCTCTGGCCCCAAAGGTAGTTCTGAATGCTTTAACAGGGGATCTTCCTCAATCGGCTCCTGTTTAACCTCTTTCACCTTCTTTTGATATACTTGAGTAGATGAAGAAGGGGTGGATGATTCAGGTTCTTTATTTGAGGAAGGAGGAGGAGTTTGTGCAGGTACCTCCGAGCTAGGTGTATGTGACCCCTTCCTAGGGGTTGAAGTATCTTTGGAGGAAGATTCTCCTAGATTCTTCTTAAGCTCTCAGACCCTTCTGTCAAAAAAGGCCTTGGTTCTTACAAGGAAAAGGGCTAGAATCTCAGCCAAGTCATCCTTCTCCCTCATGAACTAGTCTAGATCCTCCAAGGGAGTATGCTTGATCAATGTATCATATTCATATGACAACAGGTCTACATTGTCATCTTGAAGCCCTTCAGGAATTTGATATAGATTGAGCTCCTTTATCAGCTGGAGGGGAAATATACCATAATTCTGCCACCTTACTTCAAAGTCATCTGGACAATCAGCCCAGTAGTCCTCAGTATCTGACTTGTGATGATAATTGATTCATAGATTTAACTCAATGAACTTCTTCAAATCAAAACAGGTCCTAGGCCTGAAGAAGTGAACAGTGATTGGAGCAAGGGCCCTTTCTATGTTTTGATCATCTAAAGTTGTTTTACATGTATAATTACCCAAGGATATGGGGAAATGCAGCCCAGATATTTTCTTGTCTGTACAGGTTCTATGTAACTTATCCAATTGCCTGTATACTTTAATCAAAGTCATCTTATCATTACAAAACATAGGGAGTTTAAGAGGAATGTTCTCATAACCAGCTAACCTGATATATGAAAACCTTCTGAATTGAATGAAGAAAGCTCTATATGTTGCTATCAGGTTCATTTCCTCATTAGAAAATCTTCTGGCCATATTACTTTGTATGAGCCTCACAATGTACATGGTAAAAGCATCATTCACCTTCGTGAAGTTATGGTTGCTAGTTTCCAGGGTGAACTGAGGGAAGTATGCATAAATCGGTTGAACCTTCTGACCCTCAATGTATGTGAAACCAAACCTTTGCTGATGTGTTGCTAGAGTATACATAAGATAAGAAGTCATATAGAACTTCTTGGTCTGTTGCACATTGGACAACTGTTCTATCAAATTTATGCAAATGATTTCTACCCAATTTACATTATGGATACCTTCACAGATGATGTCGATGAGCGGGAACATCCAAAAGTGAAATTCATTTTTGGAGGGTAAGCCCATGACACAAGCTAACAAGATGAAGAAATAAGACAATTCTTCATTAAAATCAGCCCTAAATAGAGCTTTGGAAACTCGAGATGTTCCCTTTTTAGGGTTCTTCAACCATGACTTTACTATCCTCACTTTGTATTTATCACTTTCTTGTTCAAATAGGGTCTGTGCTTGAGCTTGAGAGATAACCATGGAGTTTTTAATTTCTGGGATCCATAGAGCATTGGCAATGGCAGCAGCATCTTGTTTGGTGATCAGTTCCTAATGCACATTAGATAATTCATTTGTGTCAGGGTTGAAGTGAGCTCCACAAGCAAACAAAGTGTCAACACATTGTACCAAGATCGGGAAACCCGCAAAAAATGCAAGGCCACTGTTGTTGATCATTTGCACCATGGGAGAAGGATTAGGGTAAGTCAACCTGCTCCAGAAATCACCAAAATCTAGGTGATGAACCTCACTATCCCCAATATTGGGAACAAAATATTTGAGTGGCGAAACATTTTCCTAACCCTTAAATTTGATATTCATGTTGACAGCGTAAAGGGAAACAACCTTCATAGCTTGAATTCACAATAAAAAATGCAAGGGGAATGGGAGCATGAGCAGACGGTATTGATTGTAAGGATTTGAGCGAATGACAACAAGTAAGCAGTGTGCGAAAATGTGTAGAGGGTAGTCCCATTTAATATTGGTTTTAGGAGAGAGAAGGTTATAAATGTGCATTAAATTCATATACACCGACTCAAAAAGGAAAGCATCGAGAAGAGTGGAGAAAAAATAGCCTGGATGGCCTTTGGTACATTGGGGACATGAGGGACACGAAAACGTGTTCCGACCAATGTGGACGATGCGGGTAATGCGGGCCAAATGAGCACAGGTATTCTAGGAAATTAGAATTGCGAGGGATGCAAGGGGTGCGAAGACGCAATTCGGCCAATGTGCGTGAAGCGGGAAAAGTGGGGATGAAATGCATAGATGCTTTTGGGATAGATAAGACAAAAGTATGCGAAGGGCCCGATGCAGCTGACACAGGCAATCATGGAATAGAAAGCCCGAATGAACTTAGAAAATTTGGAGCAAAAGGTTCCGATAGACCCGAAAGTTAATAGATTTTAAGGGAAAATGGCTGATCGGGGAACAGAGGGTCTGGCAGAACTTGGGACATATGGGACAAAAATGTCTGACATACCCACAAATCACTAAACTGACTCAAAAAATGTGAATTTTTCCTAACTCAACTTTTCTCTTTACTAGAACATCATAAAAAGGTGTTAACTCAAAATTTTCAAATTTTTGACTTTCGAAAGAGGGGAAATTTTGAGAGGACAACATGAAGCGGAAGGAAACTTCATGACTTTTCACTTTTGGGCAAAAAGCCAAAAAAATAAATTTTTAGCCCGTGAGTCCACCCAAGAATATTTTATTCATTAAATTTGAAAGTTAGATTATTTTTGAAGCCAAATGAAGTAAAAACTTCAGAAGGCCATAACTTTTGATTGGGAACTCATTTTTTGGCAAACGAGGATTGTCTGGAAATATCACGATGTCATCTTTGCACATAAACCTTAATAATTTAATTTGGATAAAGTGTTAAGGTTCAATTTCGAGAAAATGTTCTGCAGGCTTCTAAAATGTGAACTGGTATTTTTAACTTATAAATTTTTGTTCAATTTCGACATTCTTTCTTTCTCAACATGTCAAACAGACACGAAGGATTGCAATTGGAGGAATTTAGGCTAGATTGTGAGGTTTTATTTTTTTGATTGACTTACAATTCCAAATTACCCATTTTTATACAACAAGATGTCTGTAATTTTTCCTTTTCCCAATTTGAAAGATTCTATAATAATTTTGTAAGTGTTAAGGTCTAATTGAGATCATTTTGATCATATTAGGTTCAATTTTACTTTTCATGAATTTTCTCCAAACATATTCACATTTTTTTCAATCAAAATTTCAAAATACATTCAATAATCAGATTTCAATACCTAATAATGCAATTTGAGAAAATTAATACAATCTTTTATTGATGCAAAAATATACCTTTACAACTTCTTCTTTCATTCCTCAATTGCCAAATATACAATAAATATTATTCCACATTTATTCAAAAATAGAAAACAGAGTATATCTCTTTCACATTTCAAATTGTAACTTTCATAGCCAATACAAAACATCTTTCCATCACAACTAATATACAAAGTCCTCCTCTTCAAAGTGGGAAAATGTTACAATAATAAATAATCTCAACAAGGGCTATCAAACTTGTCTTTTTCCATTCCATTACAAAAGATATCATAAAATCTTTCTTTTCCTTTCACAGAATAAAATTTTAGAGTATGTCATTTTACATTCATATGGGATTTCATTTCCAAAACATAGAAACTCTTCAGTATAAAACATATTACATTTTCATCCACTTGAAGTGGGAAATGGTTTTACAAATACAAATCTCACCAGGGACTATCAAACTATCTTCTTTCCCAGTTCTAGAACAACAATATGAATTTCCATCATTCTCCAATTTGGTCACAACATAACAGGAGAAAGGAAATGCTCTCCAGCAAACCAAGACATTCAATGAAAAGGGAGAATCCATCCTTCTTCATTGGCCCCTGAGCCCAAACCACATTGCAATAAGAAATTTTTTTTTTTCAACTCATGGCAACAATAGGCTTCCACAACACAGAGACAAATTTCTCATTCAAAACACAGTCCAAAACAAGACTGCAGTTTTCCACCACAGAAAAAACCAATAAACAACACTTAGGCTTTATCATGAAAGCCAAAGGAGCAGGAAACTATGGAGGATGCTTCGTATGCCTCCCAAAGGGGAAATGGGTATCACCACCTGAGAAAAAACTACCGAAATATATATATCATTTCATATCCCTGGCATGCCCTTATGCCTCCCCCAAGTACCCCTTATTCCTCACATTTTCTCATGCCTCCCCAACCTCTTATGGCACCCCATAACGAGTAAAGAAATGCAAGCTATTTCTTTGTAAGGTAGAACCCAAATCCCAACTCCCTCCACACTTATACCTCCTCAAAACACTTATGCCTCCCACAAAGTGCCCCATAGTCCTCTCCTACACCATCACTAGGCCATCCACCCAAACAGCCCACACACATGCCAAAATATTCACAACAATAACATTTGTACAAATAGAAAAAAGAGCATTTCAAGAGCCAAACTCTTACCTATAGATCATGGAGTTTATTTCAAGTTCCAAATAGGAAAAATTATAATGCAAAATAGCCCAAGATCAATGAAACACAGGTCTGTAAAAATTCTGCAACTTTCTCCACATCAAGAGCTCTAAATAGAAAAGAATTCGCCCCAAAAGAAGTATGCAAAAGTAAGGTAGCCAAAAGAGTGTAACCCCAAACAATAAAATGAATTCAAATATATAGAAGGGGGAAGAGAGTAGGATGAGTTTGATCTTTATAGGATGCCACATCACACATCCTCAACTCCAACTTACAAGTCAACTTCAATCTCCAAGAGACAATAAAGAAGTAGGTGAAAAAATGACAGTCCTACTTACACACTCAAATCAAGCCCATACCCCAAAGGACTGAAATTAATAACATGGAAGAAAGTTAAACTAAAATATACAAATTGACTTACAAAAATGCATAATGAAGGCTAATTTTAACACTCCAACCATAGGTAAGGTTGGTATGCAAATTGAATAGGTATGGGACAAGTTTAACTTGTCCCACAAGCCTCCAAAATTGGCCTCCAAGGAAAAATTCGAATTCCAAAGAAGATGAAGTGTTTCATACTCCAAATTTACTTACACATCTCTTACACATACTTACACATTTAATACAAAAGGCAACAACTCCAACAATTACTTTCTTATGTCCCAATTTGATTAATTAATTTTTAACAATATGATTACTTACATTAATCTACCACAATTAATAAATAATGAAAGGGGTAAACACATCACTTATAACACACTTCCATACTAAACAAGGAACCAAATAAATAAATACACATAACCCTTGGTCAAATTTAAAGGCGACCCCCCGTGGGAATCCCTAACCAAAATCAAACACACACACAAATAATACAAGTTGTCATGGTGACCTTGTTGAATTCATTTAGAATTTTAATGTGATTGGTCTCCAATCCCCTGATGTTTGTTGTGATATTTTAAACCTGTAAAATAAAAATACCTCCTTCGGCCTCGTGGCCATATCAGAACATCCAAATGAATATAAATATAATTTCAAAATCATCAAAATATATGAATCACAACAACATCCAGAAAATCAACAATATCACTTACGATTTTATCAGTAACTATACGAACATCAAATCAATTCCATTTTCTCGTTCTACTCAATATATCCAAATATCACATTTCCTAACAACATCCATAAATATATATAACCATGTCCAACAACATGTCAACATCTATATAAAATGTCTCTAACAATCATCATGCATCATATATGAATCAGAGTCAACAATATTCCATAATCCGACATCTAATACCATACCAAATCAAAATTATAATAATGTCCATAATATAGTCAGTATTATCATGATCAATATAAAAATATGTCAAAGGAAAGTGGGAACTACATCTTCAACACTATTAAATCTCTATTCCATAACATAAGGGAATGCATCGAAATTAATGGTTTCCAATATGAACAATTTGTCCATTTTTTGTCCACTCGAAAAGGTTCCCCTTTTTCCTCTTCTCTCTATGTTCTGATTGTTGAACGAATTAATTATCTCCTTATTGATTACACTTTTAAAGGTTTTTTTGAATAGGATTTCCTTTTTGCACTCTTTGATCCACATGCTTCATGGAATGTTTTTCGGTTATTCATTTTTCTCTTTGATAGAGGAATATTCATGGACCATTGATAATGCCATGGGATGTAAAATTATTATTTTTGGCTTCATAAGCTTCTATTTATTGGAAACAACCAATACATATAGATAATCGTGCACTAGAATGAATAACTCACTATATATATTCAAACATAATTGAATCCAATTTGATGACCAAGTAGATTTTCCTGCCACTCCTTCCCCTTTTTATTTTAGGGCCATAGAAAAAATGGTCATATATGATGTAAAGAGTTCCTTCAAAGCATAAAATTGTGGCCTACTATGTGATTTATTTTTTCATAAAACCAACTATTAAAAAAAATCTAAAGAATACTTAATATACACTATTTTTGTAGAAAATATATCTATTACTTACCTCTTTACATATTTAAAATATTAAATATTCATTTATCCTAATTTTATGCATATTAAATTCAATATTAATCATGAGAAATATTTATCTTATACACCAAATAACAAAAAACTCTAAGACATAGTTATATGCTTTGACACTATAATTATAATTTGTTGGATCACAGATATCTAAACCCCTTTTTCTTGAAGGAAAATTTCAAGTTTTATTTAAAATATTACCTTAGATGCATACTTACTTTTCGTATTATTGGCCCCTTTCAAATTTGTCTATGCCATGTTGGAAATAAATCTTAGAGATTCCTCTCAGTAAATGTTGAAGGTGGTGGAGGAATTTATAGTCTAGCATGAGAAATTAGTTGTAATCCGAGGAATTTTCTTATCCTTGGGATCCTTGATATTTGAACTTGAGTTCATGACCAATATGAAAAATTAGTCACTCGATCTTTTTTGGTGATGAATCTTATAAAATTGTTTTTATGAATTTTATAACTTTTGGAAGGTGCATGAGAAAAGGAGTCTAGAAAGCATTAAATTCAATCTGTTTTAAGCACTCATGTCTATGTCAAAATATTTTCTACTTTTATGGAAAAAAGCATATGGAAAACTTGAGAGTTGATGAAATAACACTTCATTTGATTTGGGGATATATATAGATACAGGCTATCCATCAATTTCAATTTCCTCTCATTGGTCTCATATTCACTCCTATTAAAATCTACCATCTTCCTTGGTCCCTAACATAAAATGTATTTTATATTTTTTAGGAGACACAACAAAGTCTCTTTTATATCTTAGGTCAATTTACATGTAAATGTAAGTCCTCATTAAAACATCAAACCAAGGTGTTTGATAGGAGACTTATACTTTTTTTACTTATAATAGCGTCTCATAAGTGGAGGTTTAGACTTGCTTGACATAGATATGTCACTTTTTCAAAAAAAAAAATATGTCACTTTTTCAAAAAAAAAAATTCCTAAAAAATCAAGCCAAATGGTTGGTGGGAATTTTTGAGATGCTTCATTTCTCACTTTGACATAGCAAGAATCATATATTTGTAATTCAATGGAATGTTTGCAAATATTTGTTATAGCATCTAGTTGAACCTCCATTCAATGGATTAAAATTGTGAACTCATATGCCCACCTGGCTGATCCAATTCACGTGGAATTTGATCCAACCTGATGAGCAAGTCAAGTTTCTAAAATCAAAATTGCTGATGGGAACTTCACTTGACTTTTCCCTTCCAAAATTGCTGAAGGAAATATTGAATACAATCTAACAGATCTTCCAAAGTAACCACCGAAGTAAGTAAAAAGAGAATCATCCAAAGAATCCAATAAATATAGAGAAAGTTTCGCATGTCAAAGGAACAACGAGATAACACAATGTTTCTAGATACCAAAGCCAAAAAAGGTGAATGATCTCCTAAAAAATCAAGGCACATTCTTCAACCATTCCACTTTGTAGCACTAGAAAATCTACACACAAAATAAATAGATTGTTACTTGAGCAGAATAGTTGTCCTCTCTTTAGACATAGCTAGACAACCACATACTGAATACCATTGAGACTCTCTTACTTTCACAACACAATTAAATACAACTTCTATCAAGAGAATAATACAATAGAAAACAAACTCAGATATAATCCCAAAATATCTATGGTTTTTGGGAAGCTAAAGCACCCGATAATCTTTGAAAATAGATATTAAAAATAATTACAATAGGGGGATTATGTCTTTCAAACGGAGTCAAAAAATCATCATGAGAATGCTAACCACGCACAACAAATTTAGAGATAAGTATTCCTTCAACTTTAATATTTATTTATTTTTCATTATATCCTGAATATTAAATAGGAGTCGAGTCATGCGCTAATAATACCACTTCATCAAGGATAAATAAAAGATTGTAGGGATAGAAATCGTCCTTAAAAAATATGAATATCTAGATCATCTTGAGATGTCATCACTTTAGGAATATATATAGACAAACAAACAAAAACTTTCATAAGTACACAAGATTATATTGATGGGTCATTAATATTGACATATCACCAAGCATTAACAATAGGACCACTTTGTTGGAACTTCTGGCTAGTAAAATAATAATTATCAACCTCTTTAACTAGTGGTGATGGGTGACTTAAGCACTATCAAGTCTCTTGAGGAACCTAAATTCAATTTTATCATAGAAAAATGACACTTCTCTCATAAATGTCCCTACATACCTCATTGGGGAGCCTTTATTAAATTCAATGATTCCACATATTGTACAAAAAATGCAAACGATAAAAATATATTGCAAAGAAGTTAGACATAGTACTTGTCTCATATTATTGGATGCAAGAAACACATCATATCTTGTCTCGGGTTATCTCTTCTATAGTACCAAAACACTCTCTCATTAGCCTAAATTTCCATGGCTCAACATAAATGGACAACACATCCATGAAAATTTGATTTAGTATAAGGGAAACCTAGATAGTTATTATCATTATATAATGATTACCATATATAAAATGAGTAGGTTGACTCATGCTAGTTCCTTGAATTGACCTATGTATATTTCTCTCTCCATTGTCAAAATATTAACTCAAGTAGTTAATCAAAATTTATTTATAATGTGCATATTTATAGTGATTCCAAACTTATGCATGATGAATAACATTTTCCCTCAAATTTATAACAATAGAAACTTCCAGGAAAATCCACCCTTACTCAAAACTTCCATAGTATGATAGAAGGTTGTTTTAAAGAGAGTGACATTTTAAAAGAACATGTTATAAAATATAATTAATTTTTTTGTGGCATTCTTCAAGATTAGTGACTCTCGTATGTGAATGGTGTTAACAATGACATATTGTAATGCCCTTTGGTGTGGCACCAAATTAAAGGGGATTTATTTTATTTTATTTTATTGTGAAGGACTATAAATATTTAATAGTTTATGGAAGTTGTCAGCTCCCTCATCCTCCCTGGCACCGACTATCCCAAACACATGGCTTCACCAACTAAATTTAATACTTGTTGGCACTGATTAGACCCTTACCTTCTAAAACGTGCTTTTGAACTGGAAAATGGGACTGGGGTTAGGTGCCTCCTACCTTTATTTTATCTTATTGTTGGAAACTTGTTGGCCGCATACTTTTCCTTGCTATTCCTTATGGTTTGCACTGGTTTTTTTTTCCTTTTTTATTGACCCATATACTTCTTGTTTTGATTGCTTGTTGTGTGAGGTGGAAGATTTTTTTTGCTAGTATGTGTTTTCTCTCTGGCACTGGTACTTTTAGGAAGCTTCTATGTTGATCAAAATCTTTGTTGTGCTCCCATGTTTTGCATACATTCCTTCCTGGGCACTTGTTGTTGAAACAACTACCCAGGTCTCCTCTCCTAGCATGTTGGACACCTATTGGTTGTTTCTCTTTTTGTCTTCCTAGTTCTGGTGGTGGTTTGCTATGCCAAGGATGGGATTGTTTGCACATAGGATGGAAAAGGTGAGTTGAGCAGATTTGACACATGTCAGCTACTTATGGGAAGCAGGGATGTGTGTAGCAAATCCTTTTGTGCTTATCCTATAATCATGGCATTTCCTTGATGACCCCTTTTTTTTAAGGCATTTTGTCAACAATCCTTCCTACCTTGTGGATGTTTCCACTCCTTGCATACGTTGGTTTTGAAGATCATGCTTCCAGCTCTGAAAAAAAAATTCCAATTTCCTTTGTGCTCAGATGGATGTCCTGGTCTTGTTTCTAATCACCACTTTGGACACAGGCTTGGAGTAAGTTGGTAAGGTTTTGGGATCTATATTTTTTCCCCTCTCGCTCATAGGTTCATAGGGCCTTTCCATTAAACCCTTTTTATGTATTGACAGCTATCATGGCATTCGTTGAGACCTACTTCTTTCAGTCATATGCACTCCTAATTTTGGGAGTTCCCTACCTTTGCCAACATGGGAGTATGTGGAGGCCTTAGGACCCATCATGTTGTGGAAAAATATTCAACCTAAAGATTGTTGTTGCTGGTCTGTGCAGTGTCCATGCGACTGGTAGGAGCTGGAGATCAGACAAGATAAGTCTACAATTGCTACACTTGCTAATATTTAAAAATATCATGAAATGGAACCTTCCCTTCCCTAAAATTGGCTTGTCTCTGCTACTTTTAATGTGGGTTTGTATGCCTTACTGGGAAAGATCTCCTTTCCTCTTGATTTTTTTTCTTGTTTTAATCTATACTTGTTATCAGTGTTAAAGTGGACAACAAAGATTTATTCCTCTTCTCTGGTTGTTGTGTATTCATGCTTGAATGATCCAGCTTTTAGCATTATTAGCTGCATTTATGGGTTTAAGTAACGAGGCTGTCATGTTGTTTATTTCTAGAGTTTTCTCTTGTGAAAACAATCTTGTCATACTTTAAACCCCTTGCTCGTCATACGAGCTTATTATCGATATATTAGATTTTCCTTCTAGATAATCAAGTTGTTCCTGTTGTTGCAAATCAGTAGCACCCCTGGATGTTGATCATATTTCTAGTTTGAGATTTTAGACATCCAGTGTGGTTGCACAACATTGAATCTCTTCCCCAAGTGTGGGACTTGTCAAAAATGGGAAGAGAATCTCCAGGTTAGAGGCTAGTTCCTCAACTCCTCTGATCAAATATATCACTTACAAGTTGTAGAGGTTTGAATCCAAAATCCTACTCTAAATTCCAAAGGGGACAGGGATAGAGAATGCAAAAAAATTAAAATAATGCTAATAAGGTGATGCAGCAAAGGAGTGGTGAGCATTTCTTACTTCTGCAGTTTGACACAGTTCATAAAAATGTAACAAAACTTCATGCACAAACTGATAATTGTAATGGAAGGTTAAAAAATGAATCAAACGACACAAACCGAGGATTAAAACTCATTCACAAAGTTTGTATTGTCATTTTAACATAAAAAAACACTTGCATTACAACACGTGAGAGGAAAAACATGTTGTAGTCTTGGAAAAGGTCTGATATTTCCATAAAATCACTTTTAAAGTGAAAGAGGGAGCCTGACATACATAAAAAATGTTCAACCTTTCAAAAAATGAGCCAAATCTGGCTTTTACAGACCAAACCACGCCCCCAAGAGAGAGAAACGTGGGAAAACATGGGAGAGATTCAACCATTGACCAAAATACAATTAAAATAGCATGGGCATCCTTATAGGCCCATCCCCCAACATTTTTAGCCATGCTAGGAGAGAATGCGAGCCATTCGTCATTAAAAATGGTGGTTGAAACGTCATTTATGATCATGACCACGTGCCAAAGGTGTTTTTCAATTTTATCTCTTCAAAATCCATCAAAATGCAAAAATGACCCCATAATCTTGTAGAGAATTTCACCAGATTTCCATGGATATAAAGAACGTGAAAAAATATGCTTTGGATCGAAAGATATGGCCGTTTGAAATTTTAGGTCAAAACAGGGCCAAATCAGGTTGGCGAGTGAAAAATTTGAGATTTTCCCTCTGTTTTGCATTTGGGAAAATTTCCCAAAAGTTCTCCATGCTCCACCATCCTGGTGCCACGTGGCATGTTTTGATTGGGTACGGACCTTCAATGCTTCATTTTCCTTTGTTTTCGCCATTGGAAAAGATTCAAAAAAATCCCCGTCGGGCTGATGAGTTGAGGACACGTGGCAACAAATGATTCACCGTGGGCATTTCCTCCTAAATTTTTCTATCGCTTTTGACCATTTTCCCTATTGGACACGTGGCAAAACCTCATTGGATGCGGGCTTTTCCTGCTGAATTTTTCATGCGGGCTTGTCCTATATTTTTTGCTGCTACTAGACACGTGGCAAGATGTGATTGGTTTGCTTTCGGGGGGCGATTTTCCCTTTGAAATTTCCTTCTTTTTTGTTTGGGGAAAACTCCCAAATTCTCCCCGCCTTCCACCGATCTGGGACACGTGGCGCAATTTCATTCACCATGGGCCCTTGGGGAAAACATTTTCTTTTTCATTTTAGATTTTGGGAAAAATCCCAATCTCCCCGCGCGCCCCAAAGCTCTGGCCTTAACGGACACATGGCCTATTCTAAATGGTTGGCAGGACAGCGGGACAAAACTTACCTTTTGAAAACTTGGCAAAACACTTAGCCAAAATTCCAATCCTTCCTCCACCCTCCACCATTCTAGCCTCTGGTGACACGTGGCAAAACGTGATTGGGCGCAAGCCCTTCCTCTGAATTTCTTCCACGGTGCCAACACTTAGTCATTTTTTCAATTTTCTCCCCTGGACACGTGGCATAATCTGATTCACTGGTGGGCCAACTGGAAAAAATATTCCCTTTGAAAACTTTGCCAAACACTTGGTAAAAAATCCAAGTTTTCCTCCGACCCCCGCCACTTCCTTGGACAAGTGGCACCATTTCATTGGCTGCGGACCTTTCAGGGGAAAATTTTCCACAAAAATTCCACCAAGCCATAACTTCAAAAATGCATGGAGTTAGGAGGAAAAATTTACCTTTCTAGAAAGATGAGAAAGAGCTATATCCAATGGTGCCATTTCTAGAAATTTTTGAGTGTCTGAAAAGCAAAAAATTATGACTAAGGCACAAGAGAGGGAAGAAAGAAAGGAGTTAGCCACAAAATGAGCAAGGGGTACATTTTGGATAACAATTTTGGTGACTCAGAGGGGTCATCTACTTGCTGGATGAAGTTACCAGTTTCTTGAAGTAATCCATTGGGAATGGAGTCATCAAATTCTCATTTTGGTTCCCCAACTGACCAAAACACTGCAAGGAGGAAGGTGGAGGGTGGAACATCACTTGATGGAGTAAGACCTGCAAACACATCTCTAGGAATAGCAAGCTTGTGCCAAAGCACTTAGGGAAAACAAAGCTAATCTACAACAAAACAATGTGCAGAAGCAATTGGAGGAATGAAAACCTAAGCTAATATGTACAAGGTGGAGAATTTACTTCAATAGCAATGCTTCAGATAAATCCCATTGACTGGAATCTACAATTCTTCGTCATCCAATGAAGACAATTGGAAAGCATTGTTGTCCTTACACTTTGTGACCATGTATGGGCCACTCCAAATGGCATAAAATTTTGAGTGCCTTCCTAGTTTTTCTCTATCTGCATCCCATTTTAACACTAGATCTCCAACTTGGAAGGATCCATTCTTGTCCTTTCTATCAAAGGTCTTATTTATGAAAGCCCGATCCTTCTCCATTGCTTGGGATGCCTGATTTCTGATTTCCTGGAGCTCCATTAGTTCTGCATATCTAACCTCCATGGGATCAAACTCCGACAACTCTAACTATTTCATGAGTTCTAATTTTGGCAACTCAAGTGACATGGGCATGATTTCCTCTCTTCCATAAACAAGCTTGAATGGAGAGTTACCTGTAGATCTCTTGGGGGTTACCTTATTAGCCCATAAGGCTGATTTCAACTTAGTATGCCAAGATATCTGAGTTTCATCAAGAGTCCTCCTAATGATCCTCAACAAGTTCTTGTTGGTAGATTCAGCCTGGACATTACCCTGAGGGTAATAATTTGATGAAGTGCTTAGGTAGATCTCATTCTTGACAGTCCATTCAGTTACCTTAGACCCAATGAATGCCAATGCATTATCTAATATTATTGTAGCAGGTATGCCAAATCTGGTTTTTATTCCCTCATAGAAGTCTAGGATGCTAGATTCATTTTCTTCCTTGAGTGCCACTACTTCAGTCCACTTGGTAAAGTAATCTGTAGCTATTAAAATCCATTTTTTCCCTTGTCCTGAATTGGGATTAATGACCACAATGAAGTCTAAACCCCATTGCATGAATGGCTGGTCAACTGAAATTGGATGCAATGGAAGGGCAGCTAGCCTCTCTTTACCTATGAAGAATGCATAATTATTGCACCTCTTGATCCATGCATAACAATCACTGAAAATCTTGGGCCAATAATAGCCAACCCTCATGATCTTTAGAGCTATCACTCTTAGTGAAAAATGACCACCAGCTGGTCCACCATGGAACTCTTCCAACATCCTATGAATCTGATTTCTACCAATGCATCTCAGCAGCACTCCATTCACATTCCTTTTGAACAAAACACCATCAACAAGGGCATATGGGACATCCTGCAATCTGAAGTTTCTTCTTTTTGTCTTGTTCATCTTTGGAGGGCATAGACCTATGCTTAGGAAGTGCATTATATCTTGGGTCCAGTAAGGAGTGAGGACACCATCATTCTCCTTTTGAGTGCTTCCTTGTTCATGGCTGTCTTGCAACGCCAAAACATCCCCCTTCTCATTGCATGCTTCCATTTGTTTGTTCAAGAGTAGCTGCTCACACAATCCTTTCCCTCTCACCAACTTGGTGACTTTAATTTCAATGTAATACTCCATGACATGAGTAATCTAGCCTGCCCTCTTTTCATTCAAGTCTTTGTTGAGGAGGAAGTCTTTAACTCCTACGTGAGAAACCAACAATTGAACCTTGTTGTTTGAGACTAGATGCTTGAATTTCTCCAAGCTCCTAATTATAGCAAGAACATGCTTCTCAATGAAGGAATACCTCACCTCATAGTCCTCTAGCATTTGGCTTAAGAAAGCAATTGGCTGCTCATCATTGTTTTTGTTCTGTTGTACCAAAATTGTAGAAATAGTATCATCACCCCCAAATGCATAGAGGATGAAATCCTTGGAGAAATCCAGGTTAATAAGAGTTGGGTCTTGAGAGATGGCTTCTTTAATTGCTTCAAAACTTTCCTTGCCTTCTGTTGTCCATTTGAAATCCATGCTTTTCTTTAACATCTTGGTGATAGGCTTGACTAGGGCTGCAAAATTTGGGACAAACCTCCAAATGAAGTTTATTCTCCCCAAGAAACTTTGAAGGGCCTTCTTGTGGCTTGGAAATGGTAGTGCTCTTATGGCTTCAAATCTTTCTGGATCAATTTCTAATCCTTCTTTGGAGACAATGTGGCCAAGGAGATTTCCCTCATGAGCTAGAAAAATACACTTTTTAGGATTCAAGGATACTCCAAATCTTCTGCACCTTTGGAACACTTGTCTCAAATGAAAGAGATGGTTTGCTGCATTTTTTGAAAAAACAGTGATATCATCAAGATATATCAGCACCATATTATTAATCAAATCCTTAAATGCCATGTCCATTGCCCTTTGAAAAGTAGCTCCAGCGTTGGACAGCCCAAATGGCATTTTCCTGTATGCATAAGTTCCCCATTTGGTTGTTAAGGTTGTCTTGAACCGATCCTCTTCTTTCACCATAATCTGATTGTACCCTAAATAGACATCATGTAATGAAAACCTCTTAGAGCCAGCAATAACCTGCAAAATCTTCTCCATGGAAGGAAGTGGATAATGATCCTTGAGGGATGCTCTATTCAAATCTCTGAAGTCAACACACAATCTGATTTCCCCACTCTTCTTTCTAACTGGAACCAAGTTGGCCACTCAACTAGAATGCTTGATAGGGAATATGATTATTTATTCTATTAACTTATTCAATTCCTTTCTCATGAGAGGCTCCATGTGTGGATTGACTGGCCTTTGTTTTTGTCTAATGGGTTTAGTACTTGGATCCAATTCAATGGTGTGTTGAGCTAACTCGGGATTGAAACCTTTCAAATCTTCATAGCTCTAAGAAAACACATCAGGGAATTATTGAAAAAGTTGTATGAACTCATACCTTTCTTGCTCAGTTGTCACTTTACCAACTTGGAGTGGTTTGCCTTCTTCCATCAAGATGGGCACTCAATCTTCCCCTTTGACCTTAATGTCTGCTTTCTCCTTCCTAAGCTGATCATTAGGATTGAAAATGGACTCCAAAGTAATAAGTCCCTTTGGTAGTTTGTTGGTTCTTAGTTATACCACTTGGTCACCATACTGCTGTTCTAACTTTTCCTGATTTTTAGCTGAGAATTCAGCCTCTTCTTGCAAGAAATGGAAGATTTGTTGATCATTTTCAAACACTTACCAACTTACATTGTTGTCTGGAACTGAGGGCCTTACAATCACATGTATGTTTGGCTGTACCTTATCTTTTTGGATGCTTTCAACAACATCAAAGGCTGCCCCAACTGATGCAATCCTGTCAGCAGCTTGGTTCTCTTTTCTAGGAATGGATTTTATGCCAAAGCCCTCAAAATGGTCAATGAGATCCCACACCCTATTTTTGTAGCACTTGAGTAGATCATTCTTGATAGCATGTTTCCCCTTGACTTGGTTGACAATCAACTCACTGTCACCAAAGACTTGCAAGTTCTTTATTCCTCTCTTGATTGACCAATGCAATCCTTATATCAAGGCCTCATATTCAGCAGTGTTATTAGAGCATGCAAACTGAAATCTAAAAGCTGAATAATACTTAACTCCTTGGGGTGAAACAAGCATAGCTCCACCTCCTACACCTTGTCTACTCCTTGATCCATCAGAAAACAACTGCCATACTTCATTTTTATCCTTGTGGTCTTGCTTGGTGATGCTAGGAATAGGCTGATTTTCTTCATGTATGCAATAGACTCCTAGTTCAGATTATTTTATCTCTTGATAAGGATCAAAAGCATGCACCTTGATTTCCCATTCATCAAGAGTCAGATTTGGGATGCTTCCAACCTTGGTGTTAGCCTCATCATTGCTTGGACAATCCTCTTGATCAAATGCTGAACAATTCATATTGATTTGGCTTGGAGTGTGAGGCTCAATGTGAAAGTTTGCAATAGGCTCAGATCTGATTGTGGCCTTAGTTCCATATCTTGTTCTGAACAACATGTGTGACCAACCAGCAGATAAGTAACCTCCAATCTTGGCTGTGAAATCCCTTGGAAAACATAGGGCAAAGAGTGGTGGAAGGTCTATTACTGAGACATCTTGTAAAACAACAACGTTGGGGCATGCATGCAAAGTAAGACTCAAGTTTTTAATCACCCCAACTATTTTTACTATTGTCCCATCTAATTGCACTACCCCTTTGGATATGACTTCATACTGAAGTCCCAACTGATCAGCTATTTTCTTGGGCATTACCGAACTACTTGCTCTAGAATCAATCATGCAATTATGTACTAATTGGTTTCCAATGATCAATGAAACATAGAACGGAGGGGGCTTCAACATTTTACCTTAATGTTCTCCATGATTCCCTTCAGGATGGGCAGAATTTGTGAACACCTTCTTTTGCATTTGGGCTTGCTGATTTGAATTTGACCAGTCCTTCATGGCATCTTGTAGAAAATCTCTTTGGTCTGGGATAGATAGTGATTCCCACATTGATATGTTTACATTTTTCTTCTTCATCTGATCAATGATGTTGAATGGAGATGAAGCATATCTTTGTTGTCCCTTGGCTTTCACATTCATTCCTTGCATATGCAAAGCAACAACTGGCATTTGAGTTGGCCTAAGAGATGTTTTAGGTAGTCCTTGTGTGTTTGGAACTACATTTTGTTTCCCAATAATTTGTGGAGTCATAGAAGATTGTGGATTACTTGGAGCCAATGGCTGCTCTTCACCCAAATTTCTCCTTTTTGACCTTGTGTTGGCTGCAACACATTCGGGGATTGTTTGATTCATGCCACAAAATATTCTACCTTCCAGTTTACAAGTGCAGTATCATTTGGAGCTGATTGTTGCTGGAATGTTTCTTATTGTTGGTTATTTCCTTGACTACCTTCACCCTCCACACCAGTAGTTGTCACCATTAATGCTTGATTTAAGGCACTGTTGAAACACATAGATTGGTTGTGAGGTTCGTTGCATGGGAAACACCAATCATACTCTTGAGCCATGTTGTTTTGTGCTGGCACTAATGCCTTAGAGGCAGATATAACATTGGGATTATACGGCTGAAATGGTTTGTTGGCAGGAGGTCTTGCTTGGTTTAGATTTGCAGTTGGGTTGGGTGGTCTTTGAGGTTGGTATGGCTACCTGTTAAGCTGAGCCTGAGGTTGATATGATGGTATAAAACTCTAGGCTTGTTGCCTCTTGAGTGTAACTAGCTCATTGCCTAAATTTTACAATTGCTTCATGACTTCTTGAAGTTCATTTAGAGTACTAGAAGATGAAGTAGAAGCCTCATTAGAATTCTAATTTCTAGGAGTGGGAATAAGAGCTAAATTGGGTGCTTGACTAGTGATTGGGCTCTCTAAACTTGGATACAATGGCATTGGAGGCCTAGGAGCTAGCTTGCCAACTTAAATATAAAAAAAATTCAGCTCTAATGGCAATGCTATAAGCAATAGGGATAGTTGTGCCTCCCATAGATTGAATCTACATGGAAATATCAGAATTTAAAGCTTTAAGGTAATAAAGAAAATCACCTTCTACTGTTGGCCTGACTTCCATTGGTATTCTCTCCCAAGTCCTTTGAAATCTAAAGTTGATTTCAGTCAGCTGCTTATTGGGAGCTCTTTTGATAGTTGTCAACTGTTTTAAAAGAGACAAGTTATCCCCCTTTTCTCCAAACTGCTCATGGAGAGCTATACATAACTGGTTCCAATTTTGGATAGAACCTGAAGCAAGGCTCCTAAACCATTGCAAAGCCTTCCCTTTGAATGAAGATGCCATTAGTTTGAAAACAACTTGCATCTCATTGATCTCATTGATTGCGCAAATATTGGCAATATCCTTGACATGATCACTAGGAGTAGTCTGATTCTCTCCAGTAAAGTATGGAATGTTCTTCAACGCTGCAACTGGTACTAGATTTTGTGCATCGAGAGCAAGTGGGCTTTTGCCAGTAAACTTGACATAGGGGTTGTTTTGTGCCATTCTGATTGGCCTTAGAACCCTTGTTGATTGAATGAAAGGCCTACTAGGTGGAGGAGTTGAGAGAGTTTTGTTTCGTGGACATGGAGACCTTTGAATTGTCCTCCCTCTTTGCCTTCTTCTTGGAGATAACTGTAGATACTCAAACAAAACCTCTTCTTCTCTAACTCTTGACCTTGTGGTGATTCTTCTCATGAGTTTTCAGGTCTGCACTACTAAAACCAGCTGATTCTTCTTCCTTGGAGTCACCAGATGTGCAATTTTGGGCTCTTTTAAACAAGAAACTTGTAAAAAATGCACATCAATTTTGCTACAATGAAAATGAAGACCTCTAAGGTCCTACCAGGCATGCCAAAACTTTTGTTGCAAATCAGCAACACCCCTGGATGTTGATCAGATTTCTAGTTTGACCTTTTAGACATCTAGTGTGATTGCACAACATTGAATCTCTTCCCCAAGTGTGGGACTTGTCAAAAATGGGAAGAGAATCTCCAGGTTAGAGGCTAGTTCCTCAACTCCTTTGATCAGATATATTACTTGCAATTCCAAAGGGGACAGTGATAGAGAATTCAAAAAACTTAAAATAATGCTAATAAGGTGATGCACCAAAGGAGTGGTGAGCATTTCTTACTTCTGCAGATTGAAACAGTTCATAAAAATGCAAAAAAACTTCATGCACAAACTGATCATTGTAATGGAAGGTTAAAAAATTAATCAAATGACACAAACAAAGGATTAAAATTCATTCACAAAGTCTGTATTGTCATTTTAACATAAAAAAAACACTTACATTACAACACTTGAGAGGAAATATAGGTTGCAGTCTTGGAAAAGGACTGATATTTCCACAAAATCACTTTTAAAGTGAAAGAGGGAGACTACCATACATAAAAAATGTTCAACCTTTCAGAAAATGAGCCAAATCTGGCTTTTACAGTGCAAACCACACCCCCAGGAGAGAGAAACACATGAAAACATGGGAGAGATTCAAACATTAACTGAAATATAATCAAAACAACATGGGAATCCTTATAGGCCCATCCCTTGACATTTTCAGCCATGCTGGGATAGAATGCGAGACATTCTTCATTAAAAATGGTGGTTGAAATGTCATTTCTGATCATGACCACGTGCCGGAAGAGTTTTTCAATTTTATCTCTCTAATCTCCATTAAAATTAAAAAATGACACCATAATCCTCTAGATAATTTCACTAGCTTTCCATTGATATAGAGAACATGAAAAACCGAGCTCTGGATCGAAAGATATGGCCATTTGAAATTTTAGGGCAAAACAGGGCCAAATCGGATTAGCAGGCGAAAAATTTGAAAGTTTCCCTCTGTTTTGCATTTGGGAAAATTTCCCAAAAATTCTCCATGCTCCACTAGTCTGGTGCCACATGACACATTTTGATTGGGTGTGGGCCTTCAATGCTTCATTTTCCTTTGTTTTCGCCATTGGAAAAAATTCAAAAAAATCCCCGCTGGGCCGATGAGTTGAGGACACGTGGCAACAGATGATTCACCACGGGCATTTCCTCCTGAATTTTTCTGTCGCTTTTGACCATTTTCCGCATTGGACACGTGGTAAAACCCCATTAGATGTGGGCTTTTCCTCTTGAATTTTTCATGCGGGCCTGTCCTATATTTTTTGCCGCCACCGAACACGTGGCAAGATGTGATTAGTTTGCTTTCGGGGGAGCAATTTTCCCTTTGAAATTTCTTTCTTTTTCCTTTGGGAAAAATTCCCAAATTATCCCCACCTTCCGCTGGTCCGGGAAATGTGGAAAAATTTCATTCACCAAGGGCCCTTGGGGAAAACATTTTCTTTTTCATTTTAGCTTTTGGGAAAAATCCCAATCTCCCCGCGTGCCCCAAAACTCCGGCCCTAAGGGACATGTGGCCTGCTCTGAATGGTTGGTGAGACAGCGGGCCAAAACTTACCTTTTGAAAACTTGGCAAAAAACTTAGCCAAAATTCCAATCCTTCCTCCACCCTCCACCATTCTAGCCTCTGGTGACACGTGGCAAAACATGATTGGGTGCGGGCCCTTCCTCTGAATTTCTTCCACGCCGCCAACACTTAGTCATTTTTTCAATTTTCTCCCCTAGACATGTGGCATAATCTGATTTGCCGACGGGATGACGGGAAAAAATATTCCCTTTGAAAACTTTGCTAAACACTTGGTTAAAAATCCAAGTTTTCCTCCAACCCCCACCACATCCTTGGACACGTGACGCCATTTCATTGGCTGCGGACCTTTCAGGGGAAAATTTTCCACAAAAACACTACCAAGCCATATATTCAAAAATACATGGAGTTAGGAGGAAAAATTTACCTTTTTGGAAAGCTGAGAAAGAGCTCTATCCAATGGTGCCATTTCCAGAAATTTTTGAATTCCTAAAAATCAAAAAATTATGACTGAGGCACAAGAGAGGGAAGAAAGAAAGGAGTTAGCCAAAAAATGAGCAAGGGGCACATTTTGGATAACAGTTCTTGTTTTGGTGCCTCTAGATCTGGGTACTCAAGTAGTTACTCTATCAAAGGATGTCTCTTCGGGTATGTCAGATGTTTTGATGTTTTAAGGTTTATAACGCCTTTCCCGCTTCTTTGCTACTCATTAAATCAATCTGATTAGTGGAACCAAATCCGATATAGTTTTACATTCCCGCTTCCGGGTATGTTGAGCATAGATTACTTGGGTCATGATAACCTTAGTTTAGCGAGAAACCACTATGTTGAACCTGATCTGGGTTGACTATAGTTTTATGGACAATTAGTAATCCTTTTGAGTTATGACAAAAAATTTAATAATGTTAGTTGGTTTCCTTTGGTGTTACCTAACCACAGTGAGGTGTGGTTGTCGAGGTCTATAAGACCTCCTTGTTCTCATTTCTTGGGATAGGTAGGTGGCCCCTTCGTTATGCAAGGATTCCCGTAGGTCTACAAAATGTTACATGTGGATGACTGTTGTGGTTGCTATTATGTATGAAGGGGTGTATCATGGCAAACGTACTCATTTGCTTAGTCATTTTGCACCTTTGTTATTCCTTTAGAATGGATTAGAATACTGGACATTTACCCAATTGCTTGACGATCATCAGTGTAGGCATAAATGTTTAGGTTCTTCCCTTAGGGTTACTTTGACCCTCCCTTATGAAACTTAAACTGTAACAAAGGTTTTTGTCATTGATATTTGGAGTTTCATGTGTGTGTTATGGATAGTATTCCTTTATTATCAGAACTACCTTGGCATTTTTCTACTCATGATGACTCTTGGTGGCATTTTTTTCCATAATTTTGCATCTCTCTTATTTCAATTGATGTTTGGATGACATATGTATGTTGATATCTTGTTGACTTATGATAGATCGGTTAAGAGCATTAGGGATAGCTGGGGGTATTTATATATAGATGCATTGTTGGCTGATAGTTGAAGTTGATGTTAATTTAATGGATTTTGGTGATAGTTACAAATGCAATTTTACTTTTTTAATGGTTTGAATATGTCAACGAGGGAAACTTTAAAAGGACTTGTGATGGAATAGTAGTGATCCACATTGTTTTAAAGTGAAACTATAGACTTATAGAGAAGGTTTGGAAATCCCTAGTGTGGAAAACTTGGTTTGATGATTAAAATATTAACTTGTACGTCAGAAATTTCTTTTACTCTTGTTTGTCGTTACTAGCCTATAAGGGCAATGGCCTCTTCTTAAATGATTGTGAAATTCCTTGTAGTCAATGGCCGAAACTAATATTATCTTCTTCCCCTTGTTAAAAAATGTTGAGTGGTGGTCGTGCATTAGTTTTCCATCATATAACTTATATGATTACATGATTAAAATTTTAATGCACTCGACCTTTCATGTTAACCTTGAAATTCATGCTTCCTCTTGGATTTATTGTTCTTTTTATCATTTCTCAAAATGAATATCATAGCTTGTGCTTTCGGTACCTGTTTATGAATGTAGATTGTTTGGTTGAATATCAATTCTCAATATTTTAACCTAATTTTTTATTTGATGGAAATCCCATTACACTAGACTGTTGTTTCTAACTTATTAGGCCATTGGCCTCTTCTCAAATGATTGTTTAATTTTTGTTGCTTTGAGAAAATGTTCATAATTTAAGTATTAGTATTTATTCTTAGATTGGCATGGGAGGGGAATTTTTTTTAATTATCTTAAGGGGTTGTTAGAATTTAGAGCTTCGAGCCAATTCTTGGAATATAATATTTTATCCTTCCTTGATATTGTTAGATATTAGCTTATTGTTGCTTTGTGTAGTCTTATCTTGCTCAATTCTCATGAACTGAATCAGGTTAATAATTGTTACAGAAGGCTTATGCGAGTAGATAAAGGAAAGACTGGTAGAATATTGCATCAAACATGGTTGTGAAGTTCTTTTATACACATACTTTTATGTTATAAAACTCTGGTATGGGTTATGTGGAAAATTTAGAAGAAAACCAGTGCCTTAGTATTTTTTGTTATGGGGTAATGTTGTCATGACTATTGAAACTTTTGCTTTTTTTGTTATCATGAAAAATATAAAAGTTGATTACCGCATTGTTATGGGTGATTCTAATGTATTATAGAAATTTCTAATAAATGTATATTGTGGCATGACGAATTTTATTGTCTCTTGTTCCCTAGTCATGGTTCCATAGAGTTGGTTGTCCCTTTGGGTTGCATGTCGTGTTGGAAATAATTAAGGTAACCTTGTTTAGTTTTCACAAACGAGTAATGTTAAACTTTGCTTCTGAGATAAAATATTGAGTTGTAAACCCTTCTAGGACATAGAAACAATGTATTTATAAGAATAATAAACAGGGTTGCATAATCCTTATTAAAGTTAAACTAATACAAACACACGCGCGCGCGTGTGCGTGCGCTCGCACGAATGAAATAATGTAGACGTGATATACTTGATAACTTTTGAGCCCTTAAGCAATCAATGAGGAAAACTATATTTGGTAATAAAAAATTATTTACCGTGTTTCCCTTTTTTTCAAGCTAAACAAATCAGCATTATCTTTTTATGGTGAAGCCTTAAGTGATCTTATAGTGTAATCATTGACTAGTTTTTGGAAGATAATAAGGTTGTATAAGTAGGAGGAAATTTATTAACAAACCCTAAAATATATCTCAATCATTTGAAATGTAAATTGTTTTCCTTTTTCAATATTAATCAAGCGAATTCTAATTAAAATTTTTAACCAATCTTGATAAATTCTTAGCCTCAATAAAAGTCGGGTTAATAAGCAATGAGACCCTAAAGCTGAATTTTTTTTGACCTATTTCTGTTAACCCTTGTCTTGATTCATTTTTATCTTTCTTAAGTAATGTAAAAATTTGATCTTTACAAAAAGAAATTTTTTTTTCTAAACCTAAAATGGTATTCTCCCCAATCAGAGCTTATGCTTGCCACCTGTGCAATAGAGGTGTGGAACAAGTTTAGGTGGCTCGAGTAAGATTAATTAACCTTGAGAGAATTGGAAAATGTTCTTAAATCAATGAATTAAGAAAGTTATTAACATATTATAGAATGATTCTCCTTTAGAAAAATTGGTCTAAAGCTATGTACTCAGTAGTATAGAAGAAAGAAGTTCACCTTTGCAAAAGAATGGTGCGAATCAAAACATGAATCTTCTAGATCATAAAGTCAAGTTTGAAAGACATTTCTTTGTAAATACTTAACTTTAAAATATGTTACACCATGGGATGTCCTTAACTATAATCTATTTAATATGTTTGGGCCTTTACATTGTGTCTTGTCGAAGCAAAAATGGGATTATTCATGTTGGGTGTTGTATGTTTCATTATTGTCTATGTGGTCATCATTATGTTAAGATGTTCGAAGCATTAGTTGTAGCCATTGGGACAACTTGTTGTATCATTCTATACTTGGAACAATTAAAAAAAAAATCTGATATTTTTCTATGTTATCTTGTGTGTTTGAATTAGTGGGCATTACACTTGGTATCAGAGCAGAGGTTCATGCTCTCAAACCTCTGGGACAGATTGGAGTGGTGATGGTGTTGTGTGATGGTGGTGGAAATTGGAAGAGTAATGTGGTTTAAGCGTGATGTGATCCATGTCGTAATTGTGATATTGTGAGCACACATGATGTGTATCTCACTTAGTGTGTAATTTTTTTCATGTTGATGTGTTGGATATGAGAGTATTCTTCCTCCTTCCAGGGAATCTATGAGAATTCGAGCATGAAACATTGTCTTATTGTGTGTGTGGAAGTAATGTGATTGTTGATTTCAGATTGTTGAATCCTTTTGATATTTGTGATGTGTAGCTGTGCTAATATATTGTGTGAACAAGGTTGGTTGTAGTGAATTGGATTTCTTAGTGATGTCATTATCATTTATATAGAAATGTGTGTATTTCCATGTATATGGAAGTTGACTGTATGTTGTAATTGTACTCATAAATATAATTCATATAACATGTAATGATTCATGTCATGATTTAGGGAATATGGTGGGTATATGATCCTTATCAAACACTGATTGCACTTTGGGTGAAACATGGGATGATGTGGTGTGTTGTAAACCATGAATGTTATGTATGTGATTTACCTTGTTTATGTACCATGTGAAGGAACTATGTTAATATGCGTGAAGTACCATTGTGTAGTATTGTGCATTCATGTTATGTTGTGAACCTTGTGCTAACCGACCCTGAGGGAAATAGGTAAAAGTGTATGTTTGGAGTGAGGGAATGTGTACCACAGGCCAATAACTCGAGATGACCTTAGGCTCAATAGATGACGACTTGTGCTCCTCTTTCTCTCTCTCCTTTTGTTTTTTGTATGGATACAACCTAAGTGTAGCTATGACTATATTTAGCCTTGTCGAAGTGGTGGCGAGATGATTCAGATAGAGATAATGAAAATTGTACTATGGATATGTTATTTTACGAGCCGAGGATCGATGTTCTGAGTTCCAGAAACTTGTTGAATACCTCCTTGGTGGCCAGATAAGGCCACATAGTCATCGTAATGTGCTATTTTTATATATGTATTTTATTCGTAAATTAGAATTTCTATGTTATTTCTTCAAGGACCAACAGTTTTCTTGATTGCCATGTTTTACATTTTGGGCATTTCCTTGGTTTTCAGTACTAACATGTAGATTTTTGCACTAGCTATGGCTATTTGGCCATTTGTTTTGATTGGTTTTGCATATTTTTTTTTAATTTTTCAGATTTTACTGCCTTTTCTAAGGCTTGTACTTTTCCACTTGGCATTTGGATAAGATTTCTATGCTAGTTCTATTGTCATGATGTGTGGAATAGGGTCACAGAATGCACCATGGAATGGTTGGACCTATGGACCTGCTTCGTTATATGGGGGTACACCCCAAGGACTCATAGATAACTAGTGGGTTATTGAACCATGAGTTATTATGTCACTTGCGTTAGGGGATCCTGGACTCTATGTGCCTAGGGCCATAGGGAAACCAACCTCAAAGGGAGGCATAAGAGACTTGAGGGAGGCATAAGAGATTGAGGGATGCATAAGAGACTTGAGGGAGGCATACGATATTGAGGGAGGCATAAGAGATTGAGGGAGGCATAAGAGACTTAAGGGAGGCATCAGATATTGAGGGAGGTATAAGATATTTGTGTGTATGATTGAGGTTTCGGGATATATGTTTAGTTATTGTGATGTTTTGGGAGATGTCCTATGCTATATGTGTTACTCATGTTAGTTGGATATTTTTTGTAATGTTTTGGATATGGCATTAATGCCCTTTTGACACTATGTACCTGTAGTTATTGTTATGAGTTATGTGAAACCTTCATTTGTGGAATTGTGGAAAATTATGGTTGTTGAAGTACACTTTTGTTCAAATATTGTATGTCATTCATAGGTGTGTGTCAAGTATGATTTCATGTGGACAGAGCATGTTCTCTTCCATAATTTGGTCAAGCTCTTTTGGTGTGGTACAGTCATGATAGTATGTAAAGTTATGCTTTTGAATCCTTAGTGTTGTGTATGACCTTGGTTGGGTGTTGTGATAGTAGTTCATGTTGGGCACCCTTAAGAATGAATAAACTAAAATTCCACAACAATGAATGTTAAAGAACTTGAATTAGGGATAATGTAAATGGAAAGAGACTAACTAAATAATGAATAAGAGGGAAATGTCAATCTTCATAGAATAATGAAAGTGAAATAATCTGTTAAAATTCCTAAGACTACCCTGTGGTCGTGCCTTAACGATAGGAAATTTTAACCATAGGAAGAATTCTCGCCCTTGTCTGTATTTTGATTTTTTATTCCTTTTTCTTTCATTTTCATTATGTTGCATCAAGGATGATGCTTTATAACATGAGGAGAATGTAATTCCCTTTTGTTTGGTGCCAAATTAAAGGGGATTTGTTTATATTTTATGTTATTGTGAAGGACTATAAATATTTAACAATTTATGGAATCTACCAGCTCCCTTATCCTCCCTGATAGCAACTATCCCAAGTACATGGCTTCACCAACTAAATTTAATTCTTGATGGCACTGATTTGACCCTTACCTACTAAAACATGTTTTTGAACTAGGAAATAGGAGTGGGGTTAGGTTCCTCATGCCTTATTTTTAGCTTATTGTTGGAAACTTGTTGGCCGCATACTTTTCCTTGTTGTTCCTTATGGTCTGCAATGGTTTTTTTTCCACTTTTTTATCGACCCGTATACTTCTTAGTTTGGACACTTGCTATGTGAGGTGGAATATTTTTTTTTTCTGGTATGTGTTTTTTCTTTGGCACTGGGACTTTCAGGAAAATTTTATGTTGTGCACAATCTTTGTTATGTTCCCACACTTTGCATACATTCCTTCCAAGGCACGTGTTGCTGAAATATTTACCCAAGTCTCCTCTCCTAGCACATTGGACACTTGTTGGTTGTTTCTCTTATTGTTTTCCTAGTTCTGGTGGTATTTTACTATGCCAAGGATGGGACTATCTACACATACAATGGAAAAGATGAGCTGAGTAGATTTGACACCTTTTGGATGCTTATGGGAAGTAGGGATGTGTGTCACAGATCATTTTGTGCTTATCCTGTAATCATGGCATTTCCTTAAAGACCTTATCTCTTTAAGGCATTTTGTCAACAATTCTTCCTACCTTGTGGATGCTTCCACTCCTTACATACATTGTTTTTGAAGTTCATGCTTCCACCTTTGACATAAAAAATCCAATTTCCTTTATGCTCGGATGGATGTCCTGGTTTTGTTTCTAATCACCCATTCTGACACAAGCTGGGAGTATGTTGGTAAGGTTGTGGGATATGGAATTTTTTCCCCTCTCTCTCACGGGTTCCGGGGGCCTTTCCATTAAACCCTTTTTATGTAATCATTGTTATCATGGCAGTACTTAGGACCTCATTCCTTTGTAGTCAGATGCACTCATTGTTTTGGGAGTTCCCTGCCTTTGCCAACGTGGGAGTATGTGGAGGACTTAGCACCCATCATGTTGTGGACAAAGATTCAACCTAAAGATTGTTGTTTTTGGTGCGTGCAGTGACCATGCAATTTGTAGGAGCTGGATATTAGGAAAGATAAATCTACCATTGCTACAATTGCTAATATTTAAAAATATCAGGAAATGGAAATTGTCTTGTATCTGCTACTTTTGATGCGGGCTTGTATGCCTCACTAGGAAAGATATCCTTTCCTCTTGAAATATTTTTATTCTTGCTTTAATCTATACTTGTTATCAATGTTAAAGAGGACAACAAAGATGTATTTCTCTTCTCTGGTTGTTGTGTATTCATGCTTGAATTATCGACCTTCTAGTATTATTAGCCACATTTCTAGGTTTAAGTAACGAGTTTGTTATGTTGTTCATTTCTATAATTTTCTGTTGTGAAAACAAGCCTGTTGTACTTTAAACCCCTTGCTCTTCATACAAGCTTATTATCTATAGATTAGATTTTTCTTCTAGACAATCAAGTTGTTCATGTTTCAATGACTCTAGATCTGGGTACTCAAGTAGTTACTCTATCAAAGGATGTCTCTTCTGGGTATGCAATATTTTTTTATTTCTTAATGTTTATAACTGTTTTTCCCCTTCTCTGCTACTTATTAAATCAATCAGATTAGTGGAACCAAATCTGGTATAGTTTTACCTTCCCACTTTCGGGTATGTTTAACATAGATTACCTGGGTTATGACAACCTTACTTTAGTGAACAACCACTAGGTTGAACCTGATCTAGGTTGACTATAGTTTTATGGACACTTAGTCATCCTTTCGAGTTATGGTTACAAATTTTGTAATGTTGGTTTTTTTCCTTTGGTGTTACCCAACCATAGTGAGGTGTGGTTGTCGAGGTCTGTTGGACCTCTTTGTTCTCCTATCTTGGGCTAGGTAGGTGGCCCCTTCGTTATACAATAATTCCTGTAGGTCTACAAAAATTTACGTGTGGTTGACTGTTGTGGTTTCTATTATGTATGAAGGGGGGTATCGTGGCTAAGATACCTTATCTCTTAGTCATTTTTAACTTTGGTTATTCCTTTAGAATGGATTAGAATACTGGACAATTACCTAATTACTTGATGATCATCGGTTTAGGTCAAGATTTTTAAGTTCTTCCCTTAGGGGAACTTTGACCCTCCCTTACAAAACTTAAACCGTAGCAAAGGTTGTCATCATCAAGATTTGTAGTTTCATGTATGTGTTATGGATAGTATTCCTTTATTGTTAGAACTACCATGGAATTTTTCTAGTAATGATGACTCTTGGTGGCTTTTTTTTTTATAATTTTGCATTTCGCTGATTTCAATTGACACTTGGATGACATATGTGTGTTGATATATTGTTGAATTATGATAGATCGGTTAAGAGCATGAGGGATAGATGGGGGTATTTATATATAGATGTATTGTTGACTGATAGTTACAAATGCAATTTTACTTTTTTAATGGTTTGAATATGTCAACGAGGGAAACTTTAAAAGGACTTGTGATGGAATAGTAGTGATCCACATTGTTTTAAAATGAAACTATAGACTTATAGAGAAGGTTTGGAAATCCCTAGTGTGGAAAACTTGGTTTGATGATTAAAATATTAACTTGTATGTCAGAACTCTCTTTTACTCTTGTTTGTCGTTACTAGCCTATAAGGGCAGTGGCCTCTTCTTAAATGATTGTGAAATTCCTTGGAGTCAATGGCCGAAACTAATATTATCTTCTTCCCCTTGTTAAAAAATGTTGAGTGGTGGTCGTGCATTAGTTTTCCATCATATAACTTATATGATTACATGATTAAATTTTAATACACTCGACCTTTCATGTTAACCTTGAAATCCATGCTTCCTCCTGGATTTATTGGTTTTTTTGTGTCGTTTACGAAAATAAGTATCATAACTTATGCTTTCGGTACCTGTTTATGAATGTAGATTGTTTGGTTGAATATCAATTCTCAATCTTCTAACCTAATTGTTTATTCGATTGAAATCCCATTACACTAGACTGTTGTTTCTAACTTAGTAGGCCATTGGCCCCTTCTCAAATGATTGTTTAATTTTTGTTGCTTTGAGACAATGTTCATAATTGAAGTATAAGTATTTCTTCTTAGATTGGCATGGGAGGAGGGAATTTTTTTTAATTATCTTAAATAGTTGTTAGAATTTAGAGCTTTGAGCCACTTCTTTGAATATAATATTTTATCCTTCCTTGATTTTGTTAGATATTAACTTATTGTTGCTTTGTGTAGTCGTATCTTGCTCAATTCTCATGAACTGAATCAGGTTAATAATTGTTACAGAAGGCTTATGCGAGTAGATGAGGGAAAGACTGGTAGAATATTACATCAAAATTGGTTGTGAAGTTCTTTTGTACAAATAATTTTATGTTATAAAACTCTGGTATGGTTTATGTGGGAATTTTGTGCTATGGAGTAATGTTTTCATGACTATTGAAACTTTGGCTTGTTTTCTTATCATGGAAAATATAACAATTGATTACCGCATGGTTATGGGTGATTCTAGTGTATTATGGAAATTTATAATAAATGTATAGCATGGCATGACCAATGTTATTCTCTTTTGTTCACTAGTTATGATTTCATAGAGTTGGTTTTACCTTTGGGTTTCACATCATGTTGGAAAGAATTGAGGTAACTTTTAGTGCAAATTCATAGCACCGCCAATATGACCTTTAAATATTCTTTTCTAAGGCAATGACATTTGGTGTGAATGCACAACATTGAGTTTTCTCTAATGTGTGGGACCCTTGTAAATGGGGAAAGCTCTCTAGAGAAGGATAGTTCCTCTTCCTAAACTACCTGCCACAAGCTATTCCAGTGCAGGTAAGATAATCTAATCCTAATCTAACTATGCCAAGGAGACAGAGATAGAGAAAAGAGGGAAAAACAAATCCTACACTAAAACGGTGATACACCAGAGAAGGAAAATGTTGAACATCTATCAAAACTGCCATGGAACAAGAAGAGGTGAGCAATGGGAAGGATGGACAAGTGCATCACAGGCCTAAGGATAGATTTCACACAGAAAACATTCCAAAACTCCATGAACATAGCTTCAAACTTGCAATGAACATTCAAACATGCACAAATATCTGTAATGAAGAGAGGCAAGAAGAAAATAAGCAAAAAAATGAGCAAGGATGGACAGATGCACCACAAAACACTTTTTTTGTTGCTCCAGAAGTTTGCACAGAACATCATTTTAATGGTAAAAGGAAAAAACACCATTAAATAGCATGAGATGAGGTTCTAACTCCATTTTAAACCCTGGGGAAGAAAAGGAGGGAGGGCAGAGCAGAAAAGATGAACCCCCTTTACAAATGAGCCAAAACTGGCTTTTATCATGAAGCAAAATAAAGAAAAGTGCAAAAACACAGGAAAATTTGATTTACAACTCCAACGAGCAAAAAATCCTTCTAATTAGCCTAAAAAATGATGGGTTCCCATGGAAAATCCCATACTCTGAAGTACATTTCTCTGCAGATCCAAAAACAACCCATACTTCATTTAATTTGGTTGTTGGGAACCATTTCTATGTTTTTTTGCATGTCAGGGATGTTTCTCCATTTTTCTCCAAAAATATCCATCAAAATACAAAATCGGACCCTCCATCATTTAGATTATTTCACCATCTTTCCAATGACACCAAGAACGCAAACATTTGAGCTCTAGATGAAAATTTATGCCCCTCTAAATATTTAGGGCAAAAATAGGGAAAAAATGGATTGGTAGGCTGAAACTTTAAAATTTTCCCCGTTTTCTTTTTAATTTGGGAAAATTTCCCCAAAAATCCCTGTACTCCATCGCTCCGCTACCACGTGGCACCTCCTAATTGGTCAATGGGATCAGACAGCCAAACCTGCCTTTCGCCACTTTAATTTTCCGTTGGAAACATTTCCCAACTTTTCCTCGTGCTCCGTCATCTTGGTGACACGTGTCACCCTCGGATCGGCCGCGGGCATGCAATTTGAATTTTTTCCTTTGATGTCACCTACCACTTTGGAAAAAATGACCAATTCTCCCCGTACCCTTGACCTCCACCGAGAACAGGACATGTGTCATTCTCCCATTAGTTCGCAGGGATTTAACCAAAATTTCCATTTCCTCCCTGGCAGGTCTGCGGGAAATTTTTTTCCTTTGTTCCTCCTACTACTTTGGCAAAAAGCCAAAATTTACTCCACCCCTCTGACCTCCACCTCTAGCTGTTCACGTGGCGGCCTCCTATTGGTCTGCGGCCCTTGCAAATTTCTTTTCCCCCTCCATGGGCTTTCGGGCCAAGATTTTCCTTTGTGCCCCAGGGGTAATTTCCCTCAAAAACTTTGTGCCACTTTGATTTTCTTCCAACTTACCCCCGCCGGCCCACCATTCCACCCTACCATGTGGCGCATTCCTATTGGTTGTGGGTCTTCCCAGGGGTAATTTCCCTCAAAAACTTCGCTGAGCCATAACTTGAGAAATACAAGGAGTTAGGAGGAAAATTTTACCTTTCTGGAAAGGTGATGAAAAATCCTATTAGATGGGATCATTTCCAAAATATTTTGAGTACTTGAAGCATGACTCCGAGCTCCGATTTTCAAAAAATTCATTTAAGTGTAAGAAAAGGAGAATAAGGAGAATTTAGCCCAAAATAGGCATGGGGCTTATTTTGGATAACAATTTGGCGACTTAGAGGGGTCATCTGCCTGCTAGATGAATGATCAATAGCCTTTACAGGTGGTTGAAGGGACATATTTCGGGATTTCCATCCCTTCTCTTTTCCTTCTCATTTGGCATGGAGTCATGAGTTGTAGCCTGGAAACTGATCTGAACTTTGAAAACTTCCTTCTGAGCCACTTAAAGCCCACTGAACTTGGAGTTGTTCTCACCAAAATGCCACTGAAATGAACTGTACAAAAACAAAACTAGCAGCACCAAAAACTATGTACAAAAATGGAAATCATACATGCTCCAAATGGAACATGCAGAGTGTGCACAAACACCTCTTCTGCTGAAAGAGAAGCTACCTACTCTACTCTGCCACTGAAATGAACTGTACAAAAACAAACTGGAAGAAAAGGTGAGCTAAACAAAACTTGTAACTGGTTGTGCAAAATAGCTTCCTTTCTTCAAAATTGGCAGCCATGCAAATGATTTGGAGCTGAGTATGGCTACTAGGATGAGTGGAAAATCAATAAGAAGCTAGTCTTCTACGCAAAATTAGCAAGGTGTCAACTGAAAACAAATCCAATACCTATTTTAGTTGCTCTGTATTTGGATTGAAGAGGTATGGCAGCTGATCCTTGGTACTTTGTAGCTCATCCTCATGCTTAGAAGCAAGCATGACTAGTTGTGGCTTCTCTTTTGGCTCCATTGAAGCCAAATACCTTATTAGGCAAGGTTTGATCCATTTGATATGCCCATAGCTCTAAAATTCAACTCCAAGAATGGAGCCTTCTTGTAGACCTCTTTGGAAGGATGGTGTGGAAGAGGTGATGGAATTATTCTGTTGTTTTCCTTCTCCCTCCAATGAAGAACACAGAAGATTTAAAGCTTCCAATCTTGATCCCAAAGAGCTGCTCTAAGATGCAGGCTGCTGCAAATGAATTCTCTCCTCCATGACAATAGGTTCTTGTGTTTGGAATGTGGATGATGAAAGAGAGAATGGTGGAAACTCAACCGATTCTTCTCCATCAAAACAGTCCTCCAAATCTTAGAGATAAACTACCTCATTGTTGTCCTGCTGCAAATTCTCAACTTCCTCCATGGTGTCCTCTTGATCAGCAACTTGTTCACCATGGTTATCCTCATCTTCAATCATTGAGTTTGAAAGATCAAACTCTTCTTTATCAATAGAACTTGAGAGAGATGAAGTAGAAAGAATAACTGAAGGTTCTTCTATAGCTTGCTTTGTGATCAAAGCCTTTGGATCTGCACTTTTCTCCTCCACAACTGGAATGTGCTCCTCTTCTTTGGGATTTGGAGCAGCTTCTCCTTCCTCTGATGCTTGAAGACAATCTTTCTCTTGATTGAACTCTTCCTCTAGCATGAAGTTTTTCAATTCAAACTCTTCAATCTACTGCTCTAGAGGACAAGTGGGGATTGTAAGATATTCTTCAGAGATTTCTTCCTCCATGGCTAATTGTGCAACTTGAATTGGATAAGCATTCTCTTTGGACAAAGTGCCAACATGGACACTCAACTCTTCACAAACCAACTGTTGTTTTTCTTGCTTTACTACTGCTATAAAATCAACCTTGTTTGCCACTTGTTCTCCAATTCCAACCTCTTCTGAAGGCTTAACCATCAAGGGGATCTTTGTTATCCCAAATTTGAGAGCCAAGCTTACCGAACTTCTAATTTTTTCTTCTTTGTTTGGCTCTTCTTCTTGCTGTCCTTGATGACGTATTTTTTTATTTTCATTCTCCTAACATGGATTTGGGAATGCAAGAGGAGGCGTGGGTTATAACTCAATTGATTTTGTAATTTTTTGTGGTGGTGGAGGTGAAACCTATTGTTTCTTTGGAGGAGAGGGTGTTTCATTTAGCTCTTGTGGAGGGGATGACTGGTTGGAAGGAAAAAGGACAAAATAATTGAGATGAGGTGGAAGACTAGCGAATGGAGAAATGGATTCAACACTTGGGGCATCATTCAGTGGGAAGCTTTAAAATTGAAGCCCAAATTGAGATGGCACTACTTGAGGAATGGAAAGAGAAGAACCAGATGATGGTGTATAACTTACCCATTGACAAGGTTGTTTAGCAGCAAGTTTATAGGCCTCTATCTCTACTGTCCATTCTGCAAGCTGGGACAGCATCTCCATCATGAATTCCAGCTTCTCCTAAGGGCTGAAGTGTCTTGGAAAAGGACCACCCATGGACAAGGAGTCCTGCAACCAATTCTAAAATCCTTCATTTGAGTTGTTGCTCTTGATTGCACCATTTTTGCCTCCATATTTTGGATTTTCTCGACAAAATCAGCATCTTCCATTTGATTTTCTTCATTGCATGTGTACCCTTGCTCTTGATATGCTTCACAACCAAACTAATTTTGGTATTTCTTATATGGGTAAGCATGTTGATCTTGAATTTGATCAAAATGCTGATTTGAAGGAGTTGTTAAACATGTTGGAGGTGAATTATATTGCTTATGTTGTAAATGTCAATTCCATGATGAAAATAAAGTCATGATTGCACAACTTCATGGAATGAAAGGAGATGGAAGAGATGAAAGGAAGAATGGATGAAAATGGATGGAAAACAGATCTGCATCTTAGAGAATGAGTTATTTACCAGATGGAGTCACTAGATGTGCTTTTGAATATGTCTCCAAAGGCTGAATCCTCAACATGAACACACCAACCTGTCAAAAATAAGGTGGAAGACCTCTAAGTCCCACCGAGCATGCCAAAACTATTAGTGAAAATTCACAGCACCCCAAAAATGACCTTCATATCTGCTTTCCTAAGGCAATGTCATTTGGTGTGAATGCACAACATTGAGTTTTCTCTAAGGTGTGGGACCCTTGCAAATGGGGAAATCTCTCCAGAGAAGGCTGGTTCCTCTTCCTCAACTACTTACCACAAGCTATTCCAGTGCACACAAGGTAATTTAATCCTAATCTAACTATGCCAAAAAGACACAGAGAGAGAAAATAAGGAAAAACATAGCCTACACCAAAATGGTGATACAGTAGAGAAGGAAAATGTTGAACATCTATCAAAACTGCCATGGAACAAGAAGAGGTGAGCAATGGGAAGGATGGACAAGTGCATCATAGGCCCAAGGATAGATTTCACATAGAAAATGTTCCAAAACTCCATGAACATAGCTCCAACCTACAATGAATAGTCAAACATGCACAAATACCTACAATGAAGAGAGGCAAGAAGAAAAAAAGAAAAAAAAAGAGCAAGGATGGACAGATGCACCATAAAACATGTTTTTTGTTGCTCCAAAAGTTTACATAGAACATCATTTTAATCGTAAAAGGAAAAAATTCCATTACAGAGCATGAGAGGAGGTTCTAACTCCATTTTTAACCCTGGGGAAGAAAAAAAGGGAGGGAAGAGTAGAAAAGATGAACCCCCTTTACAAATGAGCCAAAACTGGCTTTTATCACAAAGCGGAATGAAGAAAAGTGCAAAAACATGGGAAAATTTAATTTGTAACTCCAACCATCGAAAAATACGTCTAATTAGCCTACAAAATGATGGGTTCCCATGGAAAATCCCATACTTTGAAGTACATTTCTCTACAGATCCAAAAACGGCCCATACTTCATTTAATTTGGTGGTTGGGAACCATTTCTGTGTTTTTTTGCATGTCAGGGACATTTCTCCATTTTCTCTAGAAAATCTCCATCAAAATACAAAATTGGACCCTTCATCGTGTAGATAATTTCACCAGCTTTTCAATGAAAATTTCGCAACTTTTATTTTCCATTGGGAAAATTTCCCAAATTTTCCCCATGCTTCATCGTCTTGGTGACAAGTGTCACCCTCTAATTGGTTGTGGGCATGCACCTTGAGTTTTTCCTTTAACGCCACTTACCACTTTGGCAAAAATTCCCAATTCTCCCCGCGCCCCCGACCTTCGCGGAGAACAGGACACATGTCATCCTCCCATTACTCCGTGGGGATTTAACCAAAATTTCCATTTCCTCCTTGATGGGCTTACGGAATAATTCTTTCCTTTGTGCCTTCTTCTACTTTGGAAAAATCCAAAATTTACTCCGCCCCTCTGACCTTTGCCTCCGACTGGACACGTGGCGGCCTCCTATTGGTTCGCGGCTATTGCAAATTTCTTTTCCCCCTCCGCGGGCTTTCGGGCTAAGATTTTCCTTTTCGCCACTTTGATTTTTTTCCAACTTACCCCCGCTGGCCTACCATTCTGCCCTGCCATGTGGCACATTCCTACTGGTTGCAGGCCTTCTCAGGGAAAATTTCCCTCAAAAACTTCGCCGAGCCATAACTTGAGAAATACAAGGAGTTAGGAGGAAAATTTTACGTTTCTGGAAAGGTGAGGAAAAATCCTATCTGATGGGATCATTTCAAAAATATTTTGAGTACCTAAAGCATGCCAAAAATTCATTTAAGTGCCAGAAAAGGAGAAGGTGGATTTAGCCCAAAATAAGCATGGGGCTTATTTTGGATAACAGTAACCTTACTTAGTTTTCACAAACAAGTAATGTTAAAATTTACTTCTGAGATAAAATATTGAGTTGTAAACCCTTCTACGACATAGTAATAGTGTATTTATAAGCATAATAAACTGGGTTAGATAATCCTTATAAAAGTTAAACTTATATATATATATATATATATGAATAAATTAATGTAGACGTGATGTACTTGATAACTTTTTAGCCCCTAAGAAATCAATGAGGAAAACTATATTTGGTAATAAAAATATTTATATACCTTGTTTCCTTTTTTTTTCAACCTAAACAAATCAACATTATCTTTTTATGGTGAAGTCTTAAGTGATCTTATAGTGTAATCATTGACTAGTTTTTAGAAGATAATAAGGTTGTATAAGTAGGAGGAAATTTATTAACAAACCCTTAAATATCTCTCAATCGTTTGAAATGCAATTTTTTTTTCCTTTGTCAATCTTAATCAAGCAAAGTCTAAATGAAACTTTTAACCAATATTGATAAATTCAAGTAGCCTCAGTAAAAGGTAGGTTGAGAAGCAATGAGACCCTGAAGCTGAATTATTTTTGACTTGTTTCCATTAACCCTTGCCTTGATTCATTGTGATCTTTCTTAAGTAATGGAAAAAAATTTATCCTTAAACAAAGAAGATTTTTGTTCAGAACCTAAAACGATATTCTTCCCAATCAGAGCTTGTGCTTTCCACCTGTGCAATAGAGGTGTGGAACGAGTTTAGGTGGCTCGAGTAAGATTAATTAACCTTGAGATAAATGGAAAATATTCTTAAATCAATGAATTAAGAAAGTTATTAACATATTATAGAATGATTCTCCTTTATAAAAATTTGTCTAAAGCTATGTATTCAGTAGTATAGAAGAAAGAATTTCACCTTTGCAAAAGAATGGTGCAAATCAAAACATGATTATTCTAGATCATAAAGTCAATTTTGAAAGATAATTTTTTTTAAATACTTAACGTTAAAAAAATTTACACTGTGGGATGTCCTTAACGGTAATCTATGTAATGTGTTTGGACCTTTACATTGTGCCTTGTTGAAGTGAAAATTGGAATGTTCATGTTGGGTGTTGTATGTTTCGTTTTTGTCTATGTGGTCATCATTGTGTCAAGACATTTGAAGAGTTATTTGTAGCCATTGTGACCACCTGTTGTGTCGTTCTATGCTTCAAAGAAGTCATTTTTTTTTATCTTGTACTTTGTTATGTTATCTTGTGTGTTTGAAATAGTGGGCGTTACACATATAATTGGAAATGAAATTATTTAAACAATGGTAAATTCATGAACTAAGCAAGGATTAAGAATCTTCCATACACACTAAAAATGAGATGGAACAAAATATTCAGATTGTAAATCATTTTCCATCCTATGATCATTTTTCTTTCTATTTTCAACAAGCTAAAGGAATGCAACAACAATGTTATAAGTTTTCTAAAATGTAAAACAACAAAGGAGTAAGGTCATTGTGATGTAGCACAACAAATAAAAGAGATGTAAGTGTGGTTATTCATGGTTATGATCACCCTTTCATGCATTTCTACATGAAAGGAATGTCATAACCATGTGTATATGACATAGTATGTGTCTAGTTTACTAAGAAAGTGCATACATACTAGTTGGGATGCACCAGATGAAAGATTTGGTTTTTCAAATAATTTAACCACACTAATAACATTTTAAAATATTTCCAATAACCAATGACAATTCGAAAAAATATCCAATATGCATTTACAATGATAACTCGATAAATTATTTATTTAACAAGGGTATTACATTGCCAAAATTTCAAAAGTTTCCACCTCTAAAAGAAATACAACAAGATTTCCAATCTTAAATTTCCTTTTCTACAATCTTACAAAAATCCTACAAATTGAACTTATTTTCTTATATTAAATGTCTCATTTACAAGGATAACAAAACCTAATGCAACCACCAATGAAAATGATAGAGATAGTTGCAAAAAGGAGTCAAAGGTATTCATAAGCCATCAAAAAACACACAAGGGGGTGCTAAGAAATTCTCACCACCCAACCATATCCAATGGAGAAGCGGAGAAATTCCCAATTTTCCCCCAAGCGCCAACACATGCACCATGCATAAAATAAAACCCCTTGAGTGACACCAACCAATTGTGTAACGCCCATAAATTTCTACTCTAAAAATAAATAGAACAAATAATTTAATAATCAAGTTTACGGTAATAATTTTTTTGTTTTAAAATGGGTTTACAAGGTTAGACATTTCCACAATTGATAAATTTCTCAGTTAAAGTCCTTCTACACAAGCTTGTGAAATTTGAAATTGAATTAATAGATAAATATTATTAATTTACTTCCTAAGATATATTTATGGTTTCAAACAATTCATTTACGAAGTTCCATAAGTTTTATTAATTATCATGCACCAAGATTGCTTTATTTTCTAACACAAAAGTTTAATTATTTTGCCTAGCCACTAAGTGGCCCCATTCACCCCATTATCCATGTTTTTTTAAAAATTTCATTCCCTCAAAATACCTCTCACTTAAGTGAGGTAGGGTTTAATTTGGGTCATTTGATTGAATCTATTGTAGTCCTTAGATTTAGGTTGCCCTAAATATCCTTATGGGTTTCCTTTTATTTCTATTTGCCCCAAAACAACCTTATTTGTTCATTCTTGTTTTTTCAGGTTTTGGAAGAGGAGAAGGAGGAGAAGCCATGAGAGAAATAAGTGAAACCATGGAGAATTTTTTTTCTTGGTTTTAGTTGTAAAGGTTTTACTATTGTAAGATTTTTATTGCTTAATGTAGAGATCCCACCATGGATTTATCTATTTTATTTAATAAAAAAATTCTTTGAATTCAACAATAGGGTAAAATACCAATTCATTAAATCTATGAATTTTACACATTTGGGTTCCCATGCAATTGATTGAAAGGATTAAACAATTAACTTTAATTAATTACTAGTTGCTGGTAGTTTAATTTTGATGTTTTAAAGCTTAGATTTCAATTAGACTTTAATCTAGGTTTTGCATAGTCAGAATTTAATTTTTCCTTCAAAAGTGAAAAAATCACTACCCTACACAAAACAGAAGTCTTGTGACCACTACCCTGCCTAGGGGGCAAGTTCATCGACCACCGCTCTGAGCTGGGCAAAGGTTCTGAAACCACCACTCTACACACGGTGACAATTCTGTTTCCTGAAAACATAACCTTCAATACATGGATTTTTTAAATAGTTTCCTACTTAGGTTGGTTTTTAATGAAATATTAATTTTAATTAAGGTTTCATCCATTCATTTGTTGATATATTGATAATACATCTAGTTTTATAACTCAAAATTACATAAACATTAAGTCATTTCTCTATTATTTCCTTTGCAATAAAATGTAAACTATGAGTAAATCATCAACTACAATTCATTTTCTTTCACATATTTAATCTTGCCAACAAAAAAAAAAAAAAACTCAACAACACTTCCTTTCAATAACATCTTTCTTTTCCAAATACATATACATATATATTGTAACTTTGAATAACATACAAATTTAGGAGAGTTTCATTTCAAGCAAAATATACAACTTAAGCTTTCTCCTTTCACTATAATCAAAATGGATATGGTCAAATAGAGATGGGTATCCTAACTCTAACAATCACTGATTCCACTCCTAAATTATTTGCACAAGATATAAATTTTTTGTAACAATCAAATATATCTTTGTGTGCAGATAACCAATCCATGCCCAAGATAACTCCATATGAACCCAATGGAAGGATATGAAGATCGAAAGTCATGGTGAAGGTTCCTAGGTCCACTACATACTCCTTAACTAAGGATTCCACTAATAGTTTGGCTTGATAAGCCATATCAATATCCCAGCTAAGGCCCTACCTAACTACTACCAACCTACATCACTCTACTAAATATGGAGAAATGAAATAATTGAATGAGCTTAAATCAAATAAGATAGGGGTAGAAATGGCACCAATTATACTTGTGGCCTTAATCATCATGCCCTGGTTCTCTGCCTAGTAGTTCTTGACAGCAACATAAATCATGTGGATCTTGGTCATGTCACCAACTGTAGGCTCAAAAATAGGTTCCTTACTATGATTAGTAGGCTTCTGAGGGAACTCTCTCCAATGATGACCATGTACACCACACCCATAACAACTACCTGGTCCTCTCCACTGAGCAGTTTCTCTTCAATGTGGCCTGGTAGTCCATGATGTAGAACTTGATAATCCTATCATAGATCTTTTTGTGTGTTGTGGTGGACATACTCCTACTGACTATGCACAAGGTGGAGCCTTTGTCCTATTGGGACCCCCAGCTCGAGGTCCCATACTATGCCCTCTCTGAGCATCATAACACTATGGAGGTCGAAAGTGTGGTCAAGTTTGTTGTTGTTGCTGAGGAGGAGGATGCCTAAAGGTAGACTATGCTAAAGGAGGAGAAAATCTCCTGGACCTACTATCCTGTAACTGTTATATATGGGTCCTCACTTTGTCTCGATCCTGTTGAGTCTTCTTCCTTGTTTCCTCTACAATGTGGCCTTCTCTAAGGCCTTTGATAGTGTTTACAGATAATGAATGTACACTTCCCCACCCAAGTCTAAGTTTAAACCCCTAATGAACCTGTGAACCCTAACCTGCTCATCTTGCATTTAGTCCAAAACCTAAAGCATATCAAAAAATTGACCCTCATACTCTCCTACCATCATGGACGTATTTCGCAGATCATGAAACTCATTGATCTGCTACTGAATAAATCTCTTGCATATGTATCTACTCCTCAAAAGATCCTCAAAGAGCTCCTAAGTAATTGTCTCGTAATCTACATGGAGCTTCTCCTCCTTAGATCTCTACCAAACCCTGGCTCCATCTCTCAAAAGGTTGATACCAACATGATATTTCATGTTGCTAGAAAATGGCATAGATTGAAGCACCTGCTCAAGATAACCAACCATGCCTCGATCTGAAATCCTCTCATGTCTCAAGAATTTTTTTTGCAATTGTAACTTCAGTATCTATTTGATGTGATCTACTACTATCGACTATCGGCCCCTAGGTCTCACCACAAGAACATCACTCGGCCTTGGGCTCCTCCATTTGTCTTTTTTTCCTGAAGCTCTATCTTTGTGCTCTCTAGGTGGCGACTCAAGTCAATCTGACTCCGTATGGGACTTCTCTGACATATCCTCAGCACTATGATGTGATGGTGCATGAGCCTCCAATGATGGATCTTTGTCCTGTCTATTAGGTCACCCTCCTAAAGATCCTCCACATAAAGTTGCATTAACATCATGTAGTGTCTGTAGTATCTGAGGCAATATAGCTACTAATTCCTGATCTGGGGGTGGTAAATCTAGGTTCATGTGTAAGGACCCCTCGTCTAGTCCGTGTCTCCTACACAGACCAATACTAAAGTTAGTTTATCATCATCTAGGTTTTGTTTCATTTTTCTAAGTATTTGACATTTTAAAACATCATTCAATGTTGTTTGTTATAAGTTTAGAGTTGTGATAGGTTTACTTCTTATGTTTCATGTCTCAAAGTGTTCTTGGGGTCCAAACGTTGAACCCACGACTTTAATACCAACTGTAACACCCACAAATTTCTACTCTTAAAACAAAATAGAACTAATAATCTAATATTCAATTTTACGGTGGTAATTATTTTTTGTTTTAAAAGAGGTTTGCAAGCTTACATTTCCACAATTAATAAATTTCTTGGTTAAAGTCCTTTTACAAAAGCTTATGATAGTTGAAATTAAATTAATAATTAAATATTATTAATTTACTTCCTAAAATGTGTTTATTGTTTAAAACAATACATTTACCAAGTTCCATAAGTTTAATTAATTATCATGCACCAAGATTTTTTTATTTTCTAACACAAAAGTTTAATTATTTTGTTGACCCCATTACCCATGTGTTTTTTAATTTCATTCCCATAAAATACCTCCCACTTAAGTGAGGTAGGGTTTAATTTGGGCCATTGTATTGAATCTATCATATCCCTTATATTTGGGTTTCCTTTTATTTGTATTTTTCCCAAAACAACCTCATTTTATCATTCTTGTTTTTCTAGGTTTTGGAAGAGGAGAAGGAGGAGAAGCCATGAGAGAAAGAAGTGCAATGATGGAGAATTTTTTTTCTTTTTTTTAGTTGTAAAGTTTTTACTATTGTAATATTCTCATTGCTTAATGTAGAGATCACGCCATGAATCTATTTTTTGTTATTTAATGAAAACATTGTTTGAGTTAAACAACAGACAAAAATCCCATATCATTAAATCTATGAATTTTACACATTTGGGTTCCCATAGAAGGGATTGAAACGTTTAAACAATTAAATTTAATTAAATACTAGTTCCTGGTAGTTTTGTTTTGATGAATTAAAGCTTATATTTCAATTAAATTTCAATCTGGGTTTTGCACATTCAAAATTTTATTTTTCTGTCAAAAGTGATGAAACTACCTCCCTACGCAAACTGACAGTCATGTGACCACTACCCTACCTTGGGGAGGGGCATTCATCGACCTCTAAACTAAGTTGGGTGGTAGTTCTGAAACTGTAGCTCTGCACAGGGTGACAATTTTGTTTCCCGAAAATGGAACCTTCAATACATACATTTTAAAAATAGTTTCCTACTTAGGATAGTTTTTAATGCAATATTAATTTAATTCAGATGTCTTTCATTTCTTGGTTCATATATTGACAATACATATAGTTTCATAACTCAAAATTACATAAACATCAACTCATTTCTCTACTCTTTCCTTTGCAATAAAATATTAAATTTAAGCATAACATCAACTCCAATTCATTTTCTTTCACATAGTCAATCTTTCGAACACAACAACACTGAACTCAAAAATACTTCATTTCAATAACATTTTTATTTTCCAAATATATATACATATATATTGTAACTTTTAATAACATAGAAATTTAGGAGAGTTTCATTTCAAGAAAACTATAGAACCTAAGCTTTCTCCTTCCACAATAACATTACAAATTTGAATAAATGAAATATACAAGGCCTTCTTTTGATAATACAAGATTTAAAAACTTCGACTCTAAGTGGGAACAATATGAAAAAAATACAACATAGAGATTCTTCCAATGGTTCAAACACAAATCTTCATTTCAATGTCTTTTCCCAACTTTTAGCTTTCAAACATGCACCCATCAACTCTTCAAAAACTTGGATCACAATACAAAGAAAGAGGGAGACACGACTCTCTCCACCCAAAATTTAATCCAATAAGAGTATAAGCCATCCTCCTTATTGGTCCCTGAGTCCCAACCAAGGAACAATGAGGAGTCTAATGCAACTTTGACAACCTTTACAAAAATGGCTTCCACAAAAACATACAATCCACAAAACATACAACACATTCAAAGGGACATACTCAACAATATTTACAAATTTATCAATTAACACATAGGCTTGGCATCAAACCAAAATGAGAAAGGAATATGGGAACCACCTCCTTTTATCTCCCAAATGAAGTAGGAGTTCCACCTAAAAGCTTAGATATGAAAAATACAAAACAATCAAATACATGTTTATCTCTCCCCTTACAAATATGAAAAAATAATTCCATGTTTTCCTTTTCACTCCCCATAGGATAAAATCCTAATCAAACTAACTCCAAAATGCATGCCTCAAAACTTAGTTTTCCCTCCCCAATGGTCCCATACTTCCATCTCCCATTCCCTTCTTAAGGAAAACTACCCAAACCCAATATACGACATTCACAACACCCATGCAAATACTCATATAAACACAATTTTAACAACAATATATATAGATAAAGAAATAAAAACGGTGGATATCCTACCTCTCCATTAATTTTTCAAACATATTCACTCAAAAAACTGTTCAACACTTTAAAACAAAGCACAATCCAAATGTTATTGCAAAAAGGATCCAATCACGCAACTCAAGACCAAATTTACAAATGTGCAAGAGAAGAAAATGAGACAAGTAACTTAAAATCCTTTAAATTCAATCAATAAATAGAAATGTGATGTGAGGATGATGAGGTGAATCCATATAGGATGCCAATTAAGAATTCCTCCATTCCAACACACAAGTAAAACACCAATCCCAAAAAAATAAATGAACATGTAAGACTTACGACATGCCCACATGACACTCCAACTTGCGCATGATGCTTATGAAGGTCAAATTAATTTTGGTGAGTAGGAAAGTGTAATTATTTTAAATTTTTATACTAAAAAATGCATAACTAATCCAAAAATTAACTCCCCATACTATAGGTATGGTTGTTGGATGAATTTAAGAGGCATGGGACAAGATTAGCTTATCCCATAACCCTCCAAAAGAATATCCCAAGTAGAAATCCAAATTTTTAAGTTGGGAAAGAGTACACAACACAAATATAATTTACATCCACATGATTTCAAGAATCATGTAACCTCATAATTATCCAATCGTCACATTCTTATTTTAGATAACAAATTAAGTTGCATTTGTAGACACCAAATGTGGGTCACACTCCCCTTGGTCTCCTTTAATTAATTAACGTAACATGATAAGTTCACCAAGATGGTTGACAATTAAGTGGACATAAAAACCTAAAATTTAGGTATCGTGAGCATGGTTTATAAACTGTGCTTGCATAACTTTTTTATAGGCTCGGTGATTTGCGAACCTAAAACTATGATCGCTGCTTACAACCCATGATCAGGGTCCTCTAAGACAAAAAGAAAAGACCAACGACTCCTCATTTTCACTCATTTTCCCTTTCTAACCATGATTTCTCCTACACCTTTGGCACTCACGCTTTGAATACCTCCTAAAAATTACTCTTCGAACCTATGGATCGCAATAGTTTTAACCATGCCACCAAGATAAAGAGGTAAGCCCCTGATTTTGATCAATTTGTTTGCATTTTAGGTTTTTTTTGTGATTTTCATGGGTTTTTTAATTTTTTGTTTATGTATACAATTTTTTTGTTCTGTCAGTTGCTCGGCATACTCGCAATCCTGCAAACCATCAAAATATTCCTCAAAACCCTGTAAAAAATCCTCAAAACCCTCCAAACATTCCGTAAAACCCTCCTCCAAACATAGATCCACCTCTTGTGGCTCCTTTTGTCCCCACAGAACCAACAGGAACACAAGATGATAGCATTGGAAAAATTTGACAAAATAAAATTTCCATTGAGAACCTTATTCAGAATATAGGACAAAATCATGTGAGAAATCTATCCCGCGTGACTTTAGCCAACACATTACAAACATTGATTGGTGAAGTTGACTCCGCAACCAACGAAATAGATAGATGGAATACCTTTAGAGGTAATTGTAGGTATTGGTATGCAAATAAATTATCCCATGCGGCCGTAAAAGACAAAAAAATGGAAAAGACCACATTTGTGCATTATTTACTGACCCAAGAACCAATGCCCCTCGCAGTTACTTGCAAACAGTTCCCAATCCATTTGTGCCATGATGAGCGAATCAAGAACTATTTTTGGGACCAATGGTGGATGGTTTTTAATTATCCACCATGCAACATCAATGAGGTTCCCCTCTATTTTTTGAAGAAATTATATTGCGAGTTCGTACTTAATGGCGTCCCAAATTATTTTGACTTTTTTTATTTTTATTGGTGAGGTGGTGGCTCTACATAGAGTAGACTTGGTGCACGCGTAGGTCAACCAAGGATCCCCCATGCCCCAAAACCCCCACTGCCTTCATTTATCCCTCCTACAAATAAGTATTTTGTGGAGATTGACACACTACATGCATTGAGGGAGCTCACAGATACTCTAACCCAGCATAGTGAGCAGATTGCATCTAGTGATGTTGGTGGAGGTGTCAGTTTAGCACACCGTACCACTATGGATCATGTGGTGCCATATGCACTGCAGGCGAGACATCATTTGTTGGATCACATGATTTATTTTCTTTAGATGAGATGATGGCGGATGTTTTTGGAACTGGTGCAATGGATCTTGGTCTTTCACAAGTAAATGTCAAATAAATATTTAATATATATATATATACAATAGTTTAATTCATGTTTGATATTTTAATATAGATGTATTTCATTATACATTATGTACATACATGCAAAAACTAATTTTTTATTTTATTTTAAATATCAAAAGCTGGTGAAGGAAACATCCAACATTGACATGCTAACTACTACAGCTAGGCATGTTACAAACATAATTTTTAGGTTATACTTAAATTTTAAATTTCATTTGATTGTGCACTTTTATTATTATAATGTTTCACCTGTACATGTACATATTAATATATTTTTGTCTTTTATACGTGTAGGAGCGTGGCGGTCATCATCTGCTTTGGGAACTTAGGCTATTGGCATGCCTCACATGAATTTTATGCAGGTTAGTTTCTTTTTACACTTTTGTTCTAATTTTGGAAGTTCACGTGGATTATGCTTTGGCTCTGTTATGTGGCAGTCATGTAGATTAATATTGATTTGTACATGTTTTTTATATAGCTGGTGAAGGAAACATCCACATTGACACTGCTAACTATGACTACCAGAGAGAATCCTCCAAATATGCAGACTATGGGGACTATTGTAGATACTGCCATAGCATCTGCAGATCCACTAATTCAGGTAAAAATTTTCAAATTTGTTAAATTTATTTAGGAATTATTTCTTATTACTTAAATCTTGAATACTTCATTTGAAATTTAATTTATTTGTATGTACAATATAAAATTTTGTACATGAAATACTTAATTTGAAATTTAATTATTTGTATGTAGCTTACCTCTCATGAGTCTACTGTTGTCCCTACCATGTGTCAATGAAAAATTGATAGGGATCATGAAATTGTAGTAAGATTTTACATGCATTTTAACTAAATTCTAAGTTTCTAAATTTTGAATGTATTTTTAAAATGTGGGTGTTAAAAACTTGTTGTTTATGAATGTGCAGGTTAGGTTACAGGCTTGCTTAGAGATGGGAGTTTCACTCTTATGAGGAACAATAAATTATTGCATCACATATAACAATATTGGTATTCAATTTGTTGATATTTTGATTCCTAGGACCACATGGATGAAATCCGTAGTAGCATCTCCCTCCAGTACATCCTCGGGTCGTGGACATGCTACTTTTAATAGGGTGAAGATAGGGAAGATGTTTCATGATTAGATTCATAGGACATGATTGTACATATATATATAGCATACACACACACACACAGATATATATATATGGGCCAGCTGGTCCTAGCTCATGATTCTTCATAGGACATTTTATATAGCCTTATGCGGCCGCATGTGGTATTATATGTATGACACACTTATTTTGAGATGTACACATGTTATAAACTTATATTTTCAGAGATGTGCATTCAACACACTTAGTTTGGGTGAAGATAGGAAGATGTTTCATGATTAGATTCATAGGACATGATTGTATTACATACATACATACATACATACATACATACATACATACATACATACATTATATATCCATGTGTTGGTTTTCATAACAATATTATTTTTATGTTTGATTTGAATTCATTACACATGATATCCTTCTATGTATATTAATTCTATATGTATGTTTGATTTAAAATTTCAGAACTATGGTGCAACAATAAGAAGAAAATAAGAATATATCTCATGTACCATATTCTAGTGCAATAATAAGTTTTATGTATGTTATGACATGTACATGTCAAGGACTAAAATTTCACATGTTGTTGGAGTTGTCTGTAGATTTTAGGAAAATCTAGGTAGAGAACATTGTTCAGCAGTGAAGTGGGAGTTTCACTACTTATGAGGAAAAATAAATTATTGCATCACATATAACAATATTGGTGATTCAATTTGTTGATATTTTGATTCATATTTTGTAAGTGATTTGGAAAAACAATGTTCGACTTCTAGTTATGCTAATACACTTGTAACTAGACCTATTAGTTGGATTTCAAAGCTTCAAAATATTACAATTTTTTCAGCTACTGAGGTAGAATATGTAGTTTCCTATCATAGTTTTCAGGAGGTAATTTAGGTGAAAAAATTATTGGATGAGTTTTGAAGATATCAATAGAAGAAGGTATTGTGTCACAATCAAAGTGCTATTTAATTATCCAAGAATTTGGCTTATCACAATAAGACAAAGCATATTTTAGTTAATTATAATTTGGTTATACATGTTATTGATGAAGGGATAATAACACTCGACAAGGTACGCACCATAGAAAATTCAGTTGATATTCTCACAAAACTAGTACTATTATAGAAGCAAAAATGGTGTTTATCTTCTATTCATTTGCAAAAAATGTGATGAGTTGGTCATGTAATATATAAAGTGGATTGGTTAGCAAGGTGGATATTATAAGATATGTGAAAACAAATTTAAATTTTAGATCCCTTTATGACAACATTTTTAGCTCACTTTCTAAAGGGGTGTGAGGGGGCTTCCCCCCACTCATGTCATAGTCGGGCTAGGGGGGCAGTGATGAATTAAACAGATCTCTATTTTTAGTAAAAAAAATCCTAATGTTGTTTTCCTACTCTATTTTTGGGATGAGGAATCCTAACTATACTTCGAATAAGAGAGTAACTATTGTTGAAAAAGTTGTAATTGTTAAAAAATTGTAATTGTTGAAAATGTTGTAAAAGTTGTAATTGTTGAAAATGGTGGGTTATAACACCTAACCAACTATGCGGACACGTCCAAGTGGCCAAGTGCATGATAGAGGAGGTGTCATTTTGGTGTGGGACAACGTCGTTGCTTTCGGGCTACCTCATTCGGGCGGAGTCCCTTAAGAGCCCTGAGACCAAAAAATTGTTAAATTCAACGGGTGATTACGCGCACTCCATAGCACATAGAGATGTCTCATCTCATCCTACACTTCAGTGTACGTACCCTCTACAATATTCTATCTCAGTTTTTTCCTTCTCCAATCGATTCTCTTGCTGCCCTATTGTTTGCAAATGTGCCGAATAGTGTAGTTTGAGACAGTGTAAGGCTATCAAACGCTATATTGTCGAAATGGTGGGTCATGGCACCAAACCAACTATGCAGACACATCTAGGTGGAAAGGTGAATGCTAGAAGTGGCATAATTTTCATGCACGACAACATCATTGCTTCTGGACTACCTTGTTCGGGCGGAGTCCCTTAAGATCCCTGAGACCACAAAATTGTTCAACTTTGATGGGTGACTATGCGGACTCCATGACACCTAGATATGTCTCGTCTAATCCTACACCTCGGTGTAGGGACCCTCTAAAATATCCTGTCTCAGTTTTTTCCTTCTACAATCGGTACTCTCGCTGCCCTATTAATTGCGAACCCATCGAATAATGTATTTTGAGACAATGTAAGGCTGTCAAATGGTATAGTGTGTAAACGATGGGTTATGGCACCAAAATGACTATGTGGATACATCTAGGTGGATAGGTAAATGCTAGAGGAGGTGTCATTTCAGTGTGCAACAACGTCATTGTTTCCGGGCTACCTCCTTCGGGCGGAGTGCCTCAAGAGCCCTGAGATAAAAAAATCGTTCAACTTCGACGGGTGACTACGCGGACTCCGTGGCACCTAGAGATGTCTCATCTGATATTACACCTCAGTGTAGTGACCCTATATAATATCCTATCTCTGTTTTTTCCTTCTCCAATCGGTGCTCTCTTTTCCCTATTGTTTGCAAACGTGCCGAATATTGTAGTTTGAGAAACTGTAAGACTGTCAAACGGTATATTTTATAAATGGTGGGTCGTGGCATTGAACTGACTACGTGGACATATCTGAGTGGTCAGGTGAATTCTAGAGGAGGCATATTTTTGATGCGCAATAACGTCGTTGCTTCTGGGCTACCTAGTTTGGGCAGAGTCCCTTAAGATCCCTCAGACCAAAAATGCGTTCAACTTCAAGGGGTGACTACGCGCACTCTATGGCACCTAGATATGTCTCGTTTGATCCTACACCTTGGTGTAGGGATCCTCTAAAATAGACTATCTCAGTTGTTTCCTTCTCCCATCAGTTCTCTCACTACCCTATTGTTTGCAAACATGCCGAATAGTGTAGTTTGAGACAGTGTAAGGCTATCAAACGGTACATTATGTAAATGGTGGGTCGTGGTACAAAACTGACTGGGAGGACACATTTGGGTAGCCACGTAAATGCTAGAGGGGTGTTGTTTTATGTGCACATCAACATCATTGCTTCCAGGATACCTCATTCGGGCAGAGTCCCTTAAGATCCCTGAGACCACAAAATTGTTCAACTTTGACGAGTGACTATGCGCACGCCATGGCACCTAGATATGTCGCATCTAATCCTACACCTCAGCATAGGGACCCTCTATAAAATCCTATCTCGGTTTTTTCCTTCTAAAATCAGTGCTCTCGCTTCCCCATTAATTGTGAATGCATCAAATAATGTAGTTTGAGACAATATAAGGCTGTCAAACGGTATATTATGTAAATGATGGGTCGTGGCACCAAAATGACTATGCAGACACATCCAAGTTGCTAGGTAAATGCTAGAGGAGGTGTCGTTTTGACGTGCAACAATGTCATTGCTTTCGGGCTACCTCCTTCAGGCGGAGTGCCTCAAGAGCACTGACAAAATAAAATCGTTCAACTTCGATGGTGACTACGCGCACTCCGTGGCACCTAGAGATGTCTCATAATCTTACACCTCAGCGTAGTGACCCTATATAATACCCTGTCTCAGTTTTTCCTTCTCCAATTGGTGCTCTCTCTGCCCTATTGTTTGCAAACACGCCGAATAGTGTAGTTTGAGAAAGTGTAAGGCTGTCGAACGGTATATTTTGTAAACGGTGGGTCGTGGCAATGAATTGACTACGTGGACACATATGGGTTTTTAGGTGAATGCTAGAGGAGGCATTGATTCGGTGCATAACAACGTCATTGCTTCCAGGCTACCTCATTCAGGTGTAGTCCCTTAAGAGCCGTGAGACCAACAATATGTTCAATTTCGATGGGTGACTATGCGCACTATGTTGCACCTAGAGATGTATTGTTTAATCCTACACCTTGGCATAGGTACCCTCTACAATATCCTATCTCAGTTTTTTCCTTCTCCAATCGGTGCTCTGGCTGCCCTATTGTTTGCAAATTTGCCAAATCGAGTAGTTTGAGATAGTGTAAGGTTGTCAAATGATATATTGTGTAAATGGTGGGTTGTGGAAATAAACTGACTATGTGGAAATGTCTGCATGGTCATTTAAACACTAGAGGAGGCATCTTTTTGGAGAGAGAAAATGTCGTTTCCTCTGGGCTACCTTGTTCGGGTGTAGTCCGATAAGATTCCTGAGACCAAAAAATCATTCAACTTCAACGGGTGACTAGGCGCACTCCATGTTACCTAGAGACGTATCCTATGATCCTAAACCTTAGCATAGAGACCCTCTAAAATTTCTTTTCTTGGGTTTTTCCTTCTCCAATCGGTGCTCAGATTGAAATATTATTTGCAAACGCGCTGAATAGTGTAGTTTAAGATAGTGTAAGGCTGTCAAATGATATATTTTGTAAACAGTGGGTCGTAGGACCAAACGGATTGCACAGAGACATCCAGGTGGCTAGCTGAATGCTAGAGGAGGCATTGTTTTGATGCACAACAACGTCATTCCTTCCGGGATACCTCATTCGGTGGGAGTCCCTTAAGATCCGTGAGAACAAAAAAACGTTCAACCTTGATGGGTGAGTATGCACACTCCGAGGAACCTAGAGATCTCTCATCTAATCCTACACCTCGACGTAGGGACCCCATATAATATCCTATCATGGTTTTTTACTTCTCCAATCGGTGCTCTCGCTGCCCTATTGTTTGCAAACGCATCAAATAGTGTAGTTTGAGACAATATAAGGTTGTCAAATTGTATATTATGTAAACAGTAGGTTGTGGCACTAAACGTACTGTGCAGACATGTCTGGGTGGCTTGGTGAACACTAAAGGAGGTGTCGTTTCTTCTGGGATACCTCGTTTGGGAGGAGTCCCTTAAGATCCTTGAGACCAAAAAATTATTCAACTTCAACGAGTGAATATGTGCACTCTATGGCACCTAGAGATGTCTCTTCTAATCCAACACCTCAGTGTAGGGACCCTCTATAATATCCTATCTCAGTTTTTTCCTTCTCCAATCGGTGCTCTCCAAGCCCTATTGTTTGTAAATGTGCCGAATAATGTAGTTTGAGACATTATAAGGATGTCAAACAATATATTGTGTAAATGGTGGGTCATGGCACCAAACTGAATATGCAGACATGTCTAGGTGGCTATGTGAACATTAGAGGAGGCAACGTTTCGGTGCATGACTACGTCGTTGCTTCCGGGCTACCGCGTTCGGGCCGAGTCCCTTAAGAGCCCTGAGACCAAAAAATAATTCAACTTTGACGGGTGACTATGCACACTCCATGGCACCTAGAGATGTCTCATCTAATCCTACACCTTAGCGTAGGGACCCTCTATAATAGCCTGACTCAGTTTTTTACTTCTCTTATCGATGCTTTCTCTGCATTATTGTTTGCAAATGCGCCCAATAGTGTAGTTTGAGACAATGTAAGGCTTCCAAATAGTATATTGTGTAAATAGTAGGTCATGGCACCAAACCGACTACGTGGACACATCGTAGTGGATAGGTAAATGTAAGAGGAGGTGTCATTTTTGTGCACACCAACATCGTTGCTTCCAAGCTACCTCGTTCGGGTGGATTCCCTTAACAGCCCTATGACCAAAAAATCGTTAAACTTTGACGGGTGACTATGCACACTCCAAGGCACCTAGAGACATCTCGTATAATCCAACACCTTAAAGTAGGGACCCTCTACATTAGCGTGACTCAGTTTTTCCCTTCTCCAATCGGTGCTCTTGCTGCCCTATTATTTGCAAATGCACCGAATAATGTACTTTAAGACAGTGTAAGGCTGCCAAATGTTATATTGTGTAAACAATGGGTCATGGCACCAAACTAACTGCGTGGAAATGTCCGAGTGGCTAGGTAAATGTAAGAGGAGGTGTCATTTTGGTTTGCAACAACATATTTGCTTCCGGGATACCTCATTCAGGTGGAGTCCCTCAAGAGCCTTATGAACAAAAAATCATTTAACTTTGACAGATGACTATGTGCACTCTGTGGCACCTAGAGACATCTCATCTAATCCTACACCTCAGCATAGGGACCCTCTACAATATCCTGTCTCAATTTTTTCCTTCTCCAATCGGTGCTCTCGATGCCCTATTGTTTGTAAATGTGTCGAATAGTGTAGTTTGAGACAGTGTAAGGATGTCAAACGGTATATTGTTTAAACGGTGGGTTGTGGCACCGAACCGACTATGAAAACATGTCAGAGTTATCATGTAAATTCTATAGGGGACATCACTTTGGTGCACAATAATGTCATTGCTTCCTGGCTACCTCATTCGGGCGGAGTCCCTTAAGAGCTTTGAGAGAAAAAAATTGTTCAACTTCGACGCGTGAATACCTGTACTCTATCACACCTAGAGATGTCTCATCTAATCTTACACCTTGGTGTAGGGACCCTCTCCAATAGCCTGTCTCGGTTTATTCCTTCTCCAATCAGTGCTCTCACTGCCCTATTGTTTGCAAATGCGCCGAATAGTGTAGTTTGCAACATTGTAAGGATGTCAAACAATATATTGTGTAAACGGTGGTTCATGGCACCAGATTGACTACGCGTACATGTCCGAGTGGCTAGGTGAACGCTAGAGGAGGTGGCATTTTTGTGCATGACAATGTCGTTGCATCCGGCCTCCCTCATTTGGGTGAAGTCCCTTAAGATCCCTGAGACCAAAAAATCGTTCAACTTCGACGGGTAACTACGCACACTCCGTGGAACCTAGAGATGTCTCATCCAATCCTACACCTCAGTGTAGGGACCCTCTACAATAGTGTGACTCGGTTTTTTCATTCTCCAATCGGTGCTCTCGTTGCCCTATTTTTTGTAAACATGCCGAATAGTGTAGTTTGAGACAGTATAAGGCTGTCAAACGGTATATTGTGTAAACAGTGGGTCATGGCACCAAATTCACTACGCAGACACATATGAGTGGCCAAGTAAATGCTAGAGGAGGCGTCGTTTTGGTGCACAACAATGTCGTTGCTTCCAGGCTACCTCATTTGGGCGGAGTCCCTCAAGAGCCTTGTGACCAAAAAATCATTCAACTTCGACATGTGACTATGCGCACTCTGTGGCACCTAGAGATGTCTCATCTAATCCTACACGTTGGCATAAGGACTCTTTATAATATCCTATCTCAGTTTTTTCCTTTCTCAATCGGTGATCTTGCTGCCCTATTGTCAATAAATGCGCCAAATAGTGTAGTTTGAGACAATGTAAGGTTGTCAAATGGTATACCACTATATTGTTTCCGCGTAGTGGGTATACTGACTACACAGAAACATCCAAGTAACCACGTAAATGCTAGAGTGGGTGTCATTTTTTTGTGCAACAAAGTCGTTACTTCCGGGCTACCTCGTTCGGGCAGAGTCCCTTAAGATCCCTGAGAGAAAAAAATTGTTCAGCTTCGACAGGTTGCTACGTGCACTTTGTAGAACCTAGATATGCCTTGTTTGATTCTACACCTCAGGGTAGGGACCCTCTAAAATAACCTGACTTAGTTTTTTTCTTCGCCAATCAGTGCTCTCGCTGCCCTATTGTATGCAAACGCACCGAATAGTGTAGTTTGAGAAAGTGTAAGCTGTCAAATGGTATATTTTGTAAACGGTGCATCATGGCACTGAACTGACTATGCAGAAATTTTTGAGTGGCCAGGTGAATGCTAGAGGAGGTGTTATTTTGGTGCGCAACAACGTCATTGCTTCTGGGATACCTCATTTGGGTGGAGTCCCTCAAGAGCCATGAGACAAAAAATGCATTCAACTTCAACGGGTGACTATGTGCATTCCATGGCACCTAGAGATGTCTCATCTAATCCTACACCTCGATGTAGGGACCCTCTATAATAACCTGTCTTGGTTTTTACCTTCTCCAATGGGTGCTCTCCTTACCCAATTGTTTGAAAATGCGCTGAATAGTGTAGTTTGAGATAGTGTAAGGCTGTCAAATAGTATACTGTGTAAACGATGGGTGGCACCAAACCGAATGCGCAGACACATTCACATGGCCATGTAAACACAATAAGGGGCATCATTGTGGTGCCCAACATCGTTGTTTCTTCTGGGATACCTCATTCAGACATAGTCCCATAAGAGCCCTAAGACCAAAAAATCGTTCAACTTCAACGGGTGAATATGCGCACTCTGTGGAACCTAAAGACATCTCATATGATCCTACACCTTGGCGTACGGACCATCTAAAATAGCCTATCTAGGTTTTTTACTTCTCCAATCGGTGCTCTTGTTGCCATATTGTTTGTAAATGCACTGAATAGTGTAGATTGAGACAGTGTAAGGCTGAAAAATGGTATATTTTTTAAATAATGGGTTGTGGCACCGAACTAACTACGCGGACATGTCTAGGTGGCCAGCTGAATCCTAAAGGAGGTTTCATTTTCATGCACAACGACATCATTGCTTCCAGGCTACCTTGTTCAGGAGGAGTCCCTCAAAATCCCTGAGACCAAAAAATCATTTAACTTTAACAAGTGAGTACGACCACACCATGGCACTATATATGTCTTGTCTGATCCTACACCTTAGTGTAGTGACCCTCTAAAATACCTTGTCTTAGTTTTTTTTTTCTCCAATATTTTCTCTCACTACCCTATTGTTTGCAAACGCACCAAATAGTGTAGTTTGAGACAATGTAAGGTTGTCAAATGATATATTGTCTAAATGGTGGGTCGTTGCACCAAACTGACTGCGCGGACACATCTGGGTGGCCAGGTGAACATTAGAGGAGGCATTGTTTTGGTGACTGACAAAGTAGTTGCTTCCGAGATACCTCGTTCAGGTGAAGTCCCTTAAGAGCCCTAAGACATAAAAAATGTTCAACTTTGACGGGTAACTACGCGCACTCCATGGCACCTAGAGATATCTCGTCTAATCCTACACCTCTGTGTAAGAACCCTCTCCATAGCCTGTCTCATTTTTTTCCTTCTTTAATCGGTGCTTCCGCTTCCCTATTGTTTTCAAATGCACCGAGTAGTGTAGCTTGAGATAGTGTAAGGTTGTCAAAGGGTATATTGTGTAAACGGTGCATCATGGCACCAAACCAACTATGTAGACACGTCTAGGTGGTAAGGTGAATGCTAGAGGAGGTGTCTTTTTGGTGCATGACAACGTTGTTGCTTCCGGGCTACCTCGTTCAGGTGGAGTCCGGAAAGAGCCCTGAGACGAAAAAATTATTCAACTTCGATGGGTGACTACGTACAGTCTGTGGCACCTAGAAATACCTCGTCTGATCCTACACCTTGGCGTAGGGAACCTCTAAAATAGTGTGTCTTGGTTTTTTCCTTCTCCAATCAGTGCTCTTGCTGCCCTATTGTTTCCAAATGCACCGAATAAAGTAGTTTGAGACAGTGTAAGGCTGTAAAACGGTATATTGCATAAATAGTTGGTCATGGCACTGGACCAAATATGCATACACATTTGAGTGGCCAAGTTAATGCTAGAGGAGGCATTGTTTCGGTGCGTAACAAAGTCATTGCTTTCGGGCTACCTCATTTGGGTGGAGTCCCTTAAGAGCCGTGAGACCAAAAAATAATTCAACCTCGATGGGTGACTACATGCACTCCATGGCACCTAGAGATGTCTCGTCTGATCCTACAGCTCAGTGTAAGGACCCTATATTATAGCTTGTCTTGGTTTTTTCCTTCTCCAATCGGTACTCTCGCTGCCCTAATGTTTGCAAACGTGCCAAATACTGTAGTTTGAGACACTTTAAGGCTGTCAAATGGTATATTTTGTAAACAGTGGGTCATGGCACCAAACCAACTATATGGAAATTTCCAGGTGGCTAGGTGAATGCTATAGGAGGCTTCATTTCGGTGTGCAACAATGTCGTTGCTTCCGGGCTACCTCATAGGGGTGAAGCCCCTTAAGAGCCCTGAGACCAAAAAAGCATTCAACTTAAACAGGTGACTACACGCACTCTGTGGCACCTAGAGATGTCTCGTCTGATCCTACACTTTGGCGTAGGGACCCTCTATAATAGTTTGTCTTAGTTTTTTCCTTCTCCTATCGGTACTTTTCCTGCCCTATTGTTTATAAACGTGCCAAATAGTGTAGTTTGAGACAGTGTAAGCCTGTCAAACAGTATATTGTGTAAACGGTGGGTCATGGCACTAAATCGACTATGCAAAAACATCTATGTGGCCATATAAATGCTAGAGCGGGCATTATTTTTGTGCACAACAACGTCATTTCTTCTGAGCTACCTCATTCGGGTGTAGTCCCTTAAGAGCCTTGAGACCACAAAATTGTTCAACTTCAACGGGTGATTATGCGCACTCTGTAGCACCTAGAGATGTCTCATCTAATCCTGCACCTTGATGTTGGGACCCTCTACAATATATTGTTTCATTTTTTTCCTTCTTCAATCGGTGCTCTCGCTGCCCTATTGTTTGCAAATGCGCCGAATAGTGTAGTTTGAGACAGTGTAAAGATATCAAATGGTATATTTTGTATACGGTGGGTCATGGCACCAAACTGACTGTGTGGAAACATCCGAGTGGCTAGGTAAACACTAGAGGAATCATTTTTCTGGTGCACAACATCGTCCTTTCTTCTAGGCTACCTCATTCGGGTGGAGTTCCTCAAGAGCCCTAAGACCAAAAAATTGTTCAACTTCGACAAGTGGCTACACGCACTCTGTGGCACCTAGAGATGTCTCATCTGATCCTACACTTTGGAATAGGGATCATCTACAATAGATTATCTCAGTTTTTTCTTTCTCCAATCAGTCCTCTCACTGCCCTATTGTTTGTAAATGCATCAAATAGTGTAGTTTGAGACAGTGTAAGGCTGTCAAACAGTTTATTTTGTAAATGGTGGATCATGGCACTGAACCAACTACACAGACAGGTTTAGGTGGCCAAGTGAACACTAGAAGAGGAATATTTTTGGTGCATAAAAATGTCATTGTATCCAGGATACCTCGTTCGAGCAGAGTCCCTCAAGAGCCCTTAATGAAAAAAATGATTCAATTTCGATGGTTGACTACACACACTCCATGGCACCTAGAGACATATCCTTTGATCCTACACCTCAATGTAGGGACCCTCTACAATATCCTAACTCATTTTTTTACTTATTTAATTGGTGCGCTCACAGCTCTATTTTTTGTAAATGCGTTGAATAGTGTAGTTTGAGACAATGTAAGGCTGTCAAACGGTATATTTTGTAAACAGTGGGTCATGGCACTTAACTGACTACACGGACACATCTGGGTTGACAACTAAATGCTATAGGGGGTTTATTTTTGGTGTGTACCAACTTCGTTTCTTTTAGGCTACCTTATTCGGGCGTAATCCCTTAAGAGCCCTGAGACCAAAAAATTGTTCAACGTCAACAGGTGACTACGTGCACTCTATGGAACCTAGAGATGTCTCGTCTAATCCTACACCTTAGCATAGGAACCCTCTATAATAGCTTGTCTTAGTTTTGTCCTTCTCCAATCAGTGTTCTCGCTGCAGTATTGTTTGTAAACGTGGTGAATAGTGTAGTTTGAGAAAGTGTAAGGTTGTCAAACGATATATTATGTAAATAGTGGGTCATGGCACCAAACCAACTATGAAAACATGTCTGCATGGCCACGTCAATGCTAGAGGAGGTTTCTTTTCATTGCACAAAAATGTTGTTTCCTTTAGGCTACCTCGTTCAGGCGTATCCTCTTAAGAGCCCTAAGTCGAAAAAATCATTCAAGTTTGATGGGTGGCTACGCAAACTTTGTGGGACCTAGAGATGTCTCGTTTGATCCTATACCTCATTGTAGGGACCCTATACAATAGTGTATCTCAATTTATTTTTTCTCCTATTGGTGCTCTCACTACCTTATTATTTCCAAACACACCTAATAGTGTAGTTTGAGATAGTGTAAGGTTGTTAAATGACATATTTTGCAAACAGTGGGTCGTGGCATCGAACTGACTATGCACACGTGTAGGGATGGTCTTCTAAACAATTGGGGAGGTGTCATTTTGGTTATCTAAGCTCCAGGGCCTTCTGGGATACCTCCTTCATAGCCAAGAACCCCCTGCATAGGTACATAAATGATTGTTAATTGCTTCTATTTTCTTGTAAAATAATGAAAGCTTCTCTTAGGTTCAAGAATTTATAATTATCTACTAACAATGCCAACCACATGAAGGTGGAAGTTTTTATGGCACCACTAACCTATACATAAAAGTGTTAGTCAAAGAAATTTAAGTTTCAAATAAAAACCATACTAGATATATACAAAATACCCAAATTTAATAAAATATATGAACATAAATTTATCTAACTAAAAAATTTATATATACCAAAGAAATTATATCAAAGAAGTTATATATACTAGACATGAGCATTGTAAATTCATTCCAATGAACTATCAGGATCAGATCTACTCTGAATAGTAGACAAGATTGCTTCATAATCTGACTCTCTAACCTTCCAAAGAATCTTGTTATTAGGCCTTCCTCAATATCTGTATAGCTGAATATTTGTTGCTAGAAATAGATGCGAATATAAGAGTATTTTCCTGCGTATCTCAAAGTATTCAAACACCTCAAACAAGAGGATATTTTTAATGGATACTGTCGAAGCAAAGTTCTAGTAACTACCACTGACCCTGTAGGGTACTCAATACCTTCACCATTTTATAACAGGAGAAGTGAACTTATTTCTTTCCTCAATGTAACGACATAAGAAATAGTCTTGTCCCTTCTTCATTGTCTGCTATTGCAGTAACTGCAAACACATGTCCTACAAAAAAAAGGTTTCAACTAAAATTTAAATTGTGCATATTAAAATTTCAATGGACATGACTCAATACAAAAATTGTAAATAACCATAAATACCTTTTCATACCAAAATAAAAATTTCATCAAAGTCCTTGGATGTTACAACTTCATCTACAGAAACAAGTTGTAATGCTTGAGGAGGTAAATAACTAGAAAGCAAAGTTAGAGGCCTACAAATCCATCCATCCACCCATTCTTGTGAATCACACTCAGCTGTGACATTTTTAATACAAGATGCAAAAAAACATGTCAATTTTCTTGTCCATATGGCCCATGAATTAGCGTCTGAGCTACAAAATGAGTGCATATCATTGAGAGACCCCACTGAGTTTCAACACAATCCTCATAGTTAGTAATTTGTTGTTCCTTTATCAACTAAAAATATCTACGAACTGTGAAATTTTCTTGATAACCACAAGCCATGTTGTCAATACACCATTCCACTATGCTCTTTACATATTTCAATTTAGCACCATCTTTGTACTTTAACTCTTCTCTTGCAAGATCTCTTTTCACACATGCCCCTGCACCACCATGGTCTCCTTTTCCATGTACAACCTCAGTCAAACTCCAAATATGTTACACACCCATTTTGACATGCATCCTGCTCATCCAATAAAATATTCGTGCATTCTTAAACTAAGACGTGTAATTATCTGACCATATATAATGTTATTTGAAATGGATGTTCCCTATCAGACAAGTTTCCATAAAATAACTAGAAACACCCTTACATAAATTCAATAGAATGAGTACGATCATCACTGATGTAAAATTGGTACTCTCTTAAAAAAAATTGATCATTCTTTGTACTGTTAGGATAATATATAAATGCTATTTGCACAAAAATGGAAACTTGTACTGAGTTGTAATATTGTGATTGAACCTCCATTTGTGGTTATAATTTGTAATTATCTATGCAAAATCAACCATTAAAATAAAAGTAGCAATAGGAAATGTGTCCCTACATATCTTAAACTATTCATCTAACCATCGAGCTCTGTGTGTATGCCTAGCATACTCATAAAAAATTTCATCCTTTAAATTTCTCATAAATTGAAAAAAAGGCATATGTTATGTAACTAGCTCACACCATTTAGACTCTTTTCCATCTTTCAACTGGTATGCAACTGATTTATATTTATCAAACTCAACTAAATTATGTTCCTATTTCACCTTCAATTTACTCATGAATGCAACTTTCCAATTTAGGTAATTCGCATCGCATATACCACAACTTCCATCTAAACAATCCTGACTATAAATAAATTGTCCAACTTCTTTTTCACAAAATATTGTAGGAATTAAATCCTTGGAAGATATTGGTGGAAGTTGAACAACACATTCTGATAACATAATTTCAAAATAAAAAATAGAACGAATCCATAAAAATTTAGCATAATGCATCGAAAATTCAACATGTTACCTACAACAACAAGTGGTGCGAGCGTGGTTGATTTTCACATAGAATGGTTTCAACATTTCAAAAAAATGTTGTTTAAATTTTAATTTCTAGATGCTCTTGTTCAAACTTACGAAAAAATTGAGTTTGAGTCATATCTAAGAAATGTTTTGGATGTGGTTCGTGATTAGTAGAACCAACTCTCCGTTTTACAACATCTCTTGTATTAGGTGAAACTCTAGTGTTATCATGCCAAAATTGAATAACAACTTATCTTATAGAATCAGTATTATATTTGTCCTTACGCAGTGCTCTAGCAGAAAATGCCCAAAAATCAGTGTTATTGAGTGATTAAAGGATATTACGTATTTCAATTTCTTTCATTAGAATTTTTCGATTAACTTGCAACATTTGACTTGTTTACGTAATCAAACAGTTGATTTTTTTATTGATTCACTTACAACACTAGTAACAAGTACACGATGCACAATATTACTATCCCTAGTACATCTCTTGACATAACCAGTGTGATATGCATCATAAAGGTTTTAAACAATTGTAGAGGTTTGACCACGTATATTAGATGTTGTCAATCCTAAGGTGTTTAATGTAGGTCTCATTTTAATCAATTTCATCAAACTAACCAACAACTGACATCTTTGGAAATCATTTAAAATTTCAAAATGATTATCCCAAATTTCGGTGGCTTTTCTTCTGATTTTCCATTTAGAAAGTTTGTCAGACATTGGTTTCAAAATGTTTTCATCAATTTCAATAAAATAATTAGGTTTCTTATGGAAAATCCTAGGAGGTGTTTTTGTCAAGTTTTGTTTGTCTACAATTTCAACCTAAATTTCCTTATTCACATTTTCATTATCTCCTTTAATTTCAACATTTGCTACATTACGAGTATTTAATTCTTCTTCAACATTAACAGTAAAAACATCTTCATCCCAAGTATTTAATTCAACTTCAACATTGATAGTAGAAACATTACTTGGTTCCTCATTGCTTACAATAGTAGGGGTTGAAGATGAACCTTTTCTTGATTCACGAAAGATTCCGTATTCAATCAACATTTTGAAATCTATTTGCCTCTAATTCATTTGGTGTTTTTTTACTTAATGACTTCCTTTTTTGACTTCGTTTCTTAGTCTCCCATGATGTTTTTCTAGGTGATAAGAAAAACAAGTAGAAAATGACAAAATTTCATAGTAATTCATATGGTAAATTCAAACAATAAAAATTATATGGTAATTAGAACATTGGGATGTGTGTAAATATGATTTATGAACCGTGACCATGCTTTATAAACTGCGCTCGTAGTTTATAAAGCGCCGATCACGGTTCTTGTTTTAAAACCTACAATCGCGGTTTGTAAACTGTGATTGTGGTTCTATCTGTATCATCAAATCCGACCATAAGGCTCAGGAAATCTTTGTTTTGCCCCAACCAAAGCTATGGAAGGTCATTATGAAGTGTAAAGGGTCAAAAAACTTCAAATTTTCTCTTCCACAGACTTGAACCATGCTAAAAAACTAAAATCATTTCACAAAAATGGTGCCATCGCATAGGGGAGACTTTTAGCTTCGTAGAAATACTGATTTTAAAGTGAATAGAATAATATAAATATTATTTTATATTTTTTTACTAACAATAGGTCTTTAAGACATTTTTCCCGTGAATGTTCATGTCCATGTTTAAGACTGTAACTTTTGTTTCGATTATCAAAATGTGATAAAACTTATACCATCCCAAGCGTGGAGAAATTCTAAACATGTTAAAAAATATATATATATATATATATATATATATATATATATATATATTTGATTTCGATATTTTTTGATATAGTTATGGTGGGCAAATGGAAAGCGCTCCGTTTTCTAAATATTTTTAGACCACTTTCATGAGAAAAAATCATATAAAAAATATTTCTTGAAAAAATACAAAATAAAATCCATCCCAAGATACACAACTACATCTAAATTTTCACCAAATGAAAAAAAAAAATAACAATATTTGGTCATCCAAATCGTGGGCAAACATACTACAATCTTATAAGTTTTTTCAAAAAACAAAACCAAATCATATGATTTTAAGTGTTTAATATAGCTAAACTTGTTCGGTTTTTTGTAAAAAATAGTAGTTTAGAAATTAGATTGCGGATGCTACAATTCATATTTATATAAATTTTTCTAATTTTGAGTATGCGTATTGCTAATAATCCCTACAAGTTGAGATTTCATTATTTTTTGCAATATGACGTCCACTTATGACCCCTTTTTGTCCACCAACTTGCTGCACTTACCCACTTTATTGGCACAAGAGTACTTGACTTGGAAGAAGAACACACTGCTAATTTAAAAAGTCACAGACAAATTCAGGAACCATAAAAAAGAGTATAGATTTTCAAGATGGAAAATAGAACGTATACTCAAAAACAAATACAAGGAGGAAAAAATAATCACATCTTCAAAGAAATCCAAAGAAGACAAGAAGAGCTCTACTCAGAAACCAGAGGTATCCCCTTTGTCAATAAACTTAAAGTCCCATTAGGAGTACAAGTGTTATCAATCCATTGGACGTTGAGTTTCCATACATCAACTTGAGAACATTGAACATTTCACTGATGTAGAGAATGAAGAAATAGCTAGAGAAAGAGAAACAAGAGCTAAAGCAGAAATAAGATCTTAGATCAAATATATTGAAAGACTTTAGGCCGAGGTAGATGCAAGAGATAGTAGTTGAAGCCACTTTACGTTAGAAAGGTTGGAAGCTAGAATCAGGAAAGAAATGGGTAATCATGAAGAGCGCATACCAAAATGTGTCATGGGGCATAAACACTGGCCCACTTGCACTTTAACAACCTATCCACGAATTACCAAGAGGATTAAGGAAGAACTCCTCAAAGTTCATAGGAAATGGTTCACAACTCGCTGAAGAGCATGTAACAACATGAATCATCATTTTTTGTGGTGTATCGAGAGTAGAATACATGAGGATGTGTCCATTCAACTCTTTATAGAATATCTACTAGGAGAAAGTTACTAAATGGTCCTACATGTTACCCCCAAGGTCTATCACTTACTAGAAAGTTATATCAAGCAGATTCAAATATACAGAAGACTGTGAGGATATCTTGGTGTAGTTGGTACAAATGAATAAGGAAACTTTTGAAATCACTGAGAGAATTTATTGTAAAATACAATAGGATAATTATAAGAATCACATTGAAGATGTCATGCCTCTGGAAAAATAATTTGAAAAGATTCTTCATCAGTGATTTACCACCAAAGGTTGGTTTCTTCCTCAGAAGATCCCAACCCTAGGATTTGAAGGAAGCACAAGATTTCACAATCGATAATGAAGATTATTTGATATTTTCAAGAAACGTCAAAGGCCATAATGGAAAAAAAATTTAGAATTCAAACTTGAGTCACCATGGACCCAATGTTCAAGAAAATTCGAAAGTGACTTGGTTTTCATGACAAAAAAATTATATCAAATCACTGTGTGGAATGCTCTAAGGGATTCAAGTCCTCACAAACCCATATGAGAATCACCCCGCCTCCCCATAGGATTGTTATACTCTTGAAGCACCCTTACCAGTCAATGCTATGTGTGACATTGAGGAACTAGAAGAAGAAGAATTCTAAGGTGATGATGGAGGCTACCTGAGGTCAAAAATGTTAATGGAAAGACTCAAAATGGACTTATTGAGTGTGTTAAAGGAGACAAAGATGATGATGATGATGAAGCTCCAATATTCTCATGTGTAATGTTCATGGGGGCTCAATCAAAGAAACTAGCAACTTCATCTTCAACAACTGTAAAGAAAAAGAAGAAAGAAGATCCTCAGTGTTGAAATTAACCAATGTGGACACAAAATTTGGGTCATACTCCCCTTGGTCCCCTTTAATTAATTAATGTAACATGCTCACCTAACCATGACCCCCTTACTCCACATTCATATTAATTTAATTAATTTAATTAAGTTAATTGACACCTCACCTACCCACATCACCTAGACACCTCACCATGAACTTATTCTTAGTCTATTAATTAACTAAGACTGAGTCTCTACTTATCTTAACCAACTAGGACTCTATCAAACCCTAAAATTAAAGTCTTATTCCTTTTGGCAACAACAGGTATTCCTCCATCGACCTATTTATCCTTTTCTAATTTATGGTACAAAAAATTTGGTGAAACATTTTGGCATGCCCAGTGGGATCCATTTGAAATCATTCACATTAAATTTTATTCTCTGGAACATTCTCCTTCTTTCTATTATCTAAAGAAATTATGCTTTTGGTGCTCTAAAAAGAACACGTCTTTCTTTCTACTGTATTGGATTTAGTGAAAGATTATTCCTCTTCTTGTTCTCTATTTACTCTTTTGAACTTAATTGTGGATTTGGGCTTAAAAAAATTGAATTTCATTTTGGTATGTTGCATTGTAGCTCACATTAAATTGAGGGTAACCTATACACTAGAAGTCATGCCCATCTGATGGTTGACTAACTAAATCGTAGTGCACACTCTCTCCTCTATGCCAAACCACACAAAATAATTTACACATTTTCTTAAACAACATCCTACCTAGAAGAATTGGTCAATGATCACACGATCAGAGGATTGAAAGTGAGCACCAAATTGGTTTCTTTGTCCAGTCATTATCTCAGAGAAAGGATTGTCCTCACGCAAAAAATTTACCTGAAACCATCTCTAGTTCTTGGATTTTCATAGGGTAACTTTTATCAAACCAAAAAAATCTGTTTTATTCACAAGTCAGTCCTAAATAGCATAAGATGGAACATAAAATTCATCAATAGGATTTCATGTTTACTAGTTTTTGTATGATTTTTGTTTTGAGTTATGAGGTCATATTGTCCATTTTTTTTCTTCCTTTCACACTCCATAATCATAGTTGGTGTATTCCAACTTTTTTTGAGTGTGTAGGGTTCATAATTTCCGTACTTAGGTTTATGGGTTGATATTTTATCTAATTTAAGTCATTAAAGTCACCTTTCTCCATCTTTTCAAATTTCATAGTGACCGACATTGGTCCAATGACCGTCATTTGTTTCCTCATCTGACCATCATTGGTTGACCTGACCACTATCGGTTTCCTTCTTTTTTGGTCATTTTACCAATATTAGCACTGATCACATTTTTGTTCTTTCTATGGTTCCTTAGATACATGATCATACCTCTGAGTCTTTGAAATCAATGTCAAATCTAGATTTTTATTCATTTTCATTAGCTATTGCCACGTTTGTAAAGCTTTTTATTTTTCACAGTAACCAGTATCGGTCACCCTAACCATCATTGGTTACCCTCTACAACTAAGAATTGGTTCCCCAATTGCCGTCTGTTTCTGTGCTTTAAATTTTTAGTTAAAAAAGCGACCAATTTTCACCTACCAAAACTATTTTCTCCATTCCTTTTGTTCTTTTGTGTCATCTACAAAGATAAAATTAATAGGTCTACGCTAACTCACATGGTTTTGACTCATAGCCAAGCCAACACCCTCCATATTCCATGCTAGCTTTCAACTACTCCTCGGCTAGCCCATCACCACCTTCCATTCTATCACCCATGGATCCTAGTCATCCTATAACCATCATCATCGAGTGATGAGGAGTTCATAAAAATTCTTGATCAGAACCCCACTGCTTTACAATATTACTTAGCACATTCATCCACTCGTGACTCATCTGGAAAATTTATCTACGGTATGCCCATATCCATCTGACCTATATTTGTACCTACTTCTGCCCTCATCACTACCAGTATTTCCTTGGTTGCCTCCACCTTATGAATTGTTATTTTTCATCTCGACCCCCGCCTCATCAATATATGTTGTACCTATAACATATATCATACCCACAGCGTCTGTCGCCTTTATGGCATCCACCGTGCATACATTCACCACCCTTAGTATATGCATGCCAATGTCTTACACTACCTATATACCTATCGCATCCCAACCACCTTTGGGGTCAGCAACCCACACCCCCTTCCAAAATCTCATCCGATCTATCCCCCAATCTCTTCCACCAATTGCCACTACTGGTCTTTACATCCACCCCACCTACATATATGTATTACCAACAACCACCAATTTCCTCTACTACTTACTCTGGTTACTTCCCCTCCACCTCCATTCCATCTCATATCCCTCCATCAAAATTTTTGTATGCAGCACCATTTCCACACACTGGGATGCCATCTACATCATACCAATATTATTTACTCCCTTATACCTCAAGGCATGCTCTGTCATCACAACCCACCAATGACCTAATCAAAATGATGATGAAAAAGATGCAAACATTGGAAGCATATGTCTCAGGTTCACGTAACTCTCTAACTTATGACGATATTTTCAATGAGTCCATTCACCCATCCATTCCTATTCACTTGTATCCTACACATTGGGAAATGTCAAAATTTAACTGGTTCAATAACAAAGAAGATCCACAACAACACTTGTGGTCTTTTAAACATTTTGGCTACCTGATCACTCACAATGATGCGTTACTCCTTCGGACATTTCCAATGTCGTTGACGGGACCCTCTTTGGATTGGTATAGTTATTTACCTAGACATTCTATCCTCTCATTTAACCAGGTTTGCTCAATATTTTCTTGACCACTTTTCTATCAATATTGTCAAGAAAGTCACCATGAATAACTTATATACCACACGCCAGTATCAAGATGAATCTATCACAAATTTTGTCACTCGATGGTGCAACCTAATTAACCAACTTACATTCCAATTACCTCAGATAGATTTAATATAATTGTTTACCAGGGATTTTTCCAGACATATATCACAAACTCTCCAAGTCCAAACCTTCTACACCTTTGATGAGGTATTTATCATGGCTCAGAAGCTAGAAATCCATGACCTTAAAGAAAAGAAGCTAAAACTACATAACAAAAACGTTGCGTTCAAATAAAATGATACTTCTTCTTCTTCCAAACCCCAAAATACCTATTCTAAAACCAAGGGGTCTACCAATGTGGTCATTTTAAAATCTAGCCCATCTCATCCATCCAACCAAGAAAATCCTTCATCTAAACTTTTGCCCGATCCAAACCTTTTAGTTCAAAATAAAGAAATGCAAGTATGCCCCCATAAGAGAGCCTTACTCTGTTGTTTTAGAAAAACTTTAAAAATATAGATCCATTAACCTTCCACCTGTTAAACCACATACTAGTTCTAACCCTTCTCACCTTGTTCCTGTATGGTACAATTAAAAGGATTAATGTAATTACCATCGAGTTCAAGTTTACAAGTGATGGTAACTATATCACTTTAAAAACCATTGTCCAAGAAATTTTAGATAAATGATATATTGTTTTGGAAAATCTGAATGCACTAGCTAACCAGAACCTTCATATCTTTAAGAATCCATTCTAGAATCACACCCCCTCATTTAACCAAACCGATGATTCCTCGGCCAATGAAGGTAATATCCACGAGGTTCATGTAGTTTTTGACATCTTACTAGCTCCTTCCACATATTTTCCTCCTACTTCATCTATTGAAGAAATTCTTGCACAAGCTCCTTCATCCACGGAGGAACCTATTCCATCGAATCCTTTCCCCATAGAGGATTCTCCCTCATCTTCCCCTGTACCCATGGAGGAGAACACCATATATGTCAATGCATTTTCCCACCACATCTCTCAATCAGATGAACAAACCGTAGTATTAAATCTCCTACCCATGAGAGAGTCATGTTAACCTTCTTCGCCACCAAAAGAAGAACCTACCTTATCCTACTCATCATCTTCCCTACCCATAGGGGATACATTAGAGGTACCAACTCCTATTGGTGAAAAATCTCCACTAGATTTCAAGGATCCACTTGATTTTATCTCGTATCTTTTACCCATAGATTCGGAAGCTAGTCTATTCCCCATTTCACAGACACGAGATTTATTTACGGTAGTCACCATGAAATCAACATTGGTTTCTTCTACTGCCATGCCCTTCTCATGTTTGGCAGACCGCTTAGACTACGTTGATCATTCCATGCTTTGGGGGTGCCTTTGAATGTTTGTTTCACACTTAAATGCAGATGTCATCCACCGATACTTCTACCATTTAGCCCAAAGTGTATGGAGAAGCAAAAAAATCCATCATACCTAAGGTAATCGTGAAGAACATCTTCCACATCACCTTTCACCCACATCTTCACCTCTACCACTACATCCAAAACCACCTACGCCTACACCACATACACCTTTTCATGTATCCTAAGCTACCCGTACCTTAGGAGTCATGCTGAAATCAAGCTAGGTCCATCCCTCTGTCAAACTGGATTTATCCACATCCTCACAAGCCAACACAAATACTATTCCCCAACCTAAGAGGAAAACCCAACCTCTTAGGCCCCATACACCAGCTTCTCCCACTTTGCCCACTACCCCTATGTCACCTTCACCACTTCCATCTATCCTAGGTCCCCACCCATTAACCTTGGCCAAGAAACCTCCTACGCCAAGTAAATAAAAAGCACACTGCAACCCACCTCCTCCTCACAAGCCCCTATTACACCCAACTTACCTACACATACGTATGAATTCTGACATTCACCTACATCCTTTTTACCGTATATGCACCCCTGCCACTTCTAGTAGCCTCATCACTACCCATTATATTTCCTTTTTTTCAAACAATACCTTCCACCCTCCCTCTTCCAGAAACCCTTCACCACAGCCTCCCTTATCACCTTGGCTAACCCATTCTCTTCTGTCATCTACCTTCCCATCTACATCATGCACTCCTCCTTCACCTTTACCTAGGAAGGTTCAACCAAAATCCAAGATCCGACTACCCTCCAAAGAGGTAGTCAAACCTACAACACCTTCAACCACTAGCTCATCTACTACACTTTACCCAAGAAGGTGCAATCCGAAATCTAAAAAAATACTACCTACCAATCTAGTGGTCAAAACTATTCCACCTCCCGCATCTCCCACCAATATCACTCACACCTCCATGTCGACCCACACTTACTTTGCATTGTGATCCATTGGTAGGGTCTTACTTTACAACATCTTAACAAACCTATTTAAGAGACCTCAGTCATCACATTGCCACCATTTATGACCTTACAACCCACTCAAACCCAAAACCAACAGGGTTTGATGATACAAAAATTTATGCCTACCCTCATGTGCTATGGCATGATGTAGAAAACTATAAGGCTCTAAAGACCATTTTTCTCCAACTATATCCTCCTGAAGAAAAATTTGACGATGATGATCTTTTAGATGAGGACTCTTGTCCCACTTTCACCCATCACTACACATCCTCACCCCTTACCTATTCAGTAAACCTTCACCTCCACCTCCATAACCCTTTTACCCTACCTCCAACATTCGAGATCAATATGGTCTATGTCATAAGAGAGCTAGCCAATCCTCTGCCAAAATTTCAATGCACTGCCTTCTTTGTCATAACACTAGATATATTCCATCACCATAATTTTTGTCCTGTCTTGTCGCTACACCTATCATGAATTAGTTACTCCATTACTCCAATATTAATATGGTTAAAATTTTCACTCGCACCCAGAAAGACAAAGGAAAGGAGAAAACAACCATCCCAACCACTCTTGTACCCAATATCCAATCTGCACCCACACCAAAAATCACCATCCGTGGACCCACATACCCTATTTTTGATGTGGTTTCCCATCGTATAAAGATTAAATAATTGCACCAATATCATCTCAAAAATTATTTGTACGACCTCATCCAAACCTCTGAGTCTCATCGACAAGCCGTCATGAAGGTTGTGCAATCTATTGATGTTTTATGTAATGACTCAAGTCATGTGACCTCTCTAACCAGTTGATTCCCTTCCTTTGTACTCCCTACTACTAATCAAGTAGTCACTCTCAGTTTCTCTGACGACAAGATTTTACCTCTCCAATAAGATGATCATAATCCAACCCTATTCATTTCCATCTACATTGATAATATACACATTTGATGTGTTATGATCGATGGTGGTGCTAGCATCAACATCATCTCCTCCCATACATACAAAAAAATGTGCAACCCTTCTAATTACATGCGTAATAACCTAGTTATAATGTGTTCATTCAATAATGCCATAACTTCCACCCTTGCCACCATCATCCTCCACATTTGTGTGGACCCCCATACAATTCTAGAATTATTCTATCTTAGAGGGGGAATTCTATTATAACATGCTACTTGGCCAACCCTGTATCTCCATCATGGGTTGTGTTCCTTCAACCTTACATCACTATGTAAAATTTGAATATAAAGGACATAACTAAACCATTCCAGCTAACCCTTCACCATTCATGACTTGTAATATGTTTTATCGACCTAATGATGTCCTTATACAAGTTTAGGCATTTACCACCACTGCCACTTCTCCTTCACCCACAGCCCCATCCACTAATGTTGTTGATACCTCTTCCACACATAACGCCTCAATTCCCACTACTTCCACACCCTCTTTAGCTAACCCGTATGCTAACCCATCTACTTCTCAACCAACCAATGCTTCTTCTTCTTCGCTATCTAGTAAATAATTCATACCTGCTACCCACATACCAACCACTGATCCCTTAGAAGGTATTTTTCAATGCCTCATCCTAGGGGAGTATCACCTTTATAACATTCACACATTCCTTACTCCTAAAGAGTATGGTAAATTTCACAAACATCCCCACTATGATCACCTCATAGGCTAGGTCTTCCCTTACGGTCCTCCCTATCTTCTCACTAAATTAACCTATGGGGGACTTAATGCTTCTACCTACTCACCTGAACTACCTTATAAAACTCAACCATTTTCATCTGACCTTCAATATCTCACAAACCGCCACTTTTCCTACACCTTCCTCCATCATTGTGCTTAGAATGGCCTTGGCTTTGGTTTCTATCAACAAGGCCACCATACTGTCATCCCATACACCACTCATAAACATGAACACTGTAGTGGTATTGGATTTTCCGCACCATCACCCAAGAAGGCCCGATTCAAACTCATTAAGGACGATAAACCTTCTCCACCCCGTTCACCAAATTCACAACCTTAACCTACATACTCTATGAATCCAAAATCCATTGCTCCTTTTTTTTTTCATGAACACCATTTCCTCCGGACCTTTAACTTATTAACGAGATGACAAGGCTCCCTATTCTCTTCCATTCCTATATCTTGACATGATCGATGACGATACACGTTCTCTTAACGTTGTTTAATTTCAGGATGATGCGTCAATTCTCACCTACGTTGGTGCGGAATATTCTTATATTCACGAGTTGTTACCTTCTAAGACAAAAACCATGTTAAATTAATCAACCATCAAAATCAATGTTCACACTTAGGATGACCCACACATTCTAAAAGTAGGGCAATATTTAGATGTTGCTAAACAGGAAGCTTTTAATTCTTTCCTTTTGGGATCATAGAAATGATTTCAGTGTGTCCTATGCTGATATGCCCAGTATTGACCCAAAAATTATGCTCCACAATATCATAACTATTCCTAAAAAAACACCATGAAACACAAGCTGCGGAAAATGCGTCCTCGTATTGCCCTTCTTGTTAAAGAATTCCAATTGCTCCTTTTGTTTTCCTTCATCCTACCCATTGATTATACCCAATGGATATCTAACAGTGTTCCTATCACAAAATTGATCAGCGGGTTATGACTTATATCTTTCGAGACATTATTTATCCTATATTGGAAGACTATGTTGATGATCTTCTTTCCAAATCCAAAAATTGGGCTGAATACCTTACAATACTTAAGGCCATATTCGACCTTATTATCAAATATTGTGTTCACCTTCAACCCAAAAAAGTGTCTCTCCGTTGTTCTTTTTGAAAAGATCCTTGGTTTTATCGTCTCTTTACATGACACAGAATTTGACCCAACTAAAATCAAGGTTATTCTCAAAATGCCTCAACCCACTAACCTTCATCAACTTCGTATTTTGCAAGGAAAGTTACAATCTATTCATCATTTTATTTTGCATCTTTCTGACCATTGTTGCCCATTTCATCATCTTCTCAAAGAGGTTGTCACCTTAAAATGGGATGATGATTGCAACAAATCCTTTAAAACCTTAAAATAATACCTCCTCTAACCACATGTGCTCATTCCCCCTAATGATGACCAACCATTTTACCTTTACATTTCTGCTACTGGTCATTCCCTGGGTGTCTTGTTTTCTCAATGTGATGAACAACACAGGGAGAAAACAGTTTATTATATAAGTTGTACGCTTTTAGAATACAAAACCAGATACTCTCATGCCGAAAAAATATGCTTAGCCTTAGTTTTTGTAACCACAAAACTCCTCCATTACCTGCTTAACCATAAAAAAAAATTTGTCACCAAAACTGACCCCTTACATTACATGTACGCAAAGCCCTACAAACATCAATGTGTTACACGTTGGCTCATGCTTCCTGCAAACCTAGACAACAAATTCATCCATCAAAAATATATCAAAGGAAAAATCATCATTGACCAACTCGTAGACACACCTCTCTGTGGAAATCAATCATCTAACTTCGATGTCCTGGATGAATCCATCGCTACCACCTCGTTTGATGATACAATTTACTAAATGATCTTATTCTTTGATGGTTCCAAATTTCAGCGTGGGGGTGGTGCCTAAGTTATCCTCATTCCTCTTGATGGTGAGCCTATGCCATTATCTTTCAAACTAGCTTTTGATTGTACTAACAATATGTCTGAATATGAAGCACTCATGTTAGGTTTTCAAACTGCCATTGCCTTAGATGTTAAATCAATTAATATGTTTGGCAATTCCCAATTGGTTATAAACCAAGTTAATAGTATATACCAGTATCATAACGAGATAATTCAAAATTTTAAGCATCATGTTGACATACTTTTGACTACCTTTGACCATTATGAACTTCAAACCACCTTGCATTCCACTAATAAATTTTTGGACACCATGCCCTGTCTTTATTCTCAAATCTCTTCTTTTCCCTCCGACTCGAAAATATTTGTCACCAAACAAAGGTTACAATCACATTCTTATCTATTTCTAGATGTTAATTTTTTCGGTAAGATTGAAATTGATCGATGTGACCTTTGGTATACGCACTTTTCCAACTACCTTTCCCTTTCGATTTTGCCTCTAGATTTTACTCGTAATGGACAACAAGCCTTCCTGAAAATTGTCTCTCGCTATGTCATCATGGGTTATCTTCTTTATAAATTTGGATTTGACGGTATCCTCTTAAGATACCTTACAAGATCTGAAATTCCATACACCATCAAGGAAGTTCACGATGGAATTTTTGGGGGTCACTTCAATGCTTTTATGTCACTAAATGCATTCTTCACCTGGGCTAATACTGGCCAACCCTAAAACCTGATTTTTGTGGCTATGTCAAGCGTTGTGTTATGTGTCAGCAACATGCTAATATTCATCACACCCCTAGTAACAACTTACAGGTCCCATGTGACCTTTGGCCTTTCTATAAATGGGGTTTGGATCTTGTTAGAGAGATTAACCCTCATTCTTCCCAATGTCATCAATGGATTATTATTGTTGCCGATTACTACACTAAATGGGTGAAATACATACCTCTCTTTTCTACAAAAGCCGAGAAAATATGTGAATTCATCAACTAATACGTCATTTGTCAAGTTGGTGTTCCTCACTGCCTCATCATGGATGATGGAAAATAATTCAAAACCAAAACCCTATGGAAACTTTGTGATGCCTTCGACATTCAACTTAGTTTTTCTTGACCTTACTATCCTAAAAAAAATGGCCGAACTAAATCAACCAACAAAATCTTAAACAAAATTATTTTGAAAGTGGTTGGCAATACTAGAAAGGATTGGCACACAAACATTTTGTTTTCCTTATGGGCTTATCGTACTTGTATTCATACATCAACTATTGCCAAAACTTTGTCTCTTATTTATGGTACAGAGGTTGTCCTGCCTTTTGAAGTCAAAATTCCATCTCTTCGTATATCAATCAAAGATATTCTCAACGATGATGATTTTCACTATGACCATTTGGTACAACTCAAGTTATTAGATGAACGTTGTCTCAATGCTTTCGATCACCTCTAAATCTACCAAAAAATTTATCAAACATGCCAATGATAAATTTTTCCAAGAAAGAACCTTCTAGGTCAGTAACCTCGTCTTGAAGGAAAATCAACATGTAACAAAAGAGGAGAAATTTAAATGGGAAAAATTTTCTCCTAATTGGTTTGGACCCTATATTGTTACTCATACATATGGATCAAGGGTTTCTCATTTGTCTTCACTCGAAGGTAAACCCGAAGCTAAGCCACTCAATGCCTTGGATCTTTGACCATTCTATTGCTGAATGAAGTCCTAGATCACCTCATTTTAATTAAATGCTTGTCCCTTGAGCACCATTCACCTTCCATTTACATATTTTAAGGATCAAAAATTAAACTAGAATCATGTGATTACCCATCACTTTTCAGCCTTATCTTTAATATGAGTATCATGGCTCTACTCATGGCATGATTGTAATGGATACTTTTCATCTTTTTCAAGATGGAATCCCATGGTCATTCATCACTTAAAACCTTTATTTCATAGCTAACCCTTGTTTGTTATGGTTTCTTCTTCATAACAGGAGCCTATCCTTCTCTATAGTCTTTTCCATGACCTAACAGTCCATAAAAAAAATATTCAAACAACAATATATGGGACTTTCAAATTCAAAAATCCTTGAGTCAAACCTCTCACAAAAATATGACTCCCTCAAAAAGGACATCTAATATTTCTATCTTGCTACTATAAATAAATTTCTCCCTTGAAGGAAAACTATACAAAGCTAGCCACATTGTACAGAGTCTATCATAAAAGAAGAATATTCTAAAGCTTCCCGCATCGACCAGCTTCATGAAGACCTCAAGGAGATACTCTACTCATCCCACATAGACTTCCCACATCAATCATTCTATAAAAACAAAAGAAAAAAGAAAAAGATAACTTTATCGTCATATACTTTCCTACTTTGATCTTGGGTATCTTCCTAAAAAGCCATGTTGTCACACACCAAGTTACGCTAAAGCAACCTTCTTCCACCACACTGCTTTTCCTTTTTAATCTTCCTCCTACTCAAGGGACATGCTGCAAATGTGACATTTCATGATCATGTGACCTTCTTCACCCATAGAACAGTCTGTCATCCAATGCATTTTAGGGTCTTCCGTTTAGAAGCTAATCTTTGGTATGATAGACTCATTAAGGTTCTTATGAACTAGGTGGCAGTTTTTTCTCCTCTAATTGTTCATCTCTTTTCTTACTTCTTGATCCTCCTTTACAGGACCAAAACTTTGACACCTACATGTTAGGAATTATTTTTCCACCAAAATCATCCATATCTATTCACCATAGACAACAACAATGCCTATTCGACCTCAATTCAACCATGCCTAAATGAACAAAACTTAACCATGCCTAAACGACCTAAAATAAACCATGCCTAACTGACCTAGACTTAATCATTCCTAAAATATACCAACCCATTCTTCTACCTCATCATATTCTTCCCTAGCTTATGGGAGAACTACGCTGGCTTAAGGCCCCTTTTCACCAGGGCTATGTAGGTAGAAATCTAAGGGCATGGGGCCCTTCGAGGTTAGCTACGCCACTCTTTCCCCTAACAAAATTTTCCCCTTTTTTCTATCCACATTCTACCTTAGTTTCCATTTTACAAAAAACTTTTAAATTACACAATCATAAAAATATACATATTTACCATTTTATAACATCACCATATCATACATCACTTATTTAACATTTCCATGATATCAAACATTTGGAAAGTTACACCACAACATATAACTACATCATCTTTTATTTATTTTATTTTCCATACTACCAATAATTTGGAAATTAAATCAAACACAAAACCATGACCATATCATGCCTATACTTGACTCCATCATGCCTACATGACCTTGACTCAGTCATGCCTAACTCACCTAGACTCCACTATGCGTATACCTGACTCAATCCTGCCTAAACCACCTAGAATCCACCATAACTAAACCTGAATCCATCATGTGTAACTAACCTAAACTCAATTGTGCCTACATGATCTCGACACCCAAAATAAAAAATCGTTCCCCCAATTCTTCAAAACTCACAAAACTAGCCTAAAAACCTAATCTATCCTACCCAAACCTATCCTAGCTTCATGCCCAAAACTATTTAGCCTACATTAGACCTTCCCACACATCATTTCCTTCAATTTTACCCCAAATTCAAAATTAAAAATTCCACCCAAATTTTCAATAAACCAATTTCAACCACATTATTTTCACCCAAATGAGGGGTTCAGATTGTCACCTACCTCTACTCAGTGTCATCTCCATGGTGACACGTCTAGCCACTATGCCACAGGTCAAAAAACTCCTTCTCTCACCTCTTCCATTACAAAATCAACTCCTCACCTCCAAACCAATCAAATCAATTAAGCGCCAATCACTTGCTATTTGGCTTGTCACTTTAGCTTGATTTCTCGTACTATCATATCTACTCCTCACCTTCTCATTTGTAATTTTATAAAAGTGGAAAATTCAAACTGTATCCATAAAACAGGGATTTTTATTTTTTAGCCCCAAATCGAGATGACTGACGTTAGTCATGTTGTGCCCTAGCCAACCGATTTTGGTTACACCGTAATTGACATTAGTCACCTGAGATTACCTTTTGACCCACACCATGGCCATTTTTTCTAACAACAATGTTGCTCCATAATTTTGACCTTACCAATACCTATTATATCCTACCCACAAGCCTACACTACCTGTTATCACCGGATCACAACACCCTAAGGTTTGCATAAGTGGGTGTTCTTGAGCTCACAGTGTGATTGGATAACGTGGGTACCATCTCCAAGTTGTGGGACTTGCTACTTGAGATAGACCACTAGAGAAATTTGGTTCTTTCTCCTAAAATACTTGCCACAATATACTCTAATGTAGGAAAAACTATCCAATCATAATCTAACTTTTTGAGGGCTCATGGAGAGAGAATGCATGAAAACAAAGCCTACACTAAAGTGGTGATACACCAGAAAAGGAGGGGTATGAGAAAATTCTTCCAATGTGTGAAAAGTAGAAGCAAAGTAAAAACTAGAAGGGGTGATAACAGTTCTTTGCAATCTAGCAAATGCATTCACAACAATATTTCATGCACACATAATAATAATGAATCCCCGCAACAACATAAGATAGACACTATATATATATATATATATATCTGTGTGTGTGTAATGAGATTGAAGGGGCAAGAGGAATGCCAACAAACACAACAAGGGAAGAGAAATCAACAAACTTGTATCTATTGCTTTCATTGATACGCATTGTTCAATCTATTATAGTATAAGGGTCTGGATCACCATGCAAGGAGCCCATTAAAGGGTCCTGCAACACATTGGCTTCACAAAAAAAAATTGACAGAGTTTTTCTCCCCAAAAAAAAATCTCTTTTAGAATGAGCCCAACACTCCAATTTATAGATTTCTGAGGAGAGAAAGAGAGGAAAAAATGAAAATCCCAAAATTTAACTTCAGACCACTTACAAGATGTCATAAATGAATTGAAATTATGTTTTGTTGCTTGAAAAATGATACCCATATTGTCCCATGACTTACAATAGTGAGCAATATCAACCCATGCTTCATTGAATGTATCCCAATTACCAAATAAACATTATTCTGAACCTGGCCACATTTTCTGAAAAAAAAATATTTCTCATAAAATTATGAATTTCTTGATTTTTGTGCATCGGTCTCGGAAACATGATTCCAACGGTACAAATTTTGTCCGTTTTCACTAAGAAATGCAAAATTTATTGCCTTCTGAGTGCGGGAAGTTATTTTGGGTCTGCCAGGCATTTATGTCATTTAACCAGAATGAGCATTTAATTGAATGGAGATAAAGATGTTTCACTTATTTTAATAAATCTACCCTCATCAAAATTAATAAATACAGTTTCTTTGGCATAGAGGATGTCGTGCTCATTCCAAAAAGTCAATTTTTTTGAAAATCAGAACTCAGGGTCAAACATTATGGTTGTTTGAAGTTCAGGGACTGATTTATAATGTTTTCCTTTGCATGTGGCTATTTCAGCATTTTGGGGAACTCATGTCTTGTGTGTACTTGGACCATCTATTCCTCCTTTCTCCACTTTTTCTGATTCCCTCTTGGTGCGCCAATTTCAGATTTTGGTGTTCCACTTGTCCCGATGTTGACCGAGTCATGATGGCCGTTGACCTCCACTTTCACAACACTACTTTGTTGATCAGATTTTTTGCCTTTGCGGGTCCTGTGCATACTTGTATCCCAGGTGCCATGCGCACTATGCGGGACAAAAATATCCAATTTTGTTGATTTCCTCTACCTACAGCCATTTTGGCGATGCGCGTCTTGGATGTCCCGTTGTCCCGCAGACCATCTGGGACATATGCTTTTTATTTTTCTGCACAACAAAGGAATGCGGCCATTTTAGGTTTTTGGGTTCTAACTGTCCTACATGAACTTGTGTGGCCTGGGCAAAAAACTTTCACTTTTTCCACACAACACTAAAAGAGGCTATTTTTAGAAAAAAATTCAACTTTTTCTAATTTCTTTGATTTTTTCTTTGGATAGGGAAGTTAGAGAAGAGCCAAAGGAACCTCGAAAACCTGATTAGGCTTAGAACGAATTCTTCTTTCTCAAACTTGAAGAAATTATGCAGGTTATCCAAATTTACCTTAAGGGCTGAATTTGGGATAACACTACCTCTACATTTCCTTAACTGCGCTTAAAGACATGTTATTTACCTATAACTCGACCTGGGACCTTCACTAGTTTAGTTATCAAGCATTTAATTAGATTGACACGGATAGTAGTCTAAGATACTTAAATCAGAACACTAAAATTAGATTCTTTTATTTGCATGTCTAGTTATTTTTTATCGAGTTATATATATGTGGATTGAAAACCGTCAAATAAGTATCACACTTCCTAGATATAGCTCACGTTAGGCAGTCCACTAAATTTTTCTATTAACTATATCTTGTGGTCTTGCTTTCTATTACAAGTAGTTCCTCCTACCCAAAAGGAAGCTCACACAATCAACATTGGATTGGAAATCAGAAACACATTCACCAAACCTTCGACCAATGTAATAACATGTATTCCTCCATGACCTATTTACCTTATCTATTTCATATCGTACAACAATTTGGTGAAACATGATTAGCTAATTAAGATGCATTAATAATTGCTAATAAAGTGACTAAAATTTCCCAATAGTTAAATACATATAACACAATAAAAAACACACAAAATCAAAATACGGGAAAAACATTACACCCCATTTCCACATATGTGAGTTCATCCCCCATGGGAAACCTCCTAGCTAGGCATGAACTAACACAACATAAACATTCGACACAATTTATCAAATTTTGCCATGTTACAAAACACCAAACATTCTTTTGTGGTTTATCCGCTATCCCTTTTCGATGTATGATATAATTCTAAAAAACGTGCATGATTTAATCAATAAAAAAATAAAACATTGCATAGTAAAATAATAAAACCAAAGATATTTTATTTCATACGGGACATCTTATTCATGATTGATGATTTATATATATAGATCAATTAACCCCTACAATGGTGGAGTCAAACATGATCTTCAATCCCTACATAATCTCAACCCCATCTCCTAATATCTCTCTAACATCCCTTAGTTATCTCAACACACTCAACTAATCCTAAAAATACCAACATGAGTTGTTTATACAACAAACTCACAACTAATATATAAACCTATATTATTAATATGAGATATGTTTTCTCATATTTAATAATATTACATTTTATTTATTCACCCATATATATTATCTCCATTATAATATATATTACATTAAAACATTAACCAATGTAAACAATATAATATTCCTAACATTCACTCCCCTATTGTTTACATTATTACTTCCCTTACACTCCCCTAATGTGAACAAAGAAGAAAATAATAGTTACACTTTCTCTGCAGCTTGCACACCCCTGTTTGCTCATGATCTTGGTACACATATGGACCTCAATCCAAGGTAAGAACCCCTGTTCGACAAAAACAGACCTCTGTCCTAGATACAAGCCCTTGGTCATGAACCTCTGTTCATCCTCTTCAAGAAAAACATGATGCTACTTTTTCTTGTGCTTTTATCTTTCTACTTCAACATATTTACATCAGGAAGTTATACAAGGAAATACAATTCTGAATACGAATGTGACATCTGTTCTTATTACAAACAATGAAACACACAACTGAAATACTTGGCCACCAAATCAATACCGTGGCCTCGTCGATGGTGCCTGACGAGAGGTCGCTGATTGCCCTCCTACCTCTGTTGCCTCCAGCCTCCATCTGAATGTCCCTGCCAACTCAGCAAAAAGTATAGTCGAGGAGGATACGCGTTCCCTGTCGTAATACAGGGCAGGGTCGAGGGGCAAAGCCCCCGAAGCCAAGAACAATTTTCATTTGCATTTTTCCTTAAAAATAGAGTGTCGGATTACACCGAAAATGCACTCATTTGTCCTTTTTTTTTTTTAAACAACTTTTCCACTCAATTTTGATGACAATAGAATGACAACAAACAAATACCCTAAAATCACCTATTTTGACATTTTTAATGACTCTCAAAGACACTAAAAATAACTCAAGACTTCAAAAATATCAAAACTATTATATATCGACTAAATAAGTTAAAACTCGCATCGACCTTATAAAGACTTAAACGAGACAAATGGGGAACGAAAATAAAATAATAACTTGAAAATTACTTTTTTTTTTTTTAAAATACCAAATAGACAAAGGTAATGACATTAGACTTATCACTTTATTTTAGACTCTCACGAAAAAGAAAGACTATTTATAACTACGAACCACCACAAACTTACAATACCAATATTAAAACAAGACACTTTGAAGACTTTAATTTGTGACTCATTGACAATGAATAAAACAATACTAATTACCTTATGAAATGAAATAGATCATTATCAACTAACCATGAAAAATTTAAAAAACTTAAATACCTGACTGGACTTGATAAGAAAGATTACGAGGTGGGTGGACTTATAAAAATTGTACTAAGCATGAGAAAGGCAAGTCGACTGGGTTTTAACAGTTATTAATACTTCAAGGTGAAGTGGTCGTGAAATGCAGATGGACATTGAATGTATGAGAAGGTCATAAATCTACATGGCATGAGATCTATTTGACAAGGAGACAGTAAAAACACATTCTTTTATGAACCTGACGTGGCACAATGCTAGTGGGTCGAGGAGGATAGCTCGCAGATCGTAAGATGCTTGCTGTCAGCTCGCTGGAAGGAGATATCTCTGACGGATTTTTCCTTTGACATGGATGTGCAGGTATTTACATGATGTAATTTGCTTGTGGATCGGTAAAGATAGTGTAGCCACAGGTAGATCTTGGCTCAATGTGGAGACATTTGGTGAAGGTTGAGATGTGGCAAACATTAATCGATACACATGTAACAATATGAACCTGAAACTTCAGAGCCGTGAAGCCATGATCTATATCGCCTAGACCAGAACAAAAATGTGGCAAACGTATAATATACTGTGCAAGATAGATATACACTCCAATCGGATTTATGATGTAAAAACTTCAATATTGTATCTTCCGCATGATCTGAGAGAGGGTGAATCCAGATGCCATATGATTCTAAACCTTTGAAGCACAGATCTGCAGCAAGACATGAATGCAATTAGAAATGGTAAGAATTGAGTCATAGCTTGCGGTGCCTTTGCCAATCAACAAAATAAGACCAATCTAGAAGAGCATGCAGAATACGAACTAGGTAGGGTCGCAGATCCCTAATGCTGGAAGAGCTCGCCAGGTTAACACATAGAACCCATCAATTTCAACAACCTCATAAATTCATCTCTTGACAAAAATATGCATCCATGCCGTCTCACCAGAACCGTGTTAATCCAAGATGTAAACCATTATTTAACCATTATGTTGAGGAACATCGCTGCTCTGATACCAAATCTAAAAAACGTGCATGATTTAATCAATAAAAAAATAAAACATTGCACGGTAAAATAATAAAACCAAAGATATTGTATTTCATTCGGGACATATTATTCATGATTGATGAGTTATATATATAGATCAATTAACCCCTACAATGGGGGAGTCAAACATGATCTTCAATCCCTAAATAATCTCAACCCCATCTCCTAATATCTCTCTAACATCCCTTAGTTATCTCAACACACTCAACTAATCCTAAAAATACCAACATGAGTTGTTTATACAACAAACTCACAACTAATATATAAACCTATATTATTAATATGAGATATGTTTTCTCATATTTAATAATATTACATTTTATTTATTCACCCATATATATTATCTCCATTATAATATATATTACATTAAAACATTAACCAATGTAAACAAAATAATATTCCTAACAATAATGTACCTGCAACACAAACAAAATACCTCTCTGGCCTTGTGGCTATATTAACAACATTGAAAATAATATACATATAGAAATAAACACTCATCATAAAAAATTAACAATTCTATCATCTATCAACATATCAAATAATCGGATTCTAACATACATGAGATCATAATTCTACTCAGAAAATCTAAAGTATATTGTGTCAGTATAAAATCCAAATAATGCAAATCAACATATATCGAACTTTCTACTAGTGTATCATAATCAAAATGTGAATCACAACATATCAATAGTTCAAATATTTGCATAGTATATCATCTACTGCTCAAAATATAATAATCAAAATGACTAAGTAGCAATCTAACAATAATATCATTATAAGGAAAATAGTTTCGAAGTGGAGTGGGCACTACAAATTGACCTTTCTCTAATAGGCCTAGAACAAAGCATATTCAAATAGTAATGCAACAAAGTTCAAGCAAGAAACACAATTGCTTGAAATCAAGCCAACTGGGAGAGGGAGGGATGAAAGTTACTCTCCTTATCTCTCCACATGGATAGTGAATTAGCTCTTGAACCCTGTATTATATCAAACCCTCCTTATTCTTTGATTACACCTTATACTGCCAATAACCAACCCCTTTTCTCTCCACCAAAGGCCTAATTCTCATCTACCCCAACTCCCTCCAATCAAAATCACAATAAGTAACCATATTTATAACAAGAATCCTATAGTTTCCTTTTCCATCTACCAAGGCAACCTTTCACACTCCACTCCATCACCCAACCTATGGCTTACTACCCTTCCCAAATTCAACTCATTTCAGCAATAAGAGGGCTACAAATATAAACCAAGGAAAAATACAAGTCAAAGAACACCTTATATCAAGAAATAAAACAACATGAGATACAAATCCATACAAAAGTGTACTAAAATAGGGCTCAAGACCCTAGCTTGGTGCCAATTTCAAAACCTTAAGTCACTTCAATTTTCCAAACTCCAAGCTTACTCCTCTAGGCACAAATAACTCCCAATAACAAAAATAGTGTGTGTAGCCAACCCATTTCAAAAAAAAAACTTCTTATTTACATAATTTGGAATAAAGAGAGAATGATTTAGCTCCACGCAGATGTCCAACTAAATTTCCTCTCTCAACCTCAACCAAGGGTACACACCAATCTCTAAGGAAATTAATTTCTACAAAATTTAATTCAAACATCCATTACTCCACCAAATCCATGAATACACAACAATACCCAAGAAAATAAATTACCAAAAAAGATAAGCTAAGCAAGAAATCTTAAGCTACATCCAACACTCAAAGAGTTCACATAACTATTAAAAGCAATAAATTCTTTAATAATTTAATTCAAACAAGAAAACTCAAGTCCAATATTAAAATCAATAAAAACAAGCAATAAAAATGTCCAAATCATAAATAAAGTTTCAAAAACATGTTACCCCTTCATGGGTTTGGGGTAAGGGCTCATTTAAAGTGGTGAGGACAAGGTTAGGGGGTCTTTAGATTGCCAAAAATCTTGCCCAAAGCCAAAAATCCGACCCCTAATATTTTTCTTATGTTTAGGGACCCATAAATATGATTTCCACCTACCAAAAGTGTCAAATATTTAAATATCATCAAGACATGAGAAACGGGAGAAATTCAATAAATTTAAAATTACAAAATTCAAGGGTTAATTTTCCAAATAGGGCTCACAACATATAAGGAAAAGCAAATTAATTCAAACAACCACAACAATAAAAAAGGACTTAACCACTTTTCCTAACCCCTAACCCATATTTCTCAAGGTGGCCATGGGTTTTGGCCCATGTTTTCTTTGTGTGTTTGTCCCTTAGTCCCCATGTGTGTTAATAATTTTATTGAATTCAAGATATTCGTTGCTGCACACTCCACACACACATCAAATCCATCTAATAAAATAGCAAGTAAAATCATACATTCACGTGTATAATTGACATCATAAACTCAATATATCAGTTCAATAACAAATCATAATCACAACTAACATCTATATATGCAATTGAGCACAATTTCATTAGTATAGAAATTCAACATCTAAAAATTTCACAAAATATTTAAATGTTCAAAACATCATCATCATCATCCTCCTCATATAAACACATACATAACTATTTGTAACATGGAAATGCTAAATTCTTCCATCCAAAAAAGTCAACATGATCCATGTATACAAATATGTATACATCATTACCATCCAAAATGATCCTGTCATATAGTGTTAAATTTGTACTGTCCAAATATCAAAATGTCAAGTATCATAATCATTGTCAAAATGTCCTAGGAGATAGACAAAATGTCAAATGTAACTAATCTAGTGAAATAAAAATGGTCTAAGGGAAGTGGGCATTACATTGAGAAGCATTGATAGACCATAAACAAAACAACGTGAACAATTTATGGTTTCACATTAGAATTCCAATCCTGTTTCTACATGATTATGCCATGCTTTGAGAGAGAAATTCAAACTCCATCAACTATTAAGCTTGAGGTAACTTCAAAAATGGGATCATTAACTAATATAGAAATGTAAGCAAGTAACTTTGTAGTGAATCGTAAGAATTCCATTGCAAGAACCAGGATTTGTAGTCCCATAACAAACCTTTCAATATCTCTTCAATTCTTATAAAAAGGTATGGTACGAAGAAACAAGCCTAAATTTTCATTACAAATGATGCTAAGTATTCAATCCCTAGAAGAGGCTAGATCATGAATGTTGGTAATGTCAATTCTAAAGAATCTAAGGATGTTGATGCCATGTAATATAGTGGAAAGAATGTGATTGCCAAACATTATAAGATACCAAATTATAAATTGTAATTGTTGAAAGACAACCCAATTCTAAATCAATTGCTGACACTCTTCTCACATCTCAAAATCTTTCCAAAAAATTGAGAATAAAAGAACCACTACAATTTTTTTTACAATCCGTCACAATTTTAGTCACCCGTAAGTGATAAATAGGGCTTTGAAAAGATCTAACGAACTAAAGAAACGATATGCAAAACCCAACGCATCAAATTTCTGTATATGTATAGAGATTATTCAAAACTAAACATACATTTCATAAAGATTGTGCGTGCATATATTGTTTAAACTTATAGTTTTATAGAATTTGATCCTATAAAAAATTATAATATTTATACATTTTGTAGTTTTAATTTAATTTTAAAAATTTAATATTTAAATACCTTGATTTTTAAAAAATATTTTTATGATTGACAAATATATTAATTATTTTTTGAAGTAACAGTTTTATTTTTAATGCCATTCCTTTTTTGTTTATGTAAAAATTAATTATATATACTAATACTAAAATACGTAAAAATAAAAATAAAATAATTGTTTATAATTTAATTTTTATCAAATCTAAACATTGAATTGAAGAACAAAATATACTAAAGATTCTAAAAAATAATTATTAGACAACACCACCTTCTTTATAGAGGAAATGATGTTAATTAATATTTTTAAAATATGAGTTTATAGGAGTTTATTAAATTTTCTTGAGAAAATACATTTATTTTTAATATGTTATAGAAATTAAGAATTGCAAATAACAAAAACAAGAAAGCCAGTTTATTGTATTGTTTTAACTTTATAAAATTAATTTTAGAGTAACAATATTTATGACAAATTGACTTTGAAATGGGATAAAATGCACTGAACTGAAATACTTTATATAAATATTTATTGAAATAAACTGAAAATATTCTTGATGATGAAACGTAGTTAGTTGTTTGAGATCAAATGCTGCTTCATATCAATATTGTTTGAAACAAAAAAAATCATTTACGCAAATAATATTTTATTAGATTAAATATAAAATAATACAACCATTCACCAAAAAAAATTGATATGAAAGCCAGCATAAAAACTATTTTAAATCAAATACCCTTTACATATTTAGCACTTTGTTACCTTTTGAAAAGTAAACCAAAACATATTGTTTTGTTGGAGATAAAGTTACTTATATTGTAAAACACAAACTAGACATGACTGCAAAACACAATAAAACTCTACTTGGTTACGAACTCGATACTTATAGTGATAAAGTTTATAGGAGCATTGGGGAGAAATTTAGTGGCCTGCGGTACCAGAGTAACCAACAAACTCTCGTCTTTATCTGCATCCAAATCTTCCAAAGTCTCAGAAATCCCAACCCTGTATCCAAGATTCTCAGATGTGGTTTTCATACCATTTATTGATTCGTGACCAAAAATCCCAAACTTTCCCGCAAAATGAGCGAAATCATAAGAAGTCTTGAAGTTGGCCTCTGGATAGTGTATGAATATACTAAACTTGGCAGTCTCGGATATGTCCACTTACATCCCGTAAATGTTAGGAATCTCCTTCTGCTCGCCACATTGTATCTTCGTACATGTCTTTGTCGGCCTCTTAATAAGAACAATTACAGGAGTCGTCAGCCTCTGCAAATCCGGTGGGTGCCGGTTTATGTCTGAACTTTCCAGCCTTCTTGAAGGAGTGACCTTCAGATAACCGGGGCATATCTACTTCTTGGTATTGATACCTGAGTTTGCTGATATTGTGACACTCACATGCATTGCCCTGTACAAGTTGTTTCTTCTCGTCGTAGAATACAGCCTTGGATTTTGTAAGGTTTGTGTCTACGTAATTTGAGCGACCTAGCTTGTCGTTCCAGATGATCCACATGCGATCGACGTTGGCATGTTGGGAATAGAAGAATGGGTCTCTACCGGAAGAGTAGAGGTTGCCCATGTTTTCATGGTTGGTGTTGCTCGAAGATCCCACCCAGGGGTGCATTATATCATGTGGCGAATACTCCAGCTACCCACTAGTTGTGTCTCTATTAAGGTCTTGTGTGATTCCATACCTACACAACAATACACAGTTTTATACATATTATCTAAAACCTAAATTCAGCCTAGCTTTAAGGTTAGACTATAGGGGTCCACATAATTAATTGTTTTTGATGGGATCATTATTTTTTCACTAATATGTAGTTCAAATTTTTTTTAATTTATATTTTTTCTTCGAGATGTTTAATTGGAGTGAAAGCCATATTTCGATTTGATTTAAAATATTAAATTAGACTTACACTACTAGAACTGTGTTGGAAACCAAGGTAGCAACTTTCGTATGGAGTGTATAATACAATAGATATAAAATATGGAAAAAATATGGACAAACAAAAAGAATTATGGTAAACTATATTTTCTGAAAAATATAATAATTACTAATAATTCAACAATTCTTTTGTAATAATATCACAATTATTACCATCATTAAAATTATACAAATGATAAATTCTTCACAATAAAAACATATATAACTTAATTTGTTGTTTCTAAAAGTAAAATACTACTAATAAAGTATCATTGTTTAATTATAGTTGTTTTAAAATATACTTTTCATAGCTAAAAAAAAATCACTTTTTACTATTTTTCTGCGACAATTTATTAAAAATAAAATAAAAATCGTGTTTGCTCAGCAAACCATCGTATTTGGAAACTATGGTGGAAAACAATACTTGAACATGAGTGATAATGATTGAAAATTGAATTTTTAATACTTGTACACATGTGGTATTTATTTATAAATTCATTAATTTATTTTTATTTTTTAAGGTGATAAATGAAGTAGAAAAATTACTTTACAATAATTAAATGAATGTCATTTTTTGATATATCAATTTTATTGATATCTTGTCTGAATTTAATTCTTCCATCTCATACATATCATTAAAACTTATGCCAATATATGTAGAAATATATATAAATAATTTAATCTAAATTTACAAGTAATTAAAATAAGTTAATGGTATTATATTATAGAAAATTAGTATAAAAAATAATACCTTTCATACCTAACACAGAAAAGAATCAATAAATTAAAATAATATAAGATGCAAGTGGAAAGAGATTGATAATTAAAATTTAATATTTTTTGGAAAATATAATAGGATTTGATAAGAATATAGGAGAAGTAATTTTAAAATGGTTAAAATTGTGGAACATAGTAAAATACATAACTAAGAATAAAAACAATGTTTGCGAATTAAATATATTTTAATTGTCTCTTAAATGACCAATAAAATGAGCCCCGCCCCCCCCTAGATGAGAAAGAAACAGGATACTTGTCAATCAAAAACTAATAAATATTGTTGACGGTAAATAGATAGTCATACTTAATGTAAACGGATTAGCCTAAACATCACAGAAGTTCGGAGTACACTCAGCCTCCCATGTACAACACACATGCCAATCACCACGGTGCATTGTTTTTCATACGTTTTTTTTATGTTTAAGTATGCATGTGTTTTAAGACTAACTCTTGTTTTAGAGAGTCATTCCTCTTTTGTGCGTGCCTTGGTTTCTACCAAGCGCTTTCCCTTTCCATCTGTAGGTTAGAGTTCTACAGGTAAAGGTGCGGTAGGTTCTCTTTTGGGTCCACATTCTCCTTTCAGTGACATTGTATGCACCCCCAAAGAGGGGGGAATCATTGAGGGTTTTAAATACTAACACAATGTATTAACACTAGTTCAGTACAATGCACTTTCAACACTTAGCATTGTGGGTTTACATACAAACGTTTAGACTAGTCTAGGAACTTCATACACAACGTCCTCTATAGGACACAGTGTCCTTTGGCATTTCTGCAGAGTAGTTACATGATTGGAGATTACAGTGCGTGTTCCTCCCTACACTACTTCATCCAGTGGCATCAGATCACCCAAAAAACCAAGACGCTTCAGAAATATCTTCACACAATTCAGAAGAAGATGTTAAATGTTGGAGGATACAGAGAATTTCCTCCCTATACTTCTTCAGCAAGGGTGCAATGAGATCGCCCAAAAAACTTGTGACAGTACATGATATCCTTAATCAACACCCTTTTTCTTGACATGGATCGAGTGCACATGTTCCATTTACCCTTGTTCATATATTTACATTTCTATACACATGCGTATTTGACACAATGTTTTTACATACATATATATATTTGACTACTTGGTCATTTTCTCCTTGAATGTTCGACCATATGAGAAACAAGTAGTCAAATTGGGGGCAACAACAAAAATAACAATAACAATGATGATGATGACGTAATGACAACACAACACGATGACACTTTCTTTTATTAACAATGCAGGTACACTACACACCACAACATCTACACACGCGTTTCGCCCTAGGCTCACTCTCATCACTTTTTATGCAAATTTTTCAAATTTAGAATCCACACTCCTCAACTTATTATTTTTTCATTCCATGCTTGATTCTAGTCCATCGACACATCTTATACCACACTCTACATGGATATCAGGTATGCATATCTATCTACTTTATGTTACCGAGCGTTCCACTCATGAACATAAAGTGAGGGAAAAATGTAGTGAATAAATCATGCACTTTAGGCATTATTTAGCCCAGTCTTATACTACTATTTAAAGGGTTCTCAAGTGAAGAAAGTAATAATTAATCCCACCATTTGGCCATCTTATTTTTACTTTTCTTTTGTCATTCCCATATATTTTTCTATGCGTGCCCACCTATTTTGTAATTTTCCCATCATTTAAACCTAAATCGAGGCTCTCATGCCTGTACTGGGGCACCCTAGAGCGCCCTGCTCCCACATAGGGTGCCCTGATCCATGTTATACTACCCAACCTCCTTTTGGGCCTCTTCTAGCCATTTTTTATTGTTATCTTTTTCCTAGTCCGGCATGTCAGGGTTAATTACAAAATTCGAGCAAGAGAACCCTACAAATACAAAGTTATGAAGCCATAATGACAGTCCTAATGTCACATACTACTATCACTTCATCTAGAGTTGCATCTATTGCATCACTTTTATCCACATGGTGTCATGCATCAAGGCTAGGAGATCTGCATCAAGACACACATCATAGGGGGAGGGATTCTATTCTATTCCATGCACACATACTATTACATTTTCTAAAATTATTATTACTCGCTACTTCATGAAGTGCAACTGGCACAAGAGAACCTAGGTCACGAAATGAAAACACACACTAAAACTACATTTGGGTATGAAATGTAGTGCAACGGTAAGACTAGTAAGCCCACTGTTGTGTTAACTGTGGTTATTCTGACCCATTCATTTTTGCATCATTCATTTTTACAGTTTTGATACTTTTTGTCTTTTGTAGGTCATTCCTTCATCTTGCATTATCTCAGATACCCGACATAGTTTGGAAAATCTAGAGAAAAAGACAATAAGTATTTTAGAGCATCTTGTGACACAACGGATATTGTATTCTGAGTTTTTACAGAGACCAGGGCATCTATTCTATAGAACACGGTGCCATGAGGCAACCCACTACCTTCCTGGGTGCTACAGTTTTCTTCTATCTTCTAGATGTGACCTTTGTGTGACCTCTAAGTGATTGTTCATGCTCTTGGAATTCATATCTAGACCTGCGGCAACATGCGATAGCTTTTGTCTATCATATAAGTCATTTCCTTTTACATCTTTACATAGTTATGGTTTTATTTTATTTGATATAATTATTTAAAATCATTTCCATACTTGTTTAACATAGCTTACAACATTTTATTCCTCGTATATTATATTAACTATTATTACACTTTGTTATAGTTTAGTTTAATTTTAGTTAATCAAATGCTAGGAAGACCTTGGAATCAACTAAAAGCACTATGAAACATTATATCAGATAAGAACCCTCCACGACCAAAGTATGTTGCGTTGACTACAAATGGTAAGATGGTCTCCATTTCAAATCACTAAACAAAATTGAATGACATGAGAAACATTATCTTTTATATTAATCATGAAACCAAACACAAGGATTAATTCAATGGATCTTAATAGCTTGTTATGTGTCTTGTGAACTTTTAGTCAATGCCTTAAGTACAAAACATAATAGTAATACTTGTAATCTCTTTTATGAGAATTTAATCGTTGTGTTGTTATGGAGAGAACAAAGGACCAAGCTTTATGGGGATGAAGAAGGTATGATGAATCATTTTCATCAAACTATAAGGGGAAAGATAGACAGATTGCATATACATTAAAAGCAAAAAAGATATGTTTTCAAAAAAAATAACACAAATAGAGATAGTGATACATCCATCATTAATAATTAGAATAGGATAGTTCAGTGCTATTTTTATTGTGGAGAGAGAAGTTGCTTAAAATACTACACTGAGAGGCTTTGGAATCCAACCCTTCAATAGACACAAAATGAGAAGATTTGTTGTAATTTTGTAGAGGAAGAGAATGATACATTTCTTTTTATTCCTCATAAGCTATAGTTGCATCTAATTTTTTTTTGGTATGTAGACTTTGGTGCCTCAAAACATATGAGAAGCAATTGAGAATGAGCTTCTTCATTGGGTTATATAAGCATATAAGTAAAATTGTGATTTAATGTAATGGCATAACACATTTTGTTCAAGGTATAGGAATTATTGCAACTAAAATGCAAATAGTAAGACCGAATATCTGTGATGTTCCCTATCTTCAAGTGTACAAAATAAAAACTTCAAATCTGTCGAACTATTGAATAAAGTTCCAAAGTCATGTTTGATTCGAACAAATGGTTTTCAAATTTCAAGATATATAGAAAATATCTATACCCTAAGTCACAAGGTTTGAGTTTGTATTTATGTTTGATGAGGATAAAATTCATTTCAAGCTCAGGGATAAAGTTTGAGAAATAAAATGTATTTAAGTTCAAATAATTTTGTATTCTAAGATTTTTATTTTTCTAAAATGCATAAATATGTTAGAGGGATAGAGTGGAGAGATTTTTTGTGTGCCACTTTCAGTTGTTCTATGTATATATATACACATTTGTAAAATAATGCAAAATAATGTAAAAAAACATCCCATGCAAAAAAGAATAGATAAAGTTGGAGTTCATGTTTAACAAGAGTAAAGTTTAGTAAAATTCTAAATTTTTTTTGATAAAATTAGGAGAAATTAATGACATAGGTTATGGCCATGGCATAGTAGTGAATGGAGGAATAGATGGAATATACATATTCAATAAAATATGTGCAAAATAACATCTTTTGGACAAGGAGCTTTTAATCACAGTAGAGGTTTGGTTATATGAGTTTCTACTATCTTTAATTATTGAATATTACTTGAGATGGTATATTTTTGTACCTAAAATTCTAGAGATGAGAGTATTTCAATTCGTGACACTTGCACAACCAAAAAACAAAATAAAAAACGCTTTGAAAAGCACTATAGAAAAAGAAACAGGGATTGGAATCACTGACCAGTGAACTCTATGGCCAAATCAAAGCCCAGTAATTGTATAGTTGAAACTTCAGAGTGCTTCTCTCATCCCAAGTATTAAGAAAGGAATATCAAAATTATCTAGATAGACAGTGTTTGAGAATTCTTGTCCAAATATTTTCAATCACTACAAACATCATGTAATTAAAGGCAATATACTGCTCTGTACACTTCATACAAAAAGTTACAGAAAGGGGAATCAAAATGATTATGGTGATGTAAGGTATTTGAAATAAATTTTGGCCAAAGATTATGCATAAGGATATATCAATATAAAGAGAGTTATTAAAAGGACATTCCTTGAAAAATTAATGGGTATTGGAACTGATACATAGTGACCTTTGTGGTCTTATGAAAACCCAATCAATAGGTGGTTAAAAGTTCTCTTATCCCAAATATTAATTTTCCATTTTTACTCTATATTTTATTACCAACATCTAGTGGGTGTTGCATTTGTTTAAACTGTTGGTACAACCATGGAAAAAAGATATACTAAGCTTGAGTAAAATGTTGATGGTATTTGTTTGCTATTTCTGTCTAGCCACACGAAGATACCAAACCCATTGGATACCAATTTTTTTCCTTCGTCAAAAAATTATTCTAGATCATAGTAATGGTATCTACAGATTTCAATTTTTTTGAGTTTAATTTCAGAATTAACAGAAACATTATAGGGGAATCAAATGGGAAATCGTAACAGGCCTTCCTTACTTGAGATACACGCTTATGAATCTTCTTAAGGCATTGACTTCATAGTCTTCATCTATTTTTTGTGTATTTTTCTCAGCTTCTTTGCCACACATTCATCTTCTTCTGCGGCTGCAACACCATTGACAAGATTGTGTTAAAATACCTTCATCATTAATAGCAAATGTAGAAAACCTAGCCGCAATGGTAGGAAGGAATGGTGTTATGATGAAAAGAAACTAGCTCCTGATTGCCTAAGCTAAACCAGTATCATTACTGTTCTAGTGCCCTTTATTGCTCCAAGTTAGCAAGAAAGACCTACTATAAGGCAAAAAACAAGATTTGAATCCCTACATTAGAAAAACATAAAACACTACGTTAGAAATCCTAAGTCAACATCTGAAATCATATTTCAGAAGGTGCATAATTTTAAATGAGCATATATAGAAATAGAGGTGCCATGGTAAACTCAGATGCAAAATCAATATCGATAGTCCAAATTTATTAAAAAAACACATGCAATCAAAATCTTAGAAAAATGAATTGGCACAGAAGAAAACAAAGAGAAAGAGAGAGCGAAGGTGGTCCACCATAGAACCATAAAAAAAATCAACATAGGTATCCTTACCAGGTCGGTCTTCTGATTGACAGATGTCATGTTGACCTTTGAATAGAATCTCATAGTTGGCGGCTTCTCAGCATAATATTTTTCACAAAACGACTTGAGCTAATAGGATATGTATTTACCTAATAACATCGAGGGTAAATAAATATCCGACTAACGAATGAAAAAATTAAATAAGTAATTGAAATAATGTTTTTGAGCCTTATTTAATGAGATACACTAAATGTTAAATTCTAAGAAATATAGAGGAAATATAGCCAAAAGGAAAAAGGGAATGTATGATTCACATATTATGAACATTTCTAGAACATAAGTTAAAGGTTGAAACATGATTGTAATAAATGTGTAATCCAAATATATATATATATATATCGTGTCATGGGAAGGACCCTATCTATAAGTTTATTATGTAGTTGAATCATTATGTTGGGCCTTATCTTTTAGAAGAGAAAGGGGTTTTTATGTCCTTCACATGCTTTTCTGTCATCTACATGGGTTAATGTTTGTGCAACAATTCATGTGTTGTGTATATTCCTAAGTGATCTCCTGTAGTGTCGTGTGTACTAGAATGTAAGTCAAAAAAATATTATTCTGGTATTTTAACTGTTGTATTTTTGTGTGTAAAAATGTGGATGGTACACTTGGTATCACAGAGGAGGTTCATGCTCTTGAACTGTTATAAAAAAATTCACCCCGCAAGGTAATTTTGATAACTTACACAATTTCTTCAGCCTTGAGCAAGCAGAAATGGTTCAAGGGCCAAAATCAGGTTTTGAGGGATCCCTTGGCTTTTCTCTAACTTTCGTATCCAAAGAAAAATCCAAGGAGTTAGTGAAAATTTAAATTTTTTTGAAAAAATGAAGTCCATAACCTATTTTAGTGCAAATCGGGTCTTGGGGGTGCGGATGGAAGCAATACGGATTGTACTAGAGTTCTTCATATCTAGTTCAGGTCTAATTTGGAAAGGCGGTAGTGTATTTTTTCTAACCCGGCTCTCGGCATCCCAGGCCGCATAGGTTCAATCGGACCATCAGTTCCCCACATCGTAGAAGTCACATATCAATGAAGGAGCTCAAAAAATATGGAAAAAGTGGATAAAAATGTTTGGAGTAGTCTGAGGGATAGTTAGGATGAAAGTATGTGTGGGCCTCAAAAATCTTACATATCCACAGCTTGCGAAATGTAGAAAAACAAGAATATCTTATCCCATGCGGTCCGTGGGATAGCTGGGACAAAAATACCTGAAATGTTTGAAAAGTTGATTTGGTTGCAGCCAGTTCATTACGGAAAAGGTAGACAAAAATCTCTGGGATTACTAGGGCAAGAGGACTGGAAATAGCCAAAATACCCACGGGTGAGTGGTGCGGAGAATTTTGTGGTTAACAACCCACCTGGCTTGATCAATGATGGATACACAAGGACAGAAGAGCCCAATTTAGGCAACGTAGAGAAAGGAGGCCCACACTGTCCAAGTATGGTGGGGACGTGAGTTCCCTAAAAACTCTCGCAACCCAAAGGGAAACTGGAATGCCCCTCTGAACTTCAAAAAATCACAAATTTTGACTTAGAACTTTGATTTTTACAAAATTAAACTTCTCCAGCTCTAGAAAATTAAACGATCAATACCGTGAAATGCAAGAAATCTCTAGTAAACTCAAAATAGTTTCTCACACTCAGAAGACCATAACTTTTACAATTCGCAATGGATTTTGGAAAAATTGGTCTCGTTGGAATTGTGTATTCAAGAAAAATGCACAAATATCAAGAAATATAGAAATTGATGAATTTTTTATGATAATTTTAAGGAAAACGTGTTAGGTTTTAAACAATGATTTTATTAGTGGTTGGTGATGCATTTAATGAAGCATGGGTGGACATTTTTCACTACTGCATGTCATGGTACAGTATGGGGATCCTTTTGCAAGAAATGTACCATCATTTCACATCATTTATTACCTCTTGCAAGTGGTTAAAAGGTAGATTTTGGGATTTCAATCCTCTCCCTTCCAAATTCTATAAATTAGAATGTTGGGCTCATTGTAAAGGGAATAGTTTTTAAGTAGAAAAAATATGTCATTTTTTTTATGTGAAGCTAGTGTGATGCATGCGCTTTTAGTGGACTCCTTGCATGGTGATCCAAGAATTTACTTTGTAATAGATTGAACTATGCATAGAAATGAAGCAATAGATGCAAGTTTGTGGATGTATATTCCCTTGCTTTGTTTGTCTGCATTATTCTTGCCTCTTCAATATTATTGCGAATATATTGTGTCTATTTTATTCTCTTGCAGGGATTCATTATCATTGTGTGTGTATGAAATATTGTTGAGAATGTAGTTGCTAGAAGGTGGAGAATTGTTATCAACCTCTCTAGTATGTATTTTGCTTCCATTTTTCACACATTGGAAAGCTATTCTCATTCCCTCCTTTTCTAGTGTATCACCACTTTAGTGTAGGCTTTGTTTTCATAAACTCTCTCTACCTGATCCCTTCGAAAGTTATATGAGGATAATATAGTTGTTCCTTCATTAAAGTAGATTGTGGTAGGTAGTTTAGGAGCAAGAACCAACTTTCTCATGTTACCCACTTATACAAATATAAGGGTGTTGTGATTCAGTGATAAAAGTTCTGGCATGCCTAGTGGGACCTCAAAAAGTTTTGATTTTTTGTAGAAAGTTTAATGTACCCTTTTTATAAAATTTCATCTTGTAAGAGTCTTTCAAATAACACATCTGGAAAATCCAAAAGGGAAAAATCCACTGGTTTCAGTAGTCGAAACTTGACAGAATTATGAGAAGAATCTAAACAAGGTCAAGAACTAGAGATTCAATGCACCATGTGTTGGTATCCAAATTTTTTCTCCTTTTCAAGCTGAGTAGCATCATAGATTTGACATAGAGCTTAGTGACAGATTGATCATAATTTATGTCGTTTTGTAGCCGGGGATGAGATCTAACTAGCCCTTTGTCACTCAGATTTGTGGAGAGATGGATAACACCTTTAAGATGATTTGACCTATGCTCACTACTTTAGGCTGTGCCTCTTCAACCTGGGTGAGAGGACCCTTAGTGTAACCTCTATTTGATGAAGGAGATAGAGATATCATTATTTTGCTCAAATTTTATAAAGAAAACCTTGGGAGAGTATGATCAATAATCCATAATTTAACTCTCAAGAGTTGTCACTTCTAAAAGAGGGAGATACTTTCAAAACAAGGCTAAGGTTACTGAAGACATTATGGAATCCTGATTTGCTTCTGCATATTTTGGTAGTAGAATTTGGATGTTTGTGGACACAGAGGGAAAACAAGGGTAGTTCAGGATGTATTCATATTTTTTGAATAATTTTGGTGGGAGATTAAGCAGGATAAAATTGATTATACCAAATCTTTGAGAGACTTCCTAAAAATTGGAAAGCTAACTGACAAAAATCTTTAGAATAGCTAAGATATTCCATCAAAGGTGTGCTTCAATGGAGGCCCAAATTAGCATGGTTTCCCACAATCTCCAAGAATTTAACATGAAATCTCGAGATAAAGACACAATAAAAAATCAAAGACCCCTGGTTCCTCATGTCTAAGATACACTCAAAGGCTTATAGACAATCTTTATCAACAAATGACAGTGAAGTTATTTTAAACTGTTTATCTCATCACATGATGAAGGCTCTTCTTGAAATGAAATCTCAAATGCCACTAAACTATCACAAGGATGAGATCCTGTGTGATTCAGAGGGACTTTAACACAATATTGCAATAGGAATAAGAAAAACTACTTGCAGACATTCTGAAACAAAGCAGACACAAATTGCTCCAATATTGACACAAATTAATTCGAAATTGATTAGATTTATCACTAGGGGAAATCTTCTTCGAACAATATTAGAGCTTTTCAATGGCTGTAAACTCACAACCAACTTGACGTGATTGAGATCTAATACACAGGAAATGAATAGGTTTCTCAGATTTCCCTCTTAGGAATTCAACCCCTGACCTTTTACAAGAGTATTCTCATTGCATTTATACATTTAACTTGCTCACTCATCCCAAATTTTCCCCCCAAAAGGAATAATATTCGAGGGACCTTTGTTTGTTACCAATTTTCCTCAGAAAGTGACGTTTAACAAATTCACATCTGAAAGTTGCTAGGTGGACCAATTATGAACTTATCACATTTCTCAGACCCTTGACTAATGACTAGGATGCCACGCCATAATATTTTGGAAGTCTTTCTAATCATTTTGATTCTGTCATGTGATAAATCCCCGTTTTAATCATTTTATGGAGGCTCTGTACAATATGATTGGACAGGTAATCCTTTTTTCCCTCGAGGCAACAACTTTTTCATCTTTTACACCTGTAACCTCCATCATTTCATCCTTTTCACTCTCTTTTCTTCGTAACTATGCTCCGCATCAATATTCTCTGGTAATTACGTTTTTGCAAGTGCCCGAGCAATTCCAATTTCAAAATATCAACCTTAACAATTCTTGTACTCACAAATTAAGTTCTAAATCAATTCAATAGTACTTTGTAGACAAAAACGACGAGGAATTTTATCAAAAATGATGAAAAATAGTGCGTATTCACATCTCTAGGAGTCTTGGAGCAAAAATGGCAGAAAAACAGGTGAAGTGCACAACAACCATTGATTCTTTCCCTTCTCAACTCTAGATTAGAGTTGTCCACCAGTTTCCTTGGTACAACAACAAACGATAAGTACATGGGCAAGTTTCCAAACAAGCACGGGCCTTCCATGGGTGCTAGGCCCAAGAAAAACACCTTTTAGCATTTAAAAAGTCTCAGTATAAAAAGGAGCCAGATATATCCTACACATGTCTCAATGGCACACTTTGAGATGGTCCCCAAAAGTGGAGACCAAGTAAGTGTGGGCTCAACACGTGTCTCAGTCTGATAGAGTTGTAGAAAAATTTGTAGGACCATCGGAAGGTGACATGTGTCTAGGGTCCGAGATAATTTTCCTTGGCCATTGAAAATTCCAAGAAAGGGCAGAGTGAGCGGAAGCCTCCAAGTGTCCTCTTGGCACTTCTTCAAAATAAAAGTTAGGGGCCCGTCCCTAGATAGGCGTGGTCCCTCCACATGTCCCAGGCCTTAGAAAATTGCTTTGAAAAGTTTAAGTATAGAGCAGAGCCGGCGGAAGCTTCCACGTGTCTCACGGGCACAACTGTTAAGGTGGGACCCTGAGGTGGATCCTCAAATGAGCGCCAGCCCTCCACGTGTCCATGGTCTCCCAAAGCTGCACCGGTCGCATGAAAAAAATGTCTAAGTTTGGGCAAGGAAACGGAAACTTCCACGTGTCTCCCTGGCGCAACACCAAGGTCAAACCAAAAGGTGAATTTTTAGGTGACAGCCGAATCTCCATGTGGAAATTTTTTGAGTTGAAGTGGTCCTTAGAGTTTCAAAGTGCCCTGCAAGCCACATCCAACCAAAAAGGGCCATGTTTCCATAGATTTTGAGTTATAAATTTGACTGGGAAAACACACCTGTCAAACCATAAAATGTAGGGAAATCACCATTTGGGCCCATAAACGAATCCTTCTTTCAAGATAGAGAACTTAGAAATTATATAATACCCAAATATGATCTTCTAAGCAAGATCTAATCACGTTTCCATAGTTATTCAAACACAAATTGATAGGGAAAACAAAATGTGACTATAGAAAAATGGAAGGAAGGGAAAAAACCTGATTTTATGCCCAAGTTACAAATCTTTTCACATGGATAGAGGAATGGAAAACAAACTCTGGATTTAAAGTGATCCTTGACCAAAGGAAGGGACTGATCATGGCAACGAAATGGAGGAAAAAGTTTTCATGCATCTATATAAGGAGATAGAAAAGATGATAGAGCCCACAAATTGAAGAATTTCAAGGACAAACAGGGTGAGATCAAATTGAGTACAAACATCAGCTCTGACTCGGGGATGGGGACTCCCTGTGAGTGCCACAAAAACAAATAGTAGACCAAGTGCCAAAAAGAAACCATTGGGCAATGAAGTCAAAGAATAAGCTTGCAGATCATAACAATAATAACCAACTCCCCTAAGGACGAACCGAGAAACCAAAAAATGGGCTACCAAGGACCAGGACAAACAAAAATAGAAAAACATGAAAGTGGAAAGAAACCAAAAGACTATACACTGTATAATGGAGTACACCTTGATTCTAAGAAATCAATCAAGGAAATGTTTCAAATGCTTGCCACTAACAGGTAATTCAAGCAATTCTCCATCTAATTATTTTAAGAAGAAAGTATGTTCATGAATTTGAATGTCAATTGAATAAGGGCCAATCCACAATGCATCAAACTTTCCATGTTTTCCCTTATCCTTGTGCATGTTGTCCTATAATAACACAAGATCTCCCACACTGAAAGCTCTTGGAGTCACTTTCTTATTAAATAAATTCTACAACTTTTTTCTGAACTTCACATGCTGCTGATGGGATGCCCTTCTTTCTTCATCTAACTCAATAATCTGATTGATTTTAGCATCATATGGACTAACTTCTTGATCTTCAATTTGTTGAACAAACTAAAATGAATAAAATTTCAAATTAAGGGGAAACAAATCTTGAGTTCCATATACAAACTCAAATGGGTTTTTACCAGTAGCTCTTTTGACAGTGATTCTGTTAGCCGAAACAACAAACTTCAGTTACTCACCCCACTTCTTTTTGTTTAGCTCTAAGGTTCTTGTAATGATCTTAAACAAGTTTTTATTATTGGACTCAACTTGTCCATTTACTTGGGGATTGTAGTTAGAAGCATATGTCAAATTGATTCCATACTCTTTGCAAATTTCTACCAAAGGTTTGACTTTAAAACTCATGGAATTATCAATAACAATCTTAGCTAGCACTCCAAATCTACATATGATCTGATTCAGCATGAAGTTCATGATGACTTGGTGTGTTTATTTGTTAGTGGGGATTTCTTCCACCCACTTAGTGAAATAATTTGTGGCTACAAGAATCCATTTATGACCAGCACTGGAAGGATCTAAAATATAACTAATGAGATCCATTCCTCATTACTTAAATGGGGCTGCAATTGACACAAGTTGCAAAGGAAGGGAACTTGAATCTTTCAGTCTTCCAGAAAAACACTGGAAACTTTCTAATTTCCTTACCAATAGAGTTGTATCCTTGCAAAAAATTGGCCACCAATAACCAGCCCGCAAGATTTTGTGTGTTGTAACTCTTCTAGAAAAATTCCCCCAACAAAATCCTCCACGGAGATCAACAATTATCTTTAGGGCCTCATCTTCACTGATGCATCTCAAGAGCACTCCCTCAGGGTTCTTCCAAGCTAACCCAAAATCAGTAATGAAATATTTTTGGGAGGCTAACTTAAGACTTCTTTTATGATTTTTACTCAAATGTTCAAGGAAACATAGATGTCTGAGATTAAAGATTATATCTTTTTACCATTCAGAGCTTACCAAATTTTCAAGGACATCCACCCTTTCTCCTTTTACTTCATTCACCTCAATAGTTTGCAAGTTTCTCTCAGCCATAATATTAGCTAGGCCCAAACCTCTTATCAATTTCATGGTTTGGATATCTATGTGATATTCCTGCAACTTGTTTACCCATCTGCATCTTTTGCTGGAGACCTCAATCTCTGATAAGATATATTTCATTATGGTGTGGGGAACATAAGCAACAACTTTACAGCTCAAGATGTAAGGTCTGAAAACCTTTGTAGCTTTCACCAAGGAAAATTATTTCTTCTCCATGATGGTGTACTTCAACTCGTCTCCTTACAATGCCTTACTGAAAAAGGCAATTGGTATCTCAGCCCCTTCATCATCCTTTTGTAACAAGACAGATGCAATGGTGTTTTATGAAGCAAAAGAAAACATTTGAAAAGGCTTAATGTAATTTGGAGCTTCCCAAAAAAGGGCATGATTTTATGCTTCTTTGATCCCATTCAAATCTTTAATGGAAGCTTCTTCCCATTTGATAACTTCATCCTTCTTCAGCATGCTAGTAATGGGGATAGTCAGCTCAGTAAAGTTAGAAACAAGTCTTCTAATAAAGTTTATTTGTCCAAAGAAATATTGAAATCCCTTCTTAGTTCTCGTAATTGGAACCTTACTGATGGCTTCCACTCTCTCGGGATCAATCATGACCCCTTCCTTTGATACAACGTGACCAAGAAGCTTTGCATTTTGCACTCCAAAACGACACTTCTTAGGAGTCAATGATATCCCATACTCTCTACACCTTAACAACATTCTCTGCAAGTGTCATAAGTGATCATTTCTTTTTCTAGAAAACACAGTTACATCATCTTGATAAACATCAATGAAATCATTAATATAACTAGAAAACACTACATGTCCATTGCTCTTTAGAAAGTTTCTCCAGCATTCATTAAGCCAAAAGGAATCCTGACATAGACATAAGTTCCCCAAGGAGTGGTAAAGGTAGTCTTTATTCTTTCTAACTCCTTTACAACAACTTGATTATAGCTAGAAAAACCATCCAAAGTGGATAAAAATTTAGAACAAGTTACCAATTATAGTATATTATCCATGTTTGGTAGAGGGTAATTATCTTTCAATGATGCTTTATTAAAGTTCCTAAAGTCTATGCATATCCTTATATCACCATTCTTTCTTCTGACAGGTACTAAATTTGAAACCCAAGATGAGTAGCTTGTGGGATGAATGATCCCTCCATCCCTCAACTTCTTCAATTACTTTTGCATCTTCAAAGAAAGGGGCGGATTGATCGGCCTCTATTTTTTCCTAAAATGCTTGTCATTAGATTCAAGATGAATTTCATGTTGGAACAAATATTCCCTGTATGCCTTCAACTCAGAGTAAGACCAAGCTAGGAAGTCTTGATATTTCTTCAACAATTGATCACAGGACTGCTTCTCTTCCTTTCTCAGATTTCTTTCTAACCAAATTTTACGTGGTTTTTCTTTTATGCCCAGGTTGTGCTCTTTGACATATCTTGAAACTGACATACTTCTGTTAATAATGCAATCAACGTTATCAAAGTTTGATTCAAGTGCCACAAAACCTCTAGGAATCATGTTTGCCTTCACCTAGATGATGTCTTTGCCAAATAAAGTTTCCTTTCCTTCATCAGTATACACCATTGGTTCCCAATCTATATTTTGGTCAACAAACTCACCTTGGTTCTGTAAAAACCATTTCACCTAGGCATCATCATCGAACACTTGCCAATTTTTAACGTTGTCAGGGACAAATGACCTTGTTAGTATTTCAACATCATACACACAAAATGGAGATAATGTACAATTTTCAAATCTGGATCCTAGCACTACTAACTTGTCTGCAACAACATTAAACTTTATATCATGGTGCAAAATATTAAATGAGTCAAACATTTCAATCAAATTCCAGACTGTATGCTTATATTGTTCCATTCTTTGATTTTTAGTAGCATATAGTTTTCTAATCTACTTGACAATCAGTTCTGAATCTCCTTTGACAATGATATCCTTTACTACATATTTCCATGCAATTCTCAAACCCAATAACAATGATTCATATTCAGCAATGTTGTTAGTGCATTCAAATTTGAGTTTGAAAGAAAAAAATATATTCCTGGCCTGGAGAAATTAGAACAATACATGCACCATTTCAAAACTTGGAACAAGCTCCATCGTATAACAAGGTCCAAGGAAAACCTACTTGTTCAATACATTTACATTGATCAATCTTGTGCTCTTTTCCATCAGCAAATCCAACAAAGTTATCAGCATATACATCAACATACAACACTTCATAAGAAGAATTATTGAGATCTTCAATGAGGTGCACCATCTTCTTCTCTCCATACAACATTACAAGGTTGCCTTCAATTGGAATGATAACAAAAGACATATCCATCTGAACACTTCCACCAACACTTACAACCCACTTTCTTGATAACAACATGCCCCATTTTGCATGGAAATAAACAATAACAACATCAAGTTTCAAGTTCTTACCTAGATAAGCTGTAAGTTGTACCACGCTACCTTTTACACATCCTACAACTAGAACCTCTCTAGAATACATTACAGTACAATTTCCATAAGTTGTTGTTACTTTAATGTTCAATTAATTTATGACCTCTAGAGGAATAAAATTGCATGATGCTCTAGAATCAAACATACAATTGTGAAGTAGTTTGTCCTTAATAATCAACATTGTAAAAAATTGATCAACATTTAATTGAACTCAACCAGAGATGTTCCCAAGTAAACATCAGGTGGTTCACCTATTTCCTCCAATGCTGGTCATTTTTCTAGGTCTGCAATGGTTGGAGGAGTGTCTACATTATTTATTTATTTTCCTTGGGTACTCCTATCTTCTTTCAATCCCAAATACTCAAAGGCCCTCTTCTTATGCTCAGTAATCCTAAGAAGTTCAACAAATGGAACATAAATCTTGATCTAACTCAAGACTTGGGAAATGTCATAAAGAATGTATTTGGGCAAAGAAACATTTGGAGAAAGATTGACAAACTCATCGGATGTCACAAGATTTTTCACATTTTGGGCATGGGTGGGAACACCAGTTCTCCTTGAGACAACAAGGCCTTTACTAGATGCATCTTTCGTTCGAGCTTCTTTTGGGATATTGGTGAGAACTGTGGTTTTTGGTTTGGCTTGAGACCCTACCCCTTTGACCACTTTACATCTTGTGTTATACTCGTTTTCTTAGGAAACAACAACATTCATTAATAGTTTTCTATCATGTTCTGATGGGATTCCTCCATCATACTTATTAATCATTAGAGCTCTTAGGTACTCAAAATCATGATTAGGAAGTTCAAAAGCTTGTACCATATCTATCTCTAATTATGAAAGGGAGGAAGAAGAGTCACTTAGTGAATGCAATCCCAAAAACTTGCAGAAATTCTTGCAGTTATTACTTCAGTTGAAGTTGATCCTTGTTATGAGCTTGTAGAGAAATCCACCATGCATGCATCATCATCAGTGTTATCATCATCATCAGCTTCTTCAACTCGCTGATCTACTTCACATGGTGGTTGGGGTAAGAAATATTTTTCACAGCAATCAATTTCATTTATCTCTTCAACAACAACAACTATAGCATTTAGAGGATCAGGTACTACTCTATTTTCCCTAGCTTGGGGTTGTCTAGATCCCATGGGTCCTTTACCTCTATCATCAGATCTCTAATAATTTCTAGGATGATTTGAAAATCTATCTTGTCCTTGTTGCCTATGGTGACCTTGAGAACCTTGTCCAATTCCTTTCTCTTCCTTGGCTATCTTGTAAGATATTTCTTTAACAACTCTGGCCAAAGTCTTTACAACTTCCGTAAGATCCACAACCTTACTTGATTGAGGCTTCTTTGGGTTGATCAGTTTACTACACTTCCTCTTAGGAGGTTTTCCAACTACTTTAATGTTGTTCTCAATTTACAGATCCATGGTAAAGTCCTGCCTCAAAGTTCTAGGGTTCTTATCCCTCAAATAGTAAGTAACTTTCTTATCAAATGCATCGGAATAATTTATCAAACAAGAAACATCACTTGGCCATAGGAGCACATGAAACCTATTTTGGGTCTTATTGAACCTTCTATTGAAGTCATGAACAGACCCATTAGGATTCTTTTTTTATATTTTAAAATTCTGATAAAAGAAACCTAGGCTCTTTTTTATCTCCATACTGTAATCTAAAATCATTCTTCATTTCTATCCAAGAATCAATGGAATTATCTAGAAAATATTTATACCAGTCCCTTGCATCTTCTTCTAGAGCATGGATAAAAAATTTAATATACACATCCTCAAATTCTATTTCAAAGTCCTCCATCATATTGAAAAAAATCTTTAAGCACTAATCCCCACTAATGGCATTATTTCCTTGAAATTTAAGCAATCTATTTATAACATCTTGGGGCACAACAGTTAGATATCCAAAAGTACCTGTGAAATCTATAAGACCAAAAGTGTTCACAACAAATAGATGTCTAGGTGGGGGTTTGGCCATATTTTTTTGAGGAGGTGATCTTATAGGAGAAACAAAATGATGAGGAGTGAGGGGTCTGTGGGGCACAGGAATACAATTCTCAAAATGGATGCTCCTTAAAAACTCCATTTCTTAGAAGATCCTATTAGCTTTGGAGATTACATGGACAAAATGAGATGCAAATATTTCAAATACAAAAGAATGACCCTTTCCAGTTGGAGAATTCAGATTTACAAAGAGACTACCTGATTCAAAAGTACTTGAGGAAGTTTTGCAATTTTCAATCACATGTTGATCAGTTTCACCAATGGAGATCTCTTTTCTTGATGCTTGATCTCCAACAACCTTTCAAATTCTTCTTCCTTCTGAATTAGAATTTCCTAACTCTGGAAACAACCTTCTACTAGGGTCCTTGGTGAAGAAATATCTTCTTCCTTCCAACTTTGTAGAGATTAATGACAAATCTTACTTGATATATGTTAAGACATTGGTATTTATTAAGAATTTAAATAACACGGAGTCACCACTAAGGATTTTCACCTTAGTTTGTCTAAATGCACTATTAAAGACCTATTAAATGTCTGTCAATACCAGATTAATGTAAATCTTACAAGATCTACTCTTTTTCTACCCAAATTTGTCAATGATAATACAAAATTTAGTTCAATAACTGTATAAGTTGGAAATATTGCACTCAGAGATTACAACTTTGAACAATTCTTACAGATCTGAACAGATAATGATGTTTCAGCAATGTATTTGCACTTAGATCATGTAAGAAACATTAGCAGGGTCTGTATGTATTGCATTTGTAAAATACTTCAAAGAGTCCCTAAAAATGGCGCCATGAGTGTTGTTTCCGCATAAAAAAATATCAGAGCTCAAATAATCCCTGACAACGCTAAATAGTCCCCGGAAATGGCAGCACAAGTGTTGTTGCTACAAAAATAAATCTCAGAGCTCAGATAATCTCTGACAACACTAAATAGTCCCCAGAAATAGCACCACGAGTGTTGTCGCCACATAAATAAATCTTAGAGCTCAAATAATCCCTGATATATCTAAATAGTCCCCGGAAATGGCGTCATGAGTGTTTTTTCCGTACAAATAAATCTCAGAGATCAAATAATCCTTGACAATGCTAAATAGTCCCCGGAAACAGTGCCACGAGTGTTGTTACCGCAAAAATAAATCTCGAAGCTCAAATAATCCATGGTAATGCTAAATAGTCCCTGGAAACGGTGCCACGAGTGTTGGTATCCAAATTTGTTCTACTTTTCAAGATGAGTAGCATCATAGATTTCACATGGAGCTTAGAGATAGATAGATCATAATGTATGTAATTTTATAGCCGGGAATGAGATCTAACTGGCCCTTTATCACTCAGATTTGGGGAGAGATGGTTAACACTTTCAAGAGGATTTGACCTATCCTCACTACTTTAGGTTGTACCTATTCAACCTGGGTGAGAAGACCCTTAGTGTAACCTCTATTTGATGAAGGAGACGGATATATCCTTCTTTTGATCAAATTTTATGAAGAAAACCTTGCGAAAGTATGAACAATACTCCATAATTTAACTCTCAAGAGTTGTCACTTCTAAAAGATGGAGATACTTTCAAAACAAGGCTAAGGTTACTAAAGACATTATGGAATCCTGATTTGCTTCTGCATATTTTGGCAGTAGAATTTATACGTTTGTGGACACACATAGCAAATATGGGTAGTTAAGGATGGATTCATTGTTTTTGAATAATTTTGATGGGGGATTACGAAATATAAAATTTATTATACAATATATTTGAGAGACTTCACAACAATTGGAAAGCTAAATGATAGAAAACTTTAGAATAGAAAAGATATTCCTTCAACCAGAAGGTGTGCTTTAATGAAGGCCCAGATTAGCATGGTTTCACACAATATCCAAGAATTTAACACGAAATCTCAAGCTAAAGAATCAAAAAAACATCAAAGACCCCTGGTTCCTCATGACTAAGATACACTCGAAGGCTTAAAAACAATATTTATCAACAACATTTGACAATGAAGTGTTTTTAAATTGTTTATCTCATCACATGATGAAGGATCTTCTTGAAATGAAATTGTAAATGCCACTAAACTATCATAGGGATGAGATCATGTGTGATTTGGGGGGACTTTAACACAAGATTACAATAGGAATAAGAGAAACTACTTATAGACATTCTGAAAAAAAGCAGATACAAATTGATCCAAGATTGACACAAATTAAGTCAAAATTGATTAGATTCATTAGCAGGGGAAATTTTCTTTGAACAGTCTCAAATCTTGTCAATGGTTGTAAACTCGTAACTAACTTGACGTGATTGAGATCTAACACACAGGAAATTAACAGGTTTCTTGGATTGGTCTCTCAGGAAGATGGGCTCTCTCAAATTTTCTCTTAAGAATTCAACCCCTGACCTTTTGTAAGAGTATTCTCATTACATTTATACATTTCACTTGCTCACTCATCCCAAATTTTCCCCCAAAAAGGAAGAATATTTGAGGTACCTTTTCTTTTTACCAATTTACCTTAGAAAGTGATGTTTAAAAAAATCACATTCGAAAGCTACCAGGTGGACCAATTAAGAACTGAGCACATTTCTCAAACCCTCGACTAATGACTAGGATGCCATGCCACAATTTTTTTGCAGTCTTTCTAATCATTCTGATTATGTCATGCGAGAAATCCCCATTTTAATCATTTTTTTGAGGCTTTGTATAGTTGGATCTGACAGGTAATCCTTTTCACCCTCGAAGAAACATCTTTTTCATATTTTGCACCTGCAACCTCCATCATGTCATCCTTTTCCCTATCTTTCCTCTGCAACTCTGCCACACATCCATCTTCTCTAGTAATTCACTTTTTTGCAAGTACCCGAGCAATTCAAATTTCAAAATATCAACCTTAACATATCCTGGACTCAAAAATTAAGTTCTAAATCCATTCAATGGCACTTTGCAGACAAAAACGACAAGCAATTTCATCAAAAATGATGAAAAATAGTGCGTATTCGCATCTCTAAGAGTCTTGGAGCAAAAATGGTAGAAAAATAGGTGAAATGCACAACAACCATTGATTTTGCCCCTTCTCAACTGTAGATTAGAGTCGTCCACATGTTTTCTTGGTGCAACTGTAAAGGTGAGGTACACTGGAAAGTTTCCAAACAAGCACATGCCTTCCATGTGTCCTGGGCGCAAAACAAATGCCTTTTTGCCTTTAAAAATGTCTCAGTTAAAAAGGAGCCAGCGGAAGCCTCCACATGTCACCTTTGCACACCTTTAGTATTGTCCTTGAAATTAGAGACCCCAAACAAGCTCAGACTCACCACGTGTCACAATCCAATAGAGTTGTTAAAAAATTTGAAGGATCAGCAGAAGGTGCCATATGTCTAGGGTCCGAGACAGTTTTCCTTGGCCATTAAAAAGTCCAAGCAAGGGCAGAGTGAGCGGAAGCGTCCAAGTTTCCCCCTAGTACTTCTTCAAAATTAAATTTAGGGGTCGGTCCCTAAATAGGTGTAGTCCCTCCATGTGTTCCAGGCCTTAGCAAATTTCTTTGAAAATTTTAAGTATAGAGCGAAGCTGGCGGAAGCCTCCACATGTCTCCCCAACACAAATGTTAAAGTGGGACCCTGAGGCGGATCCTCAAATGAGCACCAGCCCTCCACATGTCCATGGTTTTCCAAAGCTACATTGGCCACATGAAAAAATTGTCTAAGTCTACGCAAGGTAGCAGAAACCTCCACGTGTCTCCCCGCAACTCCAAGGTCAAACCAAAAGGTGAATTTTGATATGAGCACCGGCCCTCCACATGGACAAGTTTTGAGTTGAAGTGGACCTTAGAGTTTCAAATTACCCTGCTGAGCCGCATCCAACTAGAATGGGCCACATTTCCACAGATGCTGAGATATAAATTTGATGGGGAAAACACACCTGTCAAACCGTAAAATGTAGGGAAATCACCATTTGGGCCCAGAAATGAATCTTTTTTTCAAGACAAAGAATTTGGAAATGATATAAGGCCCAAATATGATCTTTTGAGCTGCATCCAATCACATTTCCATAGATATTGGGATAAAAATTTGACAAGGAAAACAAAACATTACTATGGAAAAATGCAAGGAAGGGAAAAAACCTGATTTTACGCCCAATGTTACAAATCTTTCCACATAGATCTAAGGAACATAAAACAAACTATAGATTTAAAGTGATCCTTAACCAAAGGAAGGGATTGATCATGGCAACCAAATGGAGGATAGAGTTTTCATGCATCAATACAGGGAGATAGAAAAGACGACTGATCTCGCAAGTTGAAGAATTTCAGGGACAAACAGGGCAAGATAAAATTGAGCACCAATACCACCTTAGGCCCAACTTATGAACACTAGCATCCCGTGCTCTTTCCTATTGGGTTGTTCATAAAAAAATCCTATATTGTTTTAACTATGTTGAGCCTTGTGGGAGTATGGAGGGGATTATTCAAGTAGTGATTATGACAGATGTATTATTTGTTATGTTATTTTGTGAGATGAGGCTCAATATCTGAGTGTCAATAACTCAATGAGTAGCCCTTTGGTCACTGTACGAGGCCACATAGTGATTGTGATGTTTTATTTCTCTATATTTTTTATTTAAAAGTTGATCTTTATCTCTTTTCTTTTCTGAACCAACAATTTTCTTGATTGATGTGTTCTTATATTTTGGGCATTTTATTTGGTTGTTGCACTAACATGTGGATTTTACACTAACTATGGCTATTTAGCAATTTGGTTTGCTTATTTTTAAATTTGTTCTTCAATTTTAATTTTTTGATATAGCCTAGCCCAAGGCTTGTGATATTTCCACTTGACATTTGAAACATATTGATATGTTGGTTCTAATGTCGTAATGTGTTGGAATAGGTTCATGGGATTCACCATGGAGTAGTTGAACCTATGGACCCACTTCATTGTTTGGGGGTATGTCCCAAGGATCTATAGATAACTAGCGGATTGTTGAACCACGAGTTATTATGTCACTTGGGTTAGGGGTGTTTGGACTCTATGTTCCTAGGGCCATAGGGTGATTGACCTCTTTGGGGGAGGGATAAGTGAAAATTCTTGCTTCACCTTTCTATATTCTACATGAGGGGGTGATAAGAGATTTGAGTGATGGATAAGAGATTTGTATGCATGGATGGAGCATTTGGAGTTACATGGAGAGGTTTTGTGATGTTTTGGTAGGTATATGGAGTTGTTTTGTGACAATTTGGGAGGTATATGGAGATTTTTTTTGATACTTTGGGAGGTATATGGAGATGTTTTGCAATGTTTTGGGAGGTGTGTGGAGTTTTTGTTATGATTTATGTCTACTCTTGTGAGTCTTGTTTATGTCTTGTGATATTATTTTCATCTTGACACTATGTACCTATAATTATGGGTTTTAGTTGTGTGAAACATTTGTATGTATACCTTTTGGGAATTCCATGTTGTCATAGTGTACTTATGTTACGAGTACTGTTGTGTCAAGGGAATGTGTAATAATTACTTTTTTGTGTGGGATATGGTTTGGTTGAGTTCTTGTGATGTGAAATAGTCATGGAAGTATTCAAAAATATGTCTTGTGGATCATTAGTGTTGTGTTTGTTGCTAGTGTGGCATTGTGATGTCAGTTTCTATTGGCCATCCACAAAATAAAATCAGTTACAACCTTAAACAATGAATTTTAAGACCATGAGTTTTAGTTATACTTTCAAAGGAAAAGTGTAAGTAACAATGTAAGATAGAACTACCAATCTTCACAGAACATTAAAAGAGCTTGTCAAAATTTCCTTCTTCCCTTTGGTCATGCCTTAATGACAGGTATCCCTTCATTGGCGGCATGATTCATTAATCGTTTTCCTCCTTTCCTAAAACTACCCTCTTCTAATCTTGGCATTGTGTCGCATTGAGGACGATGCTATTATAAGGGTAGAGAAATGTACTGGTAAACAAAATTCAAAACAATAGAAAAATAAACAAAAGGATGGAGTTACGTGGGCTACTAGGTGAGATGGAAATCTGGAAGGAGGAGGTAGCACATGTAAGACAGTGTCGTGTGCAAGACATCTGATAGGGCATGGGCCACCCAAACGAATTTTCAACCTGTCATTTTCCTTTCATAATAATACAAAAAACCTTTATTTGAGATCTGGATTCATTAACCAAGCTGAAATCCAAGATCACATTGAAAATTTAGAAATCTTTGGATAGTTGCATCTAGGGAAGGACACGATAGTGTACAGAAGACATGGGTATCCTCTTGTGATAGTCACAAAATTTCACCTCGGCAACAAACATGTCTCCAACCTGAACAATTTAAAACTACCTACGCACTCCCAGCCTATGCCAAAATGTGAGCTCTGGATGCCAATCAAAGCATAAAAGAAAAATGAATTTTTGGATATGTTGTAGTTATAATGGCCCTGGTAGACGTGTATACAAAATGTGCGAGGATAGACAGGCACATGAACTATTTAATAGAATGTATTAGGAAAAAGTAAATGTGGTTTCTTAGAATGATTTGACTATAGGATATACACGAAATGGGTTTGTTGAAAAGGATTATATTCTTTCAATGAAATGTAATTGGAAGCTGTAATGTTACATCGCCAAACTTTTAACAATAAATCCTCTGTACCCATGCAAAAATCAGAGCTTTGTGAAGGCATTTACATATCAAAGTTAAAGGACCAATGGGTGGTTGCGAGAAGAGGTCGTATGGAACAACCTAACCCTGTAAGCTTCATTATGTGTTTTATTACATGTAGTGGCTATGTATTTAGATAAATGAGTAGCATATGGGTGCCTAGTAATACTAAAGGAACTTAGTAATTTATCATTAGTATAACAATTAAACTAGTGGTGGTTGTGTATTTACTTGCTTGATGCTTGGGGATTTAATCGATGGCATGTGTGAATGGATTTTTTCAGTGCTTGAAGAGCACAAAGGAATATTGAGACAATTCCAACACTTTTCCATCCTTTGTGCATGTTTCAAAGTGATGAGATTACAAGCATGGGTGCTTGACAGAGGGGACTCTAATTGTGAGTGTGAGACATTAAGCAGTTGAATGACAAAAACTTTCTACCCAGAAAATTATTTGACTTGTGAATGATTTCGTATTTCAACTGGAATGAAAAATTATCAAAAATCCTTGAGGAAAGGACTGTTAACATAGAAGATGTGGGGGAAATGATTTTTGAGAAGTCAAGGTGTATAATGTTTCTCGGAAATGAAAGTGTTGAAAGAAAGAGTTTTGGCCAACATTGTCCCCCATGGGTTAAATTTAACGGCCTCATGTGTATGTCAAACAGTTATTTTGGTATCATTACATTATATAGAAAATCAACCCATGTTTTAAATGGAATGGCTATAATTTTGGGTTGTTATAGAAGATTATTTCATATGATTTGGGATAATCTATGGTCTAATATGTCTTCTTTAAGGTTGTAAATGGATTTTTTGATGGCACACACAAACTGTTTGATGAAATGCCTTGTAGAAATATAGAATTGATCTCCACAAATTTGGCCTATTCATTTTCCGCTCACGTATGGTCTCCAATACCTTAATATTTCATAATTTTCATATTTTTGGTTCATGATTTGCAATGAAATAAAAATATAAACCCATATATTAAAATACCATTGGTTACTTATGAACAAAATTGAATTTTAAAACAATAAAACTTCACCTCGTGACTTACGCAAATTTGAACTACCCTTGGTTTGCCAACTCTTTAAAACTTTTTTTGAGATGCTTTGGAAAATTTGTAATTGAATGGGATAGATGGAAACCATCTTGTTGACTAGTTGAGTTTGAGTTCACTTTTAAACCTAGCTAACGTCCCTTGGTAAAAATAACTAAAATGTAATTTCAAGAAACGTGTAAAACAACACTCTAAACCTTGTAAAAGAGATGTCAAGTGTCGTATGTATTCCTTGTTATGTAGAGAGCCACATCAAACATTAACTTGACCTCATTTGATCATTTGCACTCTCTACGCCACTCTTCTAGGAGCTCTATTACTTTGTTTTGCACTTTTAGGAAGCTACTAAAATTGAAAAGTTGGGTTTCGTTTCAGCTCGTCATTTGGACCCTGAACAATGAAATGCTTATCTACCTTCGCAAACCTCTAGTATTTTTACTAGAAAATCACTTGCAACCTTTAGTTTAGAAAAAAAAATCTTCTTGATATTTTGGCAAAGAAATTATCTTGACCTTAGATCGTTGTTTGAGTAGGTCAAACTAGTTCAACTACGACCGGTGGCTTTGGAAAACTTGTTTCCGTTCGCAACCCATTTGCCAGATCTCAGTTACGTCTACTCTAGTCAATTATCCATATATAGGAGAGCATGTAGGAAATTTTATGTTGCATGTTCACCTATCAAAGGTCAGTTTTAGATGATGTTTTCTTAGCCCTCGAGCTAAAATTGGATGCTCTTACAACTAGCCCAACTATGATTGGTGGCTTCGGGAACCTAATCGTCAACTGAAAACCATTCGCCAGTTTTGAATTCTTCCAGTTCTTATTAATTCTTGGTAAAGAATAGGATATGTATAAATTTTCCCATTTCATTTCTGCTCATCACAAGACAGTCTCTGAATGTGGTTTCTTAGCCTTCAAACAAAAATTAGACATTTTCGCAACAAGTAGAATAATGGGAAATAAGGTCATAGGACCCTAACCAAGTCAATTAACCGTCGTGAAAACTTTTAAGACGCATAAGTAACTGTATAAAACTCTCCCATGTGGTGTGTGGCGTGAAATGTGACTTTTTAAAAAATAGTGATTCTCTCTCTTTCGTATCTCTCTCCTTAGTTATTAAATGAAGTGAAATGAAATGAAATGAATATATGTCTTTAACCATCTCCTTTCGAATGCAAATTATTACTATTAAGTAAATGGGAAACTATGCTCAATCTAAGTGGATGTCATGCCAGATATTTATCGTTGATTTCATGATCATATGGTTTTACACGATGCAAGTAAGATGGAGAAACGACGTGGTTTTGATTGTTTATATTTTAATGTAATTTATGTATGTTAATGGAAATAAATGTTTATGTATCATTATGTTATAGTAAAGATTTATTATTGAAATTTGGTAATATCAATGAGATGCCAGATTTAGGGGTGCTTTGGGAAATGTACATTTAACTATAAATGTTGTTTTGATTAAGATTTACATATGGTAAAAAAGGGTTTGGATATATATGTTAAAAGAAGTTGTATAGAATAATTCAACAATTTTTTAAGTATTGAAAGGTTTATTAATGAAGTTTTGTAATAATTGTAAGATGTTAGTGGTTAAGGGAAATGTTCATCTAGGCATGGGTTTTATTTGTTCCCAAATTTTGTATTGTAAGAGTTGGATAAATATGTTAAATAAAATTGAATTTTTCATCTTATAGTGCTTTCTCGCATGATCTTTCTTAGTACAAATGATTCTAAAACCTTAGATTGAAGTTAAATATTTACATTCAATGACACCTTCTAGCTTAAGTAAATAATATCCCAAGCTCGAGTCTATCGTCATAGCCTGTATGTGTAGTGACATTTCTATCAACCCAACAACTTGGAATGACATGGTCAAACATTAACTTGAGTATGTGATTCCCTCCTAGGTTGGTAATCATGTGTGTACTAATGAGAATGTATTCTCTAAGGTAGTTCTCCTTGGGAAACTAACAATAAAAAAAGTGTAAAACATGATTGGACTGACACACATGTTAAGTGAAAGGTTTGGGGTGGCAAGGAACTTTGACTAACCTTGGAAGCCACCTTTAAGAGGTGACATCATAAATGAAATCCATACCCAATTTTTATTTTCATTTGGCTTTAATGGTGTAATGCTAAGGATTAATTGTGAAACTTAGTGACATATAAGTTATATTTAGTTGGTGAAAATGTAACTAAATAATGTTGTGCTTGGAAAAATGTAAATTTTAGATAGCTCACATAAGGTGTTCAAACCATTTTCTTGTGAGAAGAGGGATCTAAGTTGTGAAAATTGAATGTGAACTCTAACCTTTAAACGATGAATTACTCCATATTTTTTACCCACTTGTCCTATTAGGTAATAGATGTATGATGTGAAACTATGTGATCATGTCCGTACATATCAATCCCCTAAGATAGAAACCAGTAGTTTCATGAGGATACCAATGCCCCTATTAGAAAATATGTTACACAATTCATTACAAAAGGTATATGAACCTAGTTAGGGAGAAATAAAACCTCTTAAGTCAGACGTAAAATGATAGTGACGAAACCTAATTTAGAAACAAAAGGAAGTATGTTTCCATGTTAAGTGCCTTTGAACCCTTTTCTAATTGTTGGAGCACTACTATAATAGAACTATAATTTATTCTTGAACTTAGGGAGTGCAAGCATGAGATGTTATCCCTTAGGTAAATTGAAACATGATCTCTCTTGTAATGTGATTAAATGCTCTTGATGTGGGTAAAGAACCTAATTCATATAATACTTAGTGGGTACTAAATCAACTATCAATTTATAAGTGAGTGAAGTAAACGTGACCCTAAATACTTTAACAAAAAAATGTGAACGTCACATCCTTTGGGCTTACTCTTGTTCTGTTGTTGTTAGTTGAATTAATACAATCCTACACGCATATAGTTAAGGAGTAACCGTCCCTACCTGTATAACTATTTTGGGGCTTTATATTTCCTCTTGTCCATTGTTTTACACATGCATTGAGTAAATCATTCCTCTCTACCATCATTGGTATCAGAGCACAGGCGTATGCAACCCCTCCATTAGTGTATTCACGTAACATTTTGCATTAGGCAACACTGCGGTAGAGGATAATTGTAGCATTTGCAAATAGCAACAAACAAGGAGGCCGAGCCTTCCATTACTCCAAATCGAGCCCTCTCCACTAAGAAAACCATTTTGAGTTCATCATCCTTGTTTTGTGTTGCAACTGATCTTCTTCTTTGAAAAAACGTATGTGGTTTTTGTTTGGAAGACAATGTCATTGCATTCGGTCCCATCCTGATCAAGCGAGCCCACAAATGATAGTTTGAGGCATATCCATGCAGGTTGAGTCCTGTAAATTGGCTGAGAAAATCCCTACAGACATACAACCTGTGTAGCAGTGAATCAATGCCCATTGAAGAAAACAATTTTGCATTTCTTTGTGTGTTGTGCGTGGATGTGGTGAGCCATGAGGAGAAGTTTCCATGGAAGGAGCCCCTTTTAGGAAATAAGGGATAAAATATGCAGAATAATCCCTCACAGAATCGCAATAGTAGAAACTAATATGCAGAAATTATTACAGATCTGAAATAAAATTGCAGAACAAAATAATTCAACACAAAGAGACAATATTTAACGTGGTTCACCCAATTTGGGCTATGTCCACCAAGAATCACTTGCTCAGATTTTATTACAAGCCACTGCTCTCTCAATACAATACCCAGATCCGTTTGGAGCTATGCTCAACAAACTCTACAGAATTCATAGCCGAATTCAAAACACATCTGCAATGCATTTTCTTGTACATCTATCATATGCATAAGACCATATAAATAGACAACTGCTTAAGCAGTTTTACAAAACCGTGGGTATCAAAACCATGGGAAAAATCCGTCCCATAAACCTATGGGTCAAAAAAATCGCCCATATGAGAAAAGCACGTTTCCCGATATTTCGGGTGTAATTTTTCGAGGCCAAAAAATTTACGCCTTCATGAAAAGTGTACAGTACTCTTAGTGTACAGTCTTCAACACTTTCACACATGAAAACAGGCTCCACAACCTAACAATCTCCCACTTGGAGACTAGTTTTCCTCTGAGCAAGCTTCTCAACCCTTCACTAGTTTCTGTGAAGACCAACCAAAGTTGAACACAACTTCAATTTTTCCCTTGTGACCACCTTGGTCATCATGTCTGCAGGATTCTGACTGGTATGAATCTTCTCCAACTTCAACTTCTCTTCCTCCAAAGCTGTCCTAATGAAATGGTACCTTAACTGTATATGCTTTGTCCTAGAGTGGAAAGCAGAGTTCTTAGCTAGGTGTATAGCACTCTGACTATCACTATGCAGCTTACATTCCTCCTGCTTATGCCCCAACTCCTCAAGAAATTTTTGTAACCAAATCATCTCTTTGCTTGCCTCTGTGGCAGCAACATACTCAGCCTCTGTGGTTGACAAAGCCACCAGCTTCTGTAGTCGTGAAATCCAGCTCACTGCTGTCCCACCTACAATGTAAATATAACCTGTCGTGCTCCTCCTGCTGTCTACATCTCCAGCCATATCTGAATCTACATAACCACGTAAAGTGGTGTTTGATCCACTGTAGCACAAAACTATCCCCATGGTCCCTCTCAAATACTGAAGGATCCACTTTACTGCTTGCCAATGCTCTTTACCTAGATCACTCATAAATCTACTCACAGCTCCCACTGCATGGGCAATATCAGGCCTAGTGCATACCATGGCATACATCAAACTGCCAAATGCTGATGAGTAAGGTACCTTGGACATTTGGTTTCTTTCCTGCTCTGTCATGGGACACTGCTCCTTTGATAACTTGAAATGGCCTGCCAAAGGAGTCCCAACCGGTTTAGCATCCTGCATGTTAAACCTGTCTAATACCTTCTTAATGTACTCTTCCTGAGATAAACTCAACTTTCGTTCCTTCCTATCCCAAGTTATCCTCATACCAAGGATTTGTCTGGCTGCCCTCAAATCCTTCATATCAAAGGATTCACTTAGTTGTTTCTTGAGTCCTTTTATTTCCTGCATGTTTTTACCTGCAACCAACATGTCATGAACATACAAACATAGGATAATATAACTTCCATCCTCAAATTTCTTTGTATACACGCAATGGTCAGAATGACATCTAATATAACCTTGCTCCATCATGAAGCTATCAAACTTCTTATACCATTGATGTGGAGCTTGTTTCAAGCCATACAAGCTCTTCTTCAGTTTACACACCATCTCCTCTTTACCTTTGACCTCATAGCCCTCTGGTTGCTGCATATATAGTTCCTCCTCCAAATCACCATGGAGAAATGTAGTCTTTACATCTAACTGTTCTAAGTGCAAGTCTTCTGCTACGACTATTCCAAGAACAGTTCTAATAGAAGTCATTTTTACTACAGGAGAAAAAATCTCATCAAAATCTATACCTTGTTTCTGTGCAAACCCCTTGACCACCAACCGAGCCTTATATCTTTTCTTTCCTCCTTCTTCATCTTTAACTCTGTACACCCACTTGTTCTGCAATGCTCTTTTTCCTACTGGTAGCTCCACCAAATCCCAAGTCTGGTTCTCCATGAGAGACTTATGCTCCTCATCCATGGCTTGCTCCTACTTCTTACTGGCATCTACCTGCATTGCTTCATCAAAGCTCTCTAGCTCTCCACTATCAGTGAGTAATAAATAATAAAGAGAAGGAGAAAACCGTTCAGGTTCTTTTCTTACCCTAGAAGACCTCCTCACTGTAGGAGTTTGGGGTTCCTGTTCCTGAACTGATTCATGGGTGACTTTCCCATCCAGAAGATCCTCTACCACTACATATTCTTTCTTGGATTCTTCCCTGTTTTCCTGCAACTGTTGCTTATACATGAATTTCTCATTAAAGACCACATCCCTAGACCGAATGATTTTCTTGTCCTTAATACTCCAACATTTAAACCCAAAGTCATCACCACCATAACCAATGAAAGTACATTTTTCTGATTTAGCCTCTAGCTTGGTCCTATCATCCTTGTCTATATGAACAAACACTTCACATCCAAAGACTCTTAAGAAATTAATAATCAAATTTCTTACCATACCATACCTCCTCAGGTATGCCTCCATCCAAGGCACTTGAGGGTCCTCTGTTTATCAAGTACACAGCTGTGCTCACCACTTCTGCCCAAAAAGAAAGAGGCAGTCCTGCATGTAACCTCATGCTCCTAGCACGTTCCATTATTGTTCTGTTCATCCTTTCAGATACCCCATTCTGCTGCGGAGTTCCTGGAACCGTCTTTTGCCTGTGGATTCCATTCTTAGAACAGTAATCATTAAATTCATTGCTGCAATACTCCCCTCCATTATCTGACCTGAGACATTTTAGCTTAAGACCTGTTTCATTCTCTACCAAGGCCTTCCATTTAACAAAAGTGTCAAATACATCAGATTTATTTCTAATACAATAAACCCAAACTTTCCTTGTTGCATCATCAATAAAAGTAACATAATAACTTGAACCCCCAAGAGATGATACCTGAGCCGGTCCCCACACATCAGAATGTACCAACTCTAACTTACTCTCTTTCTTCGTAGGTCTGACCTTGAGAAACCTTACTCGCTTCTGTTTCCCATATATGCAGTTCTCACAGAAATCCAAACCTGTTTCTGTATATCCAGGCAAATTCTTCTTTATGATGTTTATGCCCTTATGGCTCATATGACCGAGCCTATAGTGCCATAATGTTGTATGTGCATCTGAAGCCACAAGATTACAATCATTAGTACTATCAGTGGTTAAATACAAGGTTCCAACCTTCTTACCTCTTGCCACCACAAGAGCACCCTTGGTAACCTTCCAAGAGTCTGTTGTAAATATCACAGTACAACCATCACTTCCCAACTGCCCTGCCGATATAAAATTTTGTCTTAATGTAGGCACATGTCTGACATCCTTCAATAGCCAAGTATTCCCATTCTGCATCTTAAGCTGAACAGAACCTTTTCCAACTATGTTGCAAGGATCATCATCACCAAGAAAAACATGCCCAAAATCCCCTTGAACATAATCAACAAAATAATGCCTATGTGGAGAAGCATGGAAAGAAGCCCCTGAATCTAAAACCCAAGATTCAGTAATATTGTGCAAAGAAAGAATCAAAGTATCCTGACATACATTACCCGTTGCCACATTTGCCTCCTTGTTTTCTTCTTGTTGTTTCTTCTTATCCCGAAGCTCCCAACAGTCCTTCTTTGCATGCCCAGGCTTTCCACAATTCTAGCAAACAGTCTTGTTCTTGGATTTTGACCTTGCCCGATCTTTTGATTTTCCACGGTTTCCTCTATTCTTCTGTCTCCCTCTAGTTTTCATTGTCAAAGCATTCCCTGAAGTAGAAGATTCCCCAGAGCTTTTTCTTCGCATTTCCTCACTTAGAATTACCCCTACAACATCCTCAAACTTCAACTTCGAGTTAGCTGGAACCGAGTTACTTACCGCCATTACCAGGCTATTCCAACTCTCAGGTAAAGAGCACAGAATTAATAAAGCCCTAACTTCTTCATCAAATTCTATTGTAACCGAAGCTAGCATATTCACAACCGTATTAAAATCATTTAAATGATCTGCTACTGAACTATTCTCAGACATCTTCATATTAAACAACTTTTTCATTAAAAATATCTTATTAGAGGCAGAGGGTTTTTCATACAACTTCCCTAATGCATCCATTAGATCTTTTGTAGTCTTTTCCTTTGAAACATTAAATAATACCGAAGATGCAAGACTCAGCCGGATCGTTCCAAGTGCCTTCCGATCCAGCAAATCCCATTCCACATCTGTCATACTCGAGGGTTTGTTCACCTTCTCAGAAAACGGAGTATAAAGATCCTTTTGATAAAGGTAATCTTCCATCTGCATCTTCCAAAGACTAAAATTCTACCCGTTGAATTTATCAACCCTAGATCTTCCTTCATCTGCCATAGCTCCCACTCAAGCTAAAAACTTTCCCTGCGATTCAACACTTCAGCAAACCAAACCTTGCTCTGATACCAATTGTTAGGAAATAAGGGATAAAATATGCAGAATAATCCCTCACAGAATCGCAATAGTAGAAACTAATATGCAGAAATAATTACAGATCTGAAATAAAATTGCAGAACAAAATAATTCAACACAAAGAGACAGTATTTAACATGGTTCACCCAATTTGGGCTACGTCCACCAAGAATCACTTGCTCAGATTTTATTACAAGCCACTGCTCTCTCAATACAATACCCAGATCCGTTTGGAGCTATGCTCAACAAACTCTACAGAATTCACAGCCGAATTCAAAACACATCTGCAATGCATTTGCTTGTACATCTATCATATGCATAAGACCATATAAATAGACAACTGCTTAAGCAGTTTTACAAAACCGTGGGTATCAAAACCATGGGAAAAATCCGTCCCATAAACCTATGGGTCAAAAAACTTGCCCATATGAGAAAAGCACGCTTCCCGATATTTTGGGTGTAATTTTTTGAGGCCAAAAAATTTATGCCTAAAAAATTGTGTACAGTACTCTTAGTGTACAGTCTTCAACACTTTCACACATGAAAATAGGCTCCACAACCTAACAGCCCCAGCTTGCACCAAGTAGATAAGTGGTGACTTATGTGGAGCCGTGTTAGCAAGGAGCTTGCATGACCCACCTGGAGGATCTCATCAGCAAGGCCACCGTGCCATCTACCTTTTATTTTTGCCCAACACGAGCACTCACCTTCCAGCAGAGCCATGTTTGACAGTTTCCAGTGTGTACATGTCACACATTTCCAATGCTGAGAGTGTTACGAGCAACCCTTATGCTGGGTCACCTCTGAGAGCCCAAGAGGACACCACCGACATCTATTTTACCTTTCTCAATGAATTTGTGAATACCAACAATGTCTTATTCGATGAATTGGTGCATCAAGGATTGTTTGACTATTTCTGGTTCAACGTGTGTTGTCAATCATACCGAATCCATGAATAATTGGAGTGCAACTATGATGCAGATGATGAACACGAAGTAGAACACCCATAGGAGCGTCCGCGTCTCACTGCACAAGATTATAGAGCCCATCTTCGTGATAGATTCCTTCACTAAAAAAATATAAACCGTTTTTGAACAATCAATAAATAAAATATAATTGTGAGTTTTTTAAAAATGTATGCACCTCGCATTTTGTTCTTGGATGCCTAGTTGCTAAAAGGGCCAAATTTTGCCACATGGAAAACCAAGATGCAGATGATTCTTAAGTTTGAAGATCTTTAAGGGATCGTTTTTGGAATGGACATCGATCCCATAGACGTTGATCTATTGGCTAAGTATGGAAAGGTCGATGCAAAAACATTAATTCTTATCACTCTAAGCCTTTCTGATGAGGTTGAACCTCACATTCGGGAAGCAACCACTTCCTCTATGTCATTGGTTGCATTGTGTACCATCTATGAAGCCAAGAATCTGACGACGATGCTACATATTCAGAAAAAGCTCCACATGATGAGTATGCATGATGGAAAATTAGTAGAAGCCTTTTTGTGGTGTGTGGCCGAGTTATGCATATAACATTCTACTCTCTGTGAACCGGTGGACGACAAGTTGTTAGTCCTTCTCACCTTGCAAGCTCTTCCTTCCCGGTTTCGAACATTGATGACCACGTTGACCATCACGTAACAGGAGGTGATTTTTTCCAAACTAGTGATTATCTCCAACAGGAAGAATCAATTCATAATGTTCAAGAAGCCTTCGAATACAAGGCTCTCATCACGAGGAAAAAGCATAGCAACAAGCCTCAAAAAGGGCTGTCAGCCCCCCAGAATCAGAAGCAGCATCCACAATAGCAACCTTCTTAGCGGCCACCACAACGGCCATGCCAGAAGTAGCAGAACAATAAGGCGGATCAATGGTGCCACATTTTCTCCATGAATATGCACACGACTGTGAATTGTTATTACAACGGTCACAAGTATGGAAACTCTGGCAAAGAGAGCACTTCTGGAAAAGGATATTCCAAGAAATCCCAATGGCGTACTCATAATCAGAGGTAGAAGGGTCATATTGCTACTCAGCAGGATGCCTCCTTCGATGAAGAGGTTCCAGACACAACTCATTCAGACATTGTCCCAGTCTCACAAACTTTGCAGTGGTCAAAAAGTTTCTGGTTGATTGATTTGGGTGCCAGTAAACACATGACTAGGAATAAGAAGTTGTTCCATACCTTGAGTGACCAGCCCACTGGAGATCGGATCACCATCATAGATAATCAGGAGTATATTGCGGTGGGGATTGGTGATGTCATCATTCCTCTTTGGACATGAAGATGTACACTCACGAAGGTGCTATATGTTCCAGGTTTGACCTCAATTCTCTTGTTTATGAGTTAGCTTCTTAATCATCAAATGCAGGTTGAATTATTTTTTGAGAAAGGTGTCAAGCCCTACATCATTTTCTAGGGAGACTCAATTATTGCTCGAGCATTTATGAAGGGCCATCTATTTGCACTTGATGCGGTCACTTCATCTAACATTACTCTCTTTGCTTCAATGGCGGAGTCCACTGCACTATGGCACTTTTGATATGGTTGTCTTTCTGTCGGGGCTTTGCATCAACTCAGTGCCATGAAATGGTAAGAGGGCTTCCTCCACTCTCCCATTCCTTACCTTTTTGCTTGGGATGTCTTGTGGGAAAACAACACAAAGGTCTGTTCAAACAGAGCTCTTATCATTATACGGAGCATCTTCAGGTTGTACACACCGATCTGTGCAAACCCCTGCCACCTAGCTTTCAAGGTTTTGAATACTTCCAGCTCATCATTGATGATTACTAATGGAAAAATTGGGTATATTTTCTCCAGAAGGAGAGTGAGGCATTTGCCAATTTCCAAACCTTTTACCAGTAAGCCACCAGGTAGTCTGGGAAGCCTCTCCTTCTCCTCTGCTTAGATCAAGGGGGGAATTTGTATCGAAGAAGTTCTTAGCATATCTGACGTAGCATGGTATTCAGCAACATTTGACTGCACCCTACACTCCCCAACAAAATGGGATTTCTGAGAGACACAATAGGACTGTCATAGAGATGGCTCATTGTATGCTCTCCACCACCAAGTTAGAGGATCAGTTTTGGGCCGAAGCAGTGTAGACAATAGTGTATCTACTCAATCGGGCACCCACGAAGATCTTGCAGAACAAGACAAAAAAAGAGGTATGGAGTGGTCATAAACCTTCGATCTTTCATTTGAGATTTTTTTGTTGTACTGCATATATGCATGTTCCAGATAAGAAAAGGCAGAAGATCAATCCAAAGACACTGCCATGTGTTTTCTTGGGGTATAGTAGTACCTCAAAGGCATATCGTCTCATGGATCCTGAGACAAAAAAAATCTACGAGAGTCGAGATGTGGTGTGTGATGAGTCATCCTTTGATTCCCTACCACACAATTTGGAGATCTAGTACCGACCTCGTCACATAGATTGCTCACACATCCAGATGATGGGCAAGATGATTATTTTCAGAGAGAAGAAGAGCTGAGTGGAGAATTATTTTTTGATGTAGGTACACTAGAAAACACATATTCACATCAGCAACAGCAACACCAACGTCTGAAATGGGTCAAGAATACTATTAGGGATGCACACCTGAACTCACTTCTAGGTACTTCTACGGGAGTCAGAACACGAAGTTAACCTAGATATGAGGGAAATTTTACACTCATGAGTTCAGTTGTTGATAGCACTGAACTTGACATTATTCGTGAGGCATTAGACCAACCATAGTGGAAATAGGATATGGATGTTGAATATGATTCCCTACTTCAGAATCGGATGTGGGAACTTGTCGATCTGCCTCCAGGTAAGAAATCCATTGGCCGCAAATGGATTTTCAAAAAAAAATATAAGGCAGATAGTTCAACCAACAAACACAAAGCATGACTTATTGCAAAGGGTTATTCTCAGCAAGAAGGAATTGACTATGATGAGACCTTTGAACCCACTGCGAAGATCAAAACCATTAGAGTTGTCTGTGCACTAGCGGTACAAAATGGATGGAAACTTCAGCAGATGGATGTCAAGAGTTCTTTTTTGAATGGTGATCTAAAAGAAGAAGTATACATAGCCCAACCTGAAGGGTTTGTAGATGAGCATCAACCACACAAGGTATGTTGTCTGATAAAGTCACTTTATGGACTCAAACAAGCACCTAGGGCATCGTGGATATCAATTGATGATCACCTATTGCAGCATGGATTCACTCGTAGCCCCTCAGATACAAATTTGTATATCAAGAAGGTAGGAATAGAGATTGTTATTCTAGTTTTGTATGTAGATGATCTTGTGATCATAGGAAGTTCTGACAATCTTGTAGATGATGTAAAGAATGATCTGAAGAAATCCTTTGACATGAACGATTTGGCGCTACTTCACTACTGTCTTGGCTTAGAAATATGGCAGAAGAAGAATCATCTCTTCGTCTCCCAGATGAAATATGCCAAGACACTCCTGGAGAAGTATGGAATGTCAGATTGTAAACCAATGTCCACACCTATGGAAAAAGGTTTGCAATTATCTAGATTCCAGGATTCACCACAGGTAGATGGCACTCACTATAGGCAGCTTGTGGGGAGTCCAATTTACTTGACTTATACCAGGCCAGATCTTTGCTTTGCAGTGAGCTATCTTGCTAGATTTATGCAGGAGCCGAAGAAATGTCATTGGATAGTAGCAAAGCATGTGTTGAGATATGTCTGAGGTACAGTTGACTTTGGTCTGGAGTATCAGAGGAACACTCAGTTCTTATTACAGGGATATACAGACTCGGACTATGCAGGATTCGTTGATGACGTGAAATCGACTTCAGGGTATGTTTTTCATCTCAGATCTGGGCCTATCTCATGGATTACAAGAAGCAAACTGTTGTTGCTCTCTCGTCCACTGAGGCTGAATACTGTGCCGCACGAGGAGCTGTGTGTAAAGTGATTTTGTTACATCGCATTCTTGCAGATATAGGGATTCCTGAAGAGAAACCTCCCATCATTCACTGCGATAATCAAGATGTGTTGAAGCTTGTGAAGAATCTTATTTTTCATGAACGAACAAAGCATATTGAGGTCAAATGTCACTACATTCATGAACAGGTCTTTAACCACCAAATTCAGCTCCAGTACTGCCCTACTGATTTTTCAGGTTATAGATATTCTCACGAAGCCTCTCGGCAAGGTGAAGTTTGATTTTTTTAGGGGATACGTATGTAGGAACAATGTATTAATGGGGGGAATGCTAGCTTAATTAATACAATCCTACACGCATACGGTTAAGGAGTAACCATCCCTGCCTGTGTAACTATTCCGGGACTTTATATTTCCTCTTGTCCATTGTTTTACACACGCATTGAATAAATCATTGCTCTCTTCCATCAGTTGTGTAATGAAGGTATGATAAGGATCAAGATGCATGCTCTTGGGAGTGAATCATAGGGATAATACTGTATAGCCTTGTGGGCAAATAAAAATCCTACTAATGAATGAACAAATTAAACAAGTAATTAAAATAATGTAGATGACCCTTATTTAGTGAGATAAACCGAATGTTAAATGTTAAGCAATATAGAGGATATATAGAAAAAAGGAAAAAGGGAATGTATGATTCACATATTATGCACCTTTCTAGAACTTATGTTAAAATTTGAAACATGATTGTAATAAATGTCTAATCCAATATATATATATATATATAATATATATATCGTGACGTGGGAATGACCCTATCCATAAGTTTATGCTATAGTTGAATCATCATGTTGGGCCCTGTCTTTTGGAAGAGAAAGGGGTCTTGATATGCTTCACTTGTTTTCCTTAAATCTATGTGGGTTAATATTTTTGCAACTATATCATGTGTTGTGCATAGTCCTAATGATATCCTGTAGTGTCGTGTGTGCTACAATGTAAGTAAAAAATAATTTATTCCCGTATTTTTACTGTTGTATTCATGTGTGTAAAAATGTGGGCGTTACAGAAATTCCATCCAAAGAGTTACTCACATTAAGGGAATGCCCACGATAGGTGGAAGCTGGTAAAGATCACTAATCAACATCGATGATCTACCACCGATTTCTGATGTTTTGAAACAGGGGAAAGATTCATAGATTTGAAAGTAGATTTTGGAGAGCAATTTGGGTCTGATGAATCTCATTCCATTAATAAGAATATACTCAACATTATTGAGGGAGTCTTGAAAAGAAGACAAAACTTGTCCTTCTAAATGGTTGAGTTCTTTGACAAGTATGCGGAGAAAAACATGTATTTATGATGTTGAAATGTTTAAGGAAACCACAGTAGTAGGTACAAGTAAAAGAAGGGGTAAATTAATCTAATATCTTTCTATTACAAGTGCTCACCTGATAGTATTAATGAGATATGACTTTCCTATCCCAATGACACCTTGAATTAATAATATCAATATTGGTTTATTTGTTTTATGCAAGAAATATTGGAGAATGGTATCAAATGCCAGTTCTTACCCTGATAAGAAGGTTGAAGGAGGTGTTATGGAGAGCATGCAACTGTGAGTGATATTGGTAATGATCCTTTTGATTTCTGTAAAAGACGGAGAAATCTCTAGAAAAGAATGTGGAACTATATGAGTGCTCCACTTGTGTTAGATGTAAAAGTCTTTACGCCCCAACATATAAAGACTGTCAAGTCCCATGCCTTTTATGGGTTGGTGTTGTGAAAAAGGGTGCCACTCATCGAAATGAGTACGAGGATCTGTGGTATCATCGGATTCAAATTCAGAAATTGAGCTATATTAGGGGGCGCATTGGACCGGTGAACATGCCATGGCTGGTAATTATTCTAAAATAGGTGCCAAGATGAAATAATTTCGTCAGGTATGGTGCCAACATCTGAAGAAAAAATGTGAAGGGCTCATATAAAACACGCTCATTCCAACAAAAGAGTTCAAAAGATGCTAAATCTATTGCATGCACTTGAAATAATCTTCAGTAAACTATAGTTCCCGGTAAAATTTAAAAACAAAAATTAAAAAAAAGATAGTGGGAAGGGATGTGGGAGTAGGTAGGATGGAGTGTGGCAGGTGTGTGTAGGGCATGCGCTTCCCAAAGAACCATTTATATCTTTAATTTTTCCTGCATTATAATAATGCCTGCAATTTAATTTAGATCCGTAGGATTTGACCTTGGTGAATCCAAGTTAAAATTGTAAATTTAGTAGAAAATGCTTAGTTTCAGCGATGACAAAATACAGGGGACATGGTTTCCTCTCAAGATAGTCGCATTGTTTCACCATGCATCAAACAGGTCTCCAACTTGATCAGTTTGCATTTTCCTGCGCACTTCCAGCCTGTGCCAAAATATGATCTCGTTAACAGGGTTTGAACGTCCAACCAAGAAGAAAAGATCGAGGATGTTTTGCGAGTTGTTGTAGTTGTAAGTGCTCTAGTAGGTATGTATGCAAATGTGGAATCATGCGCTTGGCATATTAACTATTCAACTAAATTCCTAAAACCTGGCATGATGGACTGCAATGATGGCAGAATATGTACAAAATGGGTTTGTTAAAAAGGTCGTGGAACCTTTCAAGCATTCCAAATCTAGGCTTCACGGCCTGTGCCAACATCCTCTCACTCTCCTCGCGCTTTATTCGTGTCGAGCCATATATGGAGCAACTCGCAATAGTGGGCAAAGAAGGTTGCTTGACTGAGTCCTCTCCAACCCCTCAAAGTGTGAAACTCTTCTCAACATCCTCCTTCGTTATGTGAGAATGCGAGCCATGGTATAGGGTATACACAAAATGGTTTTGTTGAAGCAGATTTGAAAACTTTCCAAGCAAATCTAATGCACAGGTGACCAACCTGACTAGTCTACCTCTACTAGCATCGTCCCTACATGTGCCAAATGGGAGCCTTGGGACAGGGCGTGGAGATTCGTCAAAAAAACAATTGCAGTGGGTTTTGTCAAACGTGATTACAAGTATCCTATTAGACATGCACACAAAATGTGGATGCACAGACTATGCGCACCAACATTTTGACAAAATGTGTTTAAATAAATGTATTCTAATGGAATTTACTAATTGCAATGCAACAAATTACGTGGGAGTCCTTATCAACCAATGCAATTGTTTCACCAAATGCAACCAACAGGTGTCTACTAGATCAGTTCACCTTTGCCATCACATTTCTTCAGGCCTGCATTGAAATAGGAGATCTTCAATAGGGTGCGCTCACCAATCAAAGCATATAGACTAAAGGTTTTTTTTTTTTATTTGGATACATATACCCTGGTAGTCATGTCTTCTGAATGCAAAGGGAATAGACGCAACACTTGAATTATTTGACTAAATTCTATGATAGACCAGAAAAGATGAAGGGGCTTTAATAGATTCAGAGTATTTCTTCTTGCATTTTTGGTATCGTGTCTTCTCAGGTCTTTCAATGGTCTCAATGTCACACAACAGGTGGCTAAGTAGCTCAGAGATGTGTGAGATGTTTTAGTTATAAATACCAGGATCACAAATAAGAAAAATGGTGGAATTGTGGGTGCGTGCAAGTTGTTTGAAAAAATGCCTATTAGAGATGCAAAACCAAATGCTATAATTTTGACAGGTTTAGTCCACAAGCATGGTCTCCCTTACCTTAATATTTTATAATTTTCGTATAATTTGGTTATTCATTTGTAATAATTTTTTTTAAAAATAAAATATGAAACCATTGGATATGATACAATTGGATATTATAATCAGGGTATTAACTTGAAATAATAAAAGTCCTCCTGATGATTTACCTTACTGACTTACAAATTTGACAGTCATCTGTGTTTCTTCCGCAACCTTACACATTTCTATCTAAGGTATCAAATTAGATGGTTGTGTCCACCGGTATTGGTGAGTGTGAGATGATTCGTGAATAAAATAACCATTTTTGTCTACCTTGGAAAGTTAGAATAAACATAATTTTCTATGCGGGAGTCAGTTTTAGCCTAAGATTGACCCCGATTGACTATTGTTTCTTCCTTCGCCGCTTCTCTAGGAGCCCGATTACCCCGTTTTGCACTTTTAGGAGACTGTTAAAATTGAAAAGTTGGTTTCTGTATCGGCTCGCCATTTGAACCCTGAACTATGAAATGGTTGTCCACCTTCGCGAACCTCTAGTATTTTAACTACATAGTTTCTATGAACCTTCAATTTGGGAGAAACAGATTACTGGTTAGTTCAGACAAGGGGATTCGTAGGCCTCTGGTCATTGTTTGACTAGGTCAAACTTGGCCATTTACGACCGGTGGTTCCTATTATTTCTCAAAAGTGCACCCTTGTTGAGAGATGACAATAGGGGTTCTAAGCTTGCCTTATGTCTCATTCTGTAGATATAATGGAAACACCTCAGGTCTGTGGGTATACCTATTGTTGAGGTGAGTCTCTAGTATCAAGTTCGGTTCCTTATTAATGTATCCTAAAATATTTTTTTGTGGTTTTTTACGATAAAAAGATTGCTGTAACTGAATTGAAATGAGGTGATTTACTAAATTGATTGAGAACTTTGACTAAGAATGTTGAATTTTTTTGCAGTCATACACAATTGGCAACTCAAAACATCATTTTCAGATGGAAAGGGTTGATGGATGGATGTAATAAAGAAAGAAAAGAGAAATGAAATGTCACTTTTCCCATTTCAGAATGCCTATCTACTGCTTAGCACATCTTTCCAACTCATCTCTATCATGATCGTGCACTAGATCCCTCAGGAAAAAGTGTAAGACCTTGACACAAATGGGAAGGATGCAATAAGTAGAAGATGGACATACCAAAGCTTGTAGAGGGACAATCCACTTCAGGGATGAAGTAGGTTTCAACTTATCTTTGTGCACATTTTAGTTTTTATCAGTTATCTTAAGTTCATTAATTATGATTAAATGAAAGGTTCCAAGTGTGTATGATTTGTATTTTTTTCAATTTACATCATGTAAATGAAAGAATAATGAAAAATAAATAAAGTTACAACTCATCACATGAAGAAATTCTCATTTATTTCATAATTGTTAAGTACAGTGAACTCACACAAGCCGTGAGAATAACTTTTCAAAACAAGAACATAAATGAAAGTAATTATAGGTAAAGTTGTGAACAAAAAAAGAATGGAATCCATCATTTCCTAGATTTCCATCAGTTTAGGTTGAGTTGTTATCCTCACTACTCCTCTCCACCATCTTCACCCATTGCTACCATTGTACCTAAAAGAGAAAAGATGTTTTGTTAGAGCTCTGGATTTCAATTTTACTGTATTCACAATTTTTAATAACTAGACTTTCAAGTAATGCACTCAAAATTAGAATTACAGAAAGGAATGCAGAAAATCAATTTCAGTAAGCATGAAAAAAGAAGAGATCAACCTGATGATAAAAGAGAAGCCTATGGATTTCATATTTTCTAATAGATTGATAAGTGTGTAGGTATAATTTTAAAAAGATCACATATCAGAGTGGGAAAACCATCATCTTCCAAAATGGAAGTTGTTTTAAGAAATGGTAGAATCACAAAAATCACTAGTAGGAATCAATCTATAGATGAATCCACTAGAATTTAACACAAAGAAGAACATGTAATTTTGAATAAAATCAATGATCAGCTATCAGGTACAAATACTAAATATTAAAGTCCCTTTAAAGATGTAAGATATAGTAATAAACTTATGGTACAAAAAGTGAGTCATGAATTCATTCAAAGAGAGTCTTGTGTATAAAGCTCCAAAAAGAAATAACTAAAAAAGGATATAGCATGCAATAATGAAGCAAACCAGCTTAAAATAATGGCAAGAAGACCTTTTCAAAGGAAATGATCACGAAGAGTATAGTTCTATAGATTGTAAATTTACGAGCTACAGATAAAGATATGAAATCATTGTTTAAATAATACATTTTCAGATTCACTACATTTCTATCAAGATAGAGCTCCAGAGCCATCATCTCAAATCAAATTAAATATAAAATTCCAGCTAAAAAGTAATGATTATAGTCATAGCTCAAACCAGTGGATTCCAGCTAAATTGTGCTTCTTCTAAGGGCTTGTAGTGTACACTGTCTAAGTATTTTGAAGATGCATCTATATCTATGGGAGCTAAAATTTCAAATGCTCTTGGTTCTTTTTCAAGGATTTCTTATGAATTCGAAACATGATTATGAATAGGATCTAAGAAGTAGCAACTATTACTGTATTAAATGCAAGGTCTGGATTTGAATCTGGCTTCATCGATTAATGTTTTGCATTTACGGTTTTAAGATGTAGAAAATTCTCATATATAGCTCATAATCAAGAGAAGATATCATTGTATCACTCTCAACTAATAGAATAAAACAAGATTCATTCTATAGAAAAAAAATGTTTCTTATTACTGGCTTCACCAAGGTATCCATACAATAAAGGAGATGTAACACAATGAATGAAGAACACTTTCAACTATGCAGATCATAGTAGTTTATTTAAAGGACTAACATGGTCAAATTTAAATCTATAGGTGCGAAGGACTTTTTTCTATAAATGTTTGAATAGGAAAATTATATTTTATCATGTAACCTATAGATACAAATGCCATCAACAAAATTAATTCTAGAATATGAAAATATTTCAGGCATAGAAGCATCTTATTCAATCTAAGGAAATTCATTTAAAATAGCATCTTTGAATTAGGAGACCAACTTTCAAGGTTCAGATTTCAAAAAAATTGGTAGCCTTTAAAATATTCTATTAAAAACAAAAATCAATCAAATGTACGTGTCAAGATATAAAAATAGAACAATTTTAAGAGGCAGATTCAAAACACAAACTCCATTGCAAAGGGTAGGTGGTTGCAAAGAGATTGTTATCAAATTTTTCCCCTCTGGAAAAATTGGGAAAACGTGACTCCGCACAGAAAAATAAGGGATCGATTCAGCCATAAAAGCTCACACTTCGCGATTGGCCGAATAGGTTGAAGAGAGCCCACCACGTTGTAGAGGAGTTCGGGAAATGAAGAAACTCCGAAGTCTAAAATTTAGACTTTGGTGGTGAGGTCATTTAAAGATAGGTGCAAGCTAAAAATTTTGAAACTCAAACTCTGAAATTTTGACATCAAGATTTTAGGAGTTTAGAGTTGGTAGTAGGGTCAAGCGCATAAATAGTTCCCAAAACCCAAACCCCCAAAACCCTGATACTCAAACCCCCGAAACCCGAAAACCTGAAATCCATGAAACCCAAACCCCCAAAACCCCAAAACATGAAACTTCGAAACCTAAAACACCGAAACCAAAAACCCCCAAAACCTAAAATCACCGAAAACACAAAGGTCCAAAACCAAAAAGTCTAAATTTTGGACATAGGGGTTTCGGAGTTTCAGAGGTTTCATGAGCTCAGGTTGATGAACAATAACTCGAAGTCCGAAATCAAAATGACCAAAGTTCTAAACCTCGAAAAATTGAAATTTCAGATTTCGAAGGACTCGATGCAAATTCAGAGTTCAAAAAAATCAGAGATCACCACCCACATTTATTGCAGTATGTTACCTTCATCTTCAGATGGCCATAAATTTTGATTAGATGCTCAGATTTACACCAAATCTAAATTTTTTAAAATGAAGAAATATTGTTCATCATTTTAGAGAGTGTTTCCAAGTTTTCCACCTACTAAAATGATGAGGAATGGGTTTCCTTTCTTCTCCAACAAGGAAAATTACATGGACGTAATGGTTTTACAATGGCATCGATCATTGTTGTAGGTGGTTTTACTGAATTTTTGGGTTGTTGAAGAAATATTTCAAATTATTCTCTCTCCCTTCTCTCATTCTTCACATATATTGTAAGGAGGGACTCATTTCAAAAGGTTAGACACCTTGTATATACCCATCCCTTCTTATTCTTTTCTATAAGATATTTGGTGGAGATTCCAAACCTCCCTACTATACATTGTAATGTAAAATCTATGCCTTTGGCCAAAAATGTGATGTATTGGATCAACTTGACAGTAATAAAATTATATCTGTGGATGTTTCAAACCCTCTTCTATGTTCTATTCAATCTTCCTGATCTTTCATTCCATGCAATTTGATTGTGTACTATTTTTTTTTTCATTGGAAGATTCTAGTTGTGTTGTGTTTATTGTGTAGGTTTTTCAATACTCCTTCTTGGTGCATCACCTTCCCATAGAGTGGGATTTAATTTTCATGCATTTCCTCTAACTTTGTCTCCGTGGGAAAACATTAGAATAGTGTTAAATTTGCAACTCTCTGCACTTTGGAGTAGTTGGCACTAGGATAGGTTTGGAAGTTGGCCTTCTTCGGAGGGTTATTCCAATTGCAAAGTCCCACACTTTTGGATAACTCCATGTTTGAAGAATCACACTGACTACCTTAACCATTAACTTACAAGCAATCATTGGTTTTGTGATTTCTCCATAACAAATATCGTTACATACATGATACCTCACCTCTCCAATACATGAGCTCAAATTCACTAAAGAGAAAATGTAGGGATGGTCTATCAATTTTATACAAGACATTGAATAAGCAAATGGTGAGCCATGTATAAATTAGAGAAATATATATTTTTAGATTAGTAAGCAAATTAGAACTAAAACTCAAGAAATTGTACACATATTACCACAAACATTTCAGATTTTACATATTCAAGGGAAATCAAAGCTTATTTACATGTATAATAAAATATAAATTCATGATTTTGTAGCAAGATCTCGAACAGGAAACAATTTTTGAACTAAGAGCTAAATGAAAACAAAAGGAAAAGTTATCCTGATGCATCTTGATTTCATAGATTTTAATCAAGTAACATACAGATCCGAGCTAAATCAACTAGACCATGATAACATCTAAAACAATAGCTAAAAAACACCAAGCTGAAGTGCAAAAATTTAGAAGTCAGAGATTCATGTATGTAAACGGTATCCATGGTGGCAATCAAGAAAAACTAGAACCATATCTAATGCAAATACGAACCTAAAGTCCCATAAGTGGTAGCTAAAGTACTATAACTAAATGAACCAAGTCTGAGGAAAGATTCGGAAAAACTCATAAAGCCAGAATCAATAGTCCCATAGAAAAAACAAAATATCAACCCAAAATGAAATAATGCCGACCCATTAGAGATCTAAAGGCACTAACCCCAAATGATAAAATATTAGAAGATGTCAAGATTGAGGTCAACAACTTACCTTTTTTGTCTAATTTGAAGAAACTTTCGAGAGGAGTTAAGAACAAAATAAAATAACAACTATCCAGAACAAATTCATGCTCGTACAACCACCCATAAGCCTCAATTTAGTAAATTAGTGATACAACCAAAGTAGGAACTCAAGGCCCAAGGATTCATTTAATGGAGATCACTTCATAAAACACCACAACAATGGAAAAATGGCAGAGAATACAAACTTAATGTTAGAAACTTCACAGAAGAACTAGAAAAAGCTCAAAATCAAAATGATGGCTGTCTAGGAAATTTTTTTGCAGAGCTTCACCAATCTTAATGGAGCTCATGAAAAATGACTAAAATGATTATGGTTTCACCCTTTTTCCCTACCTAACTGACTAGGATTTAACTTAATTCAACCCAGAGTAAAAGATGCATACATGGAAGCATGAAAAAAACCCTAATTGTAACCAGGGTAAAAATATCACTGAAAAAATCATATGGGTTAGGATCTTCTGCAAGAAGGGGATCATTTTATTTACATAATTATTATATTTGACTTTAGATAAGACTATAGAATGTGCCATGTGAAACTCAAAGGGGGTCAAATGATTAATGTTTCTATGGTCTATGCCACAAAATGTGTAAAAGGACAAATATTATATGATATGTTCCATGTAAAAACTACTCCAATGATTATTAATCATAATATATGCCAATTCAAGGAGGGATCTATGATAGGATCAAACTATACCAATCATCTAAAGATAACAAAGGTGCATGATCAAAATTATAGATCTCTGATTTATTATTGCCACCTTTACAAGAAAAAATATTATTTTACACATGTATATGTCAGAAAAGACAAGGAGTTTTGTTTTGCATGTGATCACAAAATACAAGTTATATGCATGCAAAGACAAGTGGTGCTAGAAGACAAAGACCAACCCTTGTACAGGTGTCACATCAGTGCACTAGAAGATAAGATAAGTATGATTATTTAATCATTCGGCTAAAAGACAATCTCATGCATATTGAAATGACTTGAAGATGAACAAAATATCAATAATAGAAGCAAATTATTCAGCCAAACACTTCTATATTTCCAAAAGAGGCCGTACCTTTTCATGCATAGAATTGGAAGAGTCGATGTAGTTTGACTTGGTGTATTTTTGGATATTAAGATTATTTTTCCTCTTGATGTATGATGTGTTATCCCTTATTTATTATTTATTCAAAGGAAAAGGCTAAAATTATTATGCACGACTTAGTCTATTTTTAGGGGGCTGGGTGAATAATTTTTTCTATATAAGGTGTACATTGCCAAAGCACACAAGGGGGGAATTATTACAAGAGGACATTTTTACTAAGAGTTAAAGCCATTGGCCATTTTTTCCCTTGAATGATAACTAGTTATTGTGTTTCTAATTATTTACAGTGGTGTGTATATTTTATTAACTCTTTTGAATGTTAATTCCCTGAGTTAATCAGCTGACCTTGCTACAAATTTTTGTGTTTTCTACATAGTCTTAGTGTGCATGGTAGCTGCACTGTTGTGATTTATTCATCAACACATAATTTTTTCCCTTAGGACCAAGATGAAACCCATTGGATCATGCTTCATTAATTTGTTCTCAGTATATTGTGCATGTTTTCTTAGTCAAAACTCTCATCAATTTTTGTGTATTCCCGCATTTAAATTTAAGTTATAGCCATCTTTTTACCCTTAAGACCCCCCCAAAAAAAGTTTAGGATACATAAATAAGGAACCGGCCTTGATATCGAAGACTCACCTCAACAATAGGTATACCCACATACCTGAGGTGTTTCCATTGTATCTACAGAAGAGAGAGATAAGGAAATCTTAGAACCCTTGTTGTCATCTCTCAACAAGGGTGCACTTCTGAGAGATAATAGCTTTAGAAAATCATCTGCCAATCATACATTGTTTGCCAGTTCTAAATTCCGTAAGTCCCTATGGATTCTTTTTATATAGGTGGACACGTAGGAATTTTACCATCATGAATTTTCTTACCAGAAGATATTTTCTGAATGCACTTTCTTAGCCTCCAAGCCAAAATCGGGCATTTTTGCAATTAGCAAGAAAACGTAAAAAGAAAGTTGTAGGACCCCCTTCAAGTAACCAAACCACCATGGAAATTTTTTGACACTTGTAAATAACTATTTGGAACTTTACCTTGTGGCTTATTGTGTGAAATTTAAACTTTTGAGAAAATAGTGTTTCTCTCTCCTTGGTTAAGAAATGAAGTGAAATGAAATGAAATGAATATGTATCTCTAACCCTCTACCTTAGAATGAAAATGTTTAGTATGTAAATGGGAAACTAAAAATGTAACTTATGCTAGATCTAGGTGGATTCCATGTCAGCGATTTATCGTTGATTTCATGCTCACATGGTCTTGCAGGTATGCAAGTAAGATGGTGAAATGACATGGGTGCGATTCGTTGTATATTGTTAAATTTTATGTATGTTAATGGAAAGAAATTTTTATTTATTTTTATGTTATAGCAAAGTTATTTATTGAGATTCGCTATATGAATGAGATGCTAGTTTAAGGGGTGCTTTGGGAAACATACATTTAACTATAGGTGTAATTTTGATTCAAATTGGCATATGGTAAAAAGGGGGTTGGATGTGCATGTTAAGTAAAATTGTAGAGGATAATTCTACATTTTACAAAGTATTGAAAGGTTTATTAGTGAATTTTTGTAACATTTTACAGATGTTAGTGTTTAAGAGAAATATTCATCTATATATGGGTGTTATTTTTATTCCAAAATTTATACTGTAAAATTTGGATAAATGTGTTAAACGAAATTGAAGTTAATAGTTTATAGTGTAATTCCAGTGTGTAATTGATGATTATATAATTGGTGTGTTGACTTTATTACTTTGAAACATAATAAAGAGATCAAAATTAAATAGTCAACCCTAGTATACAATTCAAGTATAACTACTCTTCTTGTATGATTTATTTTAGAATAGAAAACTAAAACCTTAGGACAAAGTAAAATTCTTACGCTTGATAACACCTTCTAGATTAAATAAATAGGATCAAAAGTTTGAGTTTATCATTGTAGCTTGTATGTTTAGCGACATCTTCGTGAACCTGATGCTTAGGAGTGACATGGTCAAACATTATCTAGAGTATGTGGTATCCTTCTAGGATTGGTAATCGTGTGTGTAGCAAGGAGAATGTTATTTTTCCTTAAGGTAGAATACAAAAAAGTTGATACATATAACGCATTCATGTTATCATCATGTTGACTATGATTTAGCATTTGATCTAATCTCGTGATCTTGTTTATATTGATAAAAAGATAGCATTGGCATGTTGCAGTTGAAATCATTGTTTAGTTGAGATGATGATTTAGTTATATGAGGAGGGCTATTGATTGACCTATGTATATTTTATCTTTGATTTATTTGATGTGGCCACAAGGTTGAAGGACGTATTGTGTGATTTTGTAGGTAATTATATCACAACAATCAAAAAAGGGGTTAAGAGACCAACCATAATGAAATACTGGATAGATACAATGATGGTTACCATGAAAACTTGTTTAATAGTTTTGTTTTGTTAGGGGGTCCCCATGGGGAGGGGGGATGACCTCCAAATGTGACCATGATATTTGTGTGTAATTCTTTCCATTTTCTTTCATTTAATTGTGGAGTATGTAATTAAATTTTCGATGTAATTGTAATTAAATTTTCGATGTAATTGTTTTTAATCATTGTTGATTAATGTGTCTTATTTAAGTAATTTAATCATGATTATTAAATTAATTGGGGATGTGATAAAAGGGGACCATTTATTAGAGTATTTGGTCTTTTGGATTTTGTTATTTTATTGAGTGTAATTGAGTTTGAGTGTTGTACACTCTACCTTATTTGGGAAATTCGGATTTGGGCTTAAGGGTCATTTTGTTAGCCTTGTGGGACAAGTTAAGCTTGTCTCACACCTCTTAATTTTATATACCAATCCTACCTATGGATTGGTGGGTCAAAAATATACCCCATTATGTGTTTTGTAAGGTAAAAAGTGACATTTATTGCACTTTTTTTACACGGGTTTTAAATTATGTCCTTAGGGGGTGTGAGTTTGGATTGTGTGTGTAAGAGGCTTGTAATTTCTCTCAACCACCAATTTATTGTGCCTTGGGGTTGAGGTTTGACTTATGACGTAAAGTTGAGGATAACTGATATGGCTTCCTATATGGAGCCACTTCACCCTCATCTTATCTTTTTCTATATATGCAAGTTTATTTGTGTGTTTGGTGGTTACTTCATTTTATTGTTCAATTGTGTTTATAGAGTTTCAGAGTTTTTCGAATGCTTGTTAAAGTCTTGGATATTTTTGGAGCTGGATTCAGCCTGAAGGGGCTTGGAGTGTGATTCTTTGGTCGCATTATTGCTATGGAAAGGTAGGAGCTACACTCTTTTTACTTGTTTGTATTTATATGTGTGTATTACATGTATATGAATGGGTTATGCACTTGTTGGGATCTTGGGTGGAATGCTAAGTATGGTATAGGAGAAGGCTATGGGGATTTTTCCATTGTAGGGAGGAATAAGAGTTTATTTTGTGTTTTGGGAGGGAGTTGGTTTGGGTGCTCCACCTTTGATAAGAAAATTCTTGCATTTCTTAATTGGTTCTTTTGAGGGAGACATAAGAGATTGTAGGGAGGCATAAGAGAATATGGGAGGCATAAGAGTATCTTATGGAAGGAATATGAGTTGTGCAGGGGTTTTGATTTGTATATTAGAGGACTTTAAGGTGGGCACCTAATCCCATTGGGAGGCATAACTGATCCCCCTATAGATCCTTGCTCCATTGGATTTGCATTTTCGAGCCTTTTGTATTTTTATAGTCCATTTTTGTCAATGTTATCTTGTAGTTAAATGTTTTTTAAATGGTTGTGAAATTTTGTATCATGATGTGGAAGCATTGTGTCAGTTTCCATGAGTTGTATCCATTCCTTAGTGTAATTTAGTTGGGGCTCATGGGCCAATGACGAGGATAGCTTCTTCTCCTCATTGGATTATTGGTTGGATCGAAACTATTGCCTCTCACCAATATTTGTTATTTCTATTGAAGTTAAAAAAGGAGGGGCTCTTATGGAATATTCGTACTTCGAGCATTTCTTGATATTAAAATAAATCCTTCATTATAGAGACCATCTTGTAATTAACACTTAAGGTGGAAGACTAGTAGACTTGAAATTAATAGAAAAGTTGTATTGTATATTTCATTTATTAAGTTGTAATCTATTGTAGGAAAGAAAGCTCTTTTTATTGTAAGGAATGAGCTATGCTAAAATAAAAAGTAAATATATTGTATTCGAAGAAGTTGCATTATTGTAAGAATGAAGGGAAAACTTGTAAATTGTAAATCAATGAGAATGTATTCTTTGTAAATCTTAAATATATAATAGTTGTTTTGTTTTCAATGAGTAAATGGTTAAAGTTGAAATGGGAAGATGTACTACATTATAATAAGTTACCTTGTTAAAAGATTACATTTTTGTACTGGAAAATAAAGTAATGATACTTAGGAATAGATTGAATTTTATTCCTTCATTTGATTTTGAAAACAATTCTTTTGAAAAAATATATTATTGTTGTTGTTTTCTTGTTACTATTGAATTTTGAAATATTTGAATTTAGTAATTTAAGGCATCGAATGAATAAGTGGTTTAATATTTCGACTAGAGACTTTAGGCACATCAATTCAAGCCAAGGATAAACTATAAAGCACTCTTGTAAAAATTGTTTTTGGAAAAATTACAGAATTGATGGTTCTATTTTCAAAGAATAGGACCGTCTCCCTGTGCAGAGTTGTGGTGTATGAATTTCTGGTTTGATTAGAGCTGCGGTCTCTGAATTGCTACCCAGGAAAGGTGGTGGGTTACAAATCGTTACCTAGGTAGGGCGGTAGTCCTAGGACTGCCAACCTATTTTAGGTGGCAATTTCATCACTGTCGGCAGAAAAATAAAAATACCTTTGCAAATTTAAACTTGGTTTAATTAAAAAAGTGAGCCTACAAATATGAAAAGGAAATCACCAAAAAACTATAAGGGAATACATTCATGGGTTTGAACATATAAATCTATAAATGGATTTTTAAATATATTCAATCTCATGGATTAAATGGAAGTAGGGTTTTGCCAAAATAGACAACCCAAAAATGGAAATTACTAAATAACTACTCTAAACTTAGTGGAAACCTCTACAATATTCAAATGGAAGACATTTCTATAATAAATCCATAATCCAAACTAAAATAAGCTTGATTCTAGTAAATAACTTCATGCCTTCTTCCCTTCTTTTTTTCATGGCTTCCACTCCTCTAACTTGCAAGTTAGAGAAAAGAAACCAGACCAAATGATGAGACTAGGGAAAGAAAAAGAATTTAATAAAATTTCGTAAGGATGATTAGGGTTAGGTTGGAACTCTTAGATCAAGTGGACACAATGGATATGATCCAAGGGTTAACAATCAACCCTACAACTGTTAGGTGAGAATATTCATATTATGGTTTTATTTTTAAATAAATCTAATGTATGTGAAAATGTGTGAATGGGGCCACTAAGTGCCCTAGTGTGTTAAGTTAATTATTTAGCTCTCCTAGGAAGTTATAGTAATTTTTTAAATGGATATTAAGGCTAATAATTTAAGGGAACTTAGGTAACCAAGGATAAGGGTTTATTAAATATGGGTTTGAATGTTAATTTAAGAGCGGGAAAACCATTTAACCAACTAAATTAATTTAGGGCACCTCCCTAGTAAATTGTAATTAAAATAACTTTACAAATGAATTAAGAATATTTAATCATTTATCTAGACCTGATCTATCCAATGTAATGTAGCATTGCTGGTAGGAATTAATTACATTTATATTAGGATTCAACACCCTTACAACCTTTTAAAAGAAGAATTTTTCTTGTTATAACCTTTTAGATAATTATTAAGGTCTAATGCGGTTTTTAAACGTTGAATTTATGGGCATTACATTGGGTATCAGAGTATGGGATCAACGCTTAGACCCCAAACAAACTTAGAAACATAAGACATAACAAGAAAATCTAGCGTAACTCTAAACCTAGATCACACAACTTTTCATGAAATTTAAAATGTAGAAAACCTAGAAAACTGAAACAAAAACTAGAATGATAAACTAACTCTCACCTTGGTCTGTGTAGGAGGCGCAAACCAGACGAGGGGTTCTTGCATGTTGACCTAGACTTACCACCCCCAGATTAGGAAATAGTAGCCATATTGCCTCAGATACTTCAGATACTACAGGATGGTAATGTCATTATACACAGAGGATCTTTAGGAGGGATACCTAACAAACATGACAGAGAGCCATCAATAGAGGCTCGTGTAACTTCCCAACATAGTGATGAGTATATGGCAGAGAACTCCCACGTCAAGTCAGTGAGACAAGATTTACCACAAAGGGTTCATGGCAACAGGGCATCATGACACAAAGATAGATCTAGGATCCCTAGGAAGCACAATGATCATGTTGAGAGACCTAGAGGTAGACAGTCTCCAGCAATGGATCACATTAGGGAGATCCTGAAACTCCATCCATCTCATTTTGCTGGGAAAAATAAGGGATTTCAGGAAGAGGCATGCTTGTCTAGCTTGATCAGATGCTTCAACCTATGTCCATGTACCAGCAACACGAAGGCTCATGTTGCCATCCACCTTCTAAGAGACTGATTTGGGGTTTGGTGGAGGACTGAGGAGCAGAAGCTCCATATGGATTCTGAGACAATCACTTGGGAGCTCTTCGAGGAGTAGTTCAGGAGAAGATATTTGTCCAAGAGGTTCATTTAGGATAGGATAAATGAGTTTCACTTCCTACATTAGGCATACATGATAGTGGTAGAGTGTGAGAGTCGCTTCCTGGACCTACTTGAATATGTAGACTACATGAAAGACAAGTAGGTGAGGATCCACAGGTTCATCAGGGGCATGAACCTTGACATTGGAGGGGTAATGTGCATTCATTTTCTATAGAAATTAGTAGAGTCTATTGAGAAGTCCTATACTGCGGAGGAGACCAAGCAGAAGATTTAGCAATCCAAACAAAGACTACATATTCGTATCAAGAAGATGCAAGAGAGAAGGTAAAGGGAGTTAGCTCCTCATCCTTGTGGCAGACATGGTTTCACACAATCTTCATTTAGGCCACTACAACAGACACCTTAGTAGCAACAGTAGACTAGTCCTCCATTTAGGTCTCCATAGAGATTCGATGCTTAAAGGGGATGTAATATGGGTCCTCCTCCTAGGAGATGAGTCAGGACTCAAGAACTACCTAAATCTTAGTCACTGGGATCTTATCAGCATCAACCACAACAATTTGTAGCAGGATCATCAGGATCCACGGCACATACCATTAGAGTACTTGTGTTTCACCAAATAATGTCCATACGTAAAAGCAAAATAGATAAGGTAAGGGTAAGGAAGAATACCAGTGAATGAAGGTGGAAGGTAGAGTACATGCGTTCTGATTTCCTGATCCAATGTTGATTATGAGAACTTCCTTATTTCTAGGAGAAACTACCTACGAATATCAACAAGACCACAAAGGGAATATTAAACAATATATGTCAATGGATTGCCTAGTGTATGCTACATCTGGGAAGTTTGATACTTCCTAGATGGTTGTCAATCCACTATTTAAACCAACTTAATGTAAGAAATAATATGAACCAATAATTTCCTAATGTAGCTGATATGATTTAGGTATCCCATTCAAGTACAATAAAAAAATCTAATCTAATAGGCTAGGTTATGATCAGATCTGGAAGTCAGTGTTAGGTTCTGGAGCCTGTTTTCATGCGTGAAAGTGTTACAGGCTATACACTAATAGTATTGTACACTTTTCATGTATCCTCACTGGGGTTTGGGGCTAGGCCGGTAGCCCTCGATAGCAGGGGTTCGGGGGCACAGCCCCCGAAAAAAAAAAATTTAGGCGTAAAATTTTTTGGCCTCAAAAAATGCACCCGACATATCAAGAAACATGCTTTTCTCATATGGGTGAGTTTTTTGACCCATAGGTTTATGGGATGGGTTTTTTCCCATGGTTTTGTAAAACTGCTTAAGCAGTTGTCTATTTATATGGTTTTATGCATATGATAGAAAGAATGAAGAACATTGCAGATGTGCTTTGAATTCGAATGTGAATTCTGTAAATTTTGTTGAGCATAGCTCCAAATGGATCTGGGTATTGTATTGAGAGAAGTGGTGGCTTGTAATAAAATCTGAGCAAGCCATTCTTGGTGGACGTAGCCCAAATTGGGTGAACCACGTTAAATACTGTCTCTTTGTGTTGTGTTATTTTATTCTGCTATTTTATTTTAGATCTGTAATAATTTATGCATATTAGTTTCTACTATTGTGATTCTATGAGGAATTATTCTGCATATCTTATCTCTTATTTCCTAACAGTCAGACAGGTTAAAAAAAGTGGTTACGATAGGTCATTGTCAAACTTTACGTGATTTTGATTGTTTGGATGAAAGGTATGAGGTTGTTGTTATAGGAAGGTATATCAAATATAGAGACCGAATTTGGTAGGGTATGACCAATGTCAGTTGAGAGGAAACTGAAAACAGTTTGGGTTAATTGACATCGATAGGGTCAGGCTGGTAGAGACTTAGTGAAGGTGGATTTTGGTAATTCTCTAGAATTGCCTAGGGAATGGATAGATGATGGTGAGGAAGATGACAATACATAGAGTATTCATAGGTTTATGTAGTCAAGTATGGGAGGCTAGGAGGTTGTAGATGGTTGGGTAAAGGGATTGAAAGGGAGGTGAGAGGTGATGGGATATAAAGGAGATTAGAACTCCCAAAATACTGATGAAGAAGGTAATCTAAATAAATATGGGAAGCTACAAATATAAATGTACTTATTGGTGTTTGTAGATATGGTGGTTAGATGGAGGTGATGGTTGATCCATGGAACTAGTGGTAAATGTCATGGTTATGCTTCCTGGATTTTTACCGTGAATGTTTTCCTTCTAGATCATTACTTGGTTTCTATTTTAGGGTGTCTAGGTGTACAAGAGTGCTCTGGTGCATTCTTGCATGTAGATATTGGATCTTCGTTGACCTAGGACCCTTTTCCATGACCTTAGATCTTTGTATCTTTCCTTTGGGTTCCTATGGGATTATTTTGGTCATGGATTGGTTATCTGCAAATAGGGATAGGGTTGATTGTTATATTAAGTTAATATCATGCGCAGATGATTTGGGATTCGAGTTGGTGATAGTCTGAGTTAGGAGACCCACCTCTATTTGCACCATATCCGATGTGTAGATCAAGTGATGTGCATGATAAGGTTTCTAGTTGTATGCTATCATGGTTAGCGACATATCGTAGGATGATTCTAGTGGGTCGTCACTTGATGATCATCATATCTTGAGGGAGTTTTTAGATGTTTTTCCAGGGGAGCTACTAGGGTTACCTCCCTCACATGAGATATATTTTCACATTGATTTTGTTCCAAGAGTAGAGCCTATCTCACTAGCACCTTATAGAATGACTACCCCTAAGATCTATCATCTCAAGTTTCAGCTTGAGGTACTTCTGGATAAAAGCCTAATCCATCCTAGTGTATCTCCTTGGGGTGCACTGGTGATTTTTGCAAAGAATAATGATTGATCTTTGCGATTGTGTATTGATTATCGTTAACTGAACAAAGTAACGATCAAGAATCGTTACCACATTCCACGTATTTATGATTTTTTTGATCAAATGAAGGGGGCCACAATATTTTTTAATATATATCTTAATTTTGGATACCTTCAGCTTAGGATCACGGAGCTAGATATTAATAAGACAGCCTTCCATATGAGATATGGCCACTATGAGTTCATAGTAGTTCCTTTTGGTTGGACGAATTCCCCTGTAGTGTTCATGAGTTTGATGAATGGGGTATTCCAGCCATTTTTAAGTCACTTTTTGATCATATTTTTTGATGAAACTTTTATTTACTCACATACGCGTGAGGAGCACAAGGAGCACCATCTACAAGTTTTGCAGTGTCTTAGAGAGAAGCAAATTTACACGAACCTGGAGAAATGTGCATTCTTTCAGTCAGAGGTTTAATACTTGCTTCACATCATTTTTGAGGAAGGTATCTTCATTGATCCTTCCAAGATTATAGCTATTATGGATTGGCCTGTGCCAACCAATGTGACCAAGGTGCACTATTTCATGGGGTTGGCAGGTTACTACAGGAGATTTGTTAGGGACATTTCTCAAAATTCACACCCCATCACTTCCCTTCAATGGAAAGGGAAGAAGTATTTTTGGTCTGATGGATTTGAGCAAGCCTTTAGTACAATGAAGGGATGCCTTATGTCAGCACTAATTCTTGTTATGCTAGATCTTCAGTGGGATTTCTTTGTGTGTATGGATACTTGCTTGGCAGGATTAGGGGGTGTATTGATAGAGGCGGGATGTGTGGTTTCCTTTTAGTCTCAAAAACTCAAAGATCATGAGCTCAATTATCCAACTCATGACCTTGAGTTTACAGCAGTTGTGCATGCTTTGGTTCGATGGAGACATTTTCTTTTGTGTAGGATATTTATTCTCAGGACAAACCATTTGAGCTTACGTCACCTCTTCACATAACCTAATATCAATACTCATTAGCAGCATTGGATGGATTTTTTATGCAAGTATGACATGTAGATAGACCATGTGAAGGGTAAAGAGAATGTTTGTGTTGACGCTCTAAGTAGAAAAATACATTTGGCTATGCTACTTCAATAGGTATAAATTTGCGGAGTAAGATTTTACAACAGCTTCCTCATGATAGTTTCTACCTTACAACTAGATCAAAGATTTAGTATCAGAGACCCCTTAAGGGGAATTTTGATGGTTTTACATTAGATTCAGATGGACTTCTCAGACAAAGAGGAAATATCTATTTACCTACGGATAGAGGTTTGAGACAGAATATCTTTGAAAAGGCTCATCATGCACCTTATTCAACTCATTCAGGCGTGAAGAAGATGCACACTACCTTGAGAAAACTATAACATTGGAGAGGTCTTTTGAGGGATGTATCTCAAATTGTGTCACGTTGTTTAGAGTGTCAAAGGGTGAAGGCCGAGCATCAACATCCAGCTGGCGTTCTTTACCCACACGTTATACCGGACTGGAAATGGAACACCATTTCTATGGATTTCACAGTAGGGCTACCAACATTGAGATACCACCATTATGTGATCATGGTCACGATGGATAAATTGACAAAAGTGGCTCATTTTTCTTTGGTTAAGACCACCTATACAACTAGTGCAGTAGTGAGAGTGCACTTAGATGAGAATGTTAGACTGCATGCAGTTCCACTGAAGATTGTCTACGACCGCAATCACTTATACAAATCACACTTCTAGACTACCATGTAGTAAGCCTTAGGGATGAGCATAGACTTCAACACAACATATCATCAAGAGCAAGATAGACAAACACAACAGGTGAATCAGATTTTAGAGGTCATGGTTTAGATGTACATCATGGATTATCAGTTGATGTGGGAGGAGTACTTTTACTTGGTTGAGTTTGCATACAACATCATCTTCGAGAGTTCTATAGGGATGACACCATTTCAGCCTCTTGATGGTAGGGAGTGAAGGACACCTTTGAGTTGGGACATACTTGAGGACATCGTATCTCTTGGACCAATGTTTTTACAGGACATGGTGTAGCAGGTTGTTTTGATCTGACAGAGGTTACAGGAGGCACATGATAGGAAGAATAAGTATGCAGATTAGAGGAAAGTTGACCGTAGTTGTGAGGTGGGAATGAAGGTGTTTCTTTATGTCAGGCCTCATAATAGTCCTATCCATTATGAAAAATTCTCTAAGTTGTCTTCTAGATTCATGGGTCTATTCGATATCCTAGAGTGGATCGATCCCTTAGCTTATCACACGTCTGGTGGGACCAAGAGGTCATTCAACAATATTTTAAGGAATGTTCAAGAAATTTGGGCTTAGAAATTGCATGTTTTACAATTTCAAATTTTTCACCTTCCAAGCGGAACTCTGAAATCAATTTTCAATGGCTTAACTCACTCAAAAAAATTCCAAATTTCACCAGTTGATACATCAGGGGATAATCTTCAAAAGGGCATCCTTAGATTTTTGATATTTTGACTTTCAAAATTTCATGGTTTGTAGTGTTTTGGGTTTTCCTAGGTGTCGAGCATGTCCCAAGTTTCGACACATGGCAATTTGGGTTTTGTAAGTTGCCTTGCATGACCTGAGTTCCACCTGTACCTTTCGGGGATTAGCAGCTGCATGACAAGACCCAAAAACTGAATTGAAGAACTGTATCCTCCAAGTCCTTCAAAATTTTAAATTCTATTTTCAATATTGTCAAGTTTTTTGTGTAACTTGGCAAAATCTAGCCTTTTGAGGCTTGTTCTCTAACACATCTGGCGACTCCAAAGGGATAGAATTTAGCGGTGTAGCTGCACAGGTTTCCCAGGCACATGGGAAGAATTCGAACCGGTTTTGATACGTGAGAAGAGGGGCTATTTGTCTACTTGCAACTATCACCAGGTAGAGGAAGGAGAGGAAGAGGACCACAAAGATCACCATCTCCACCTAACAGGACCTTGTCTATGCCTCCACCTAGTAGACCTTTTCTCGCATCAACCAGGGTTCTTAGGACAATAATAATGGCACATCTACCACTGAATCCCATTTTCAATTTCACGGGCAATAGTCCACTTTCCCTAAATGCTCTTAATCAAGTTCCAATTGCAGCGCTAAAGAATATCCCCTATTTCACAGGAGAAAATCATACTACTCCTATTGACCACATCCAGGATATTGCTAGTGCATGTGTAATCCATAAAATAAATGAAATGGATGTTGCAGTCAAGTTGTAAGCTTCATATTTCAAAGGTAAGTCCTTACAATGGTTTAGGAGCCTAGCAGCAGGGATTGTTATGAATTGGAACCAACTTTGTTCAGCCCTTTGCAACCAATTCGGTGAGAGGGTGGACAATTTGTCTTTAATAGAACAACTGACAACAATCAAAAGGGATCCTAATGAGCAAATGACATATTTCAACTTCAGATTCCAACGGACATTGGACAGGATTCCAATAGTTGTTAGACCAACCGTCGAAGGAGCATTCCTTTATTTCTTAAAGGCTATAAATTAAGCTATAGCTATGATGATCTAATCAATGGGAGGAACAACGCTGCCAGGGGCCTACGCCACAAATATCAGAGTAGATAACTGTTTGATCAAATCTAGTAAGCTTAAGGCCACCAATGCCTTTCTATCCAGAAAGTGGGAAATCCTACGACCGGTCAAACACCAAAATTGAATCCCATTCCAACTCCTAGAAATCAAAGCAATAATGAGGCATCAACTTCTTCAAATACTTTAAAGGAATTGCAGGAGGTTATGAAATAACTACAGAACCTTGGAAATGAGATAGTGACTATCAAAAGATAGCAAGCTCAAAGTTCTAGACCGTATCAGTCTCCAGCGCAATACCAAGCTAGGCCCTCATAACAACAAAATAGACCACCAACTCAAGCTGCAAATCAAAACCAAAACCAAGGACAACCTCAATCTGTCAGGCCATTTCAACCGTATGATCCAAATGCAACGACATCCTCAAGAGCCTTAGTTCCAACACAAAACAACATGGCACAGGAGTACGAATGGTGTCACCCCTGTAATTTACCTCATAATCAATCAACGTGTTTCAATGGTGCACTAAATCAGGCCTTGATGGTGCAAACCATTGGTGTGTCTCAAGAAGCAATCCAAGAAGGGAATCAACAACAAGAAACACAACAAGAAGGACTTCCAACAGAAACGACGTTGGCCAACTGGCAAATGGAAGGCTTTTGTGGAGTTAACCAACAACCTTTTCAATCCGTGGCTGCCAACACACGGTCAAAGAAGAGAAGCATAGAAGAGGGAAAACCATCTAATCTAGTTGTTTCTCAGACCACTCCTACACAACAAGGGTTCAGTAGACCAAATGCAGCTCTAAATTTGTAAAATAAGCCTAAGGTACCCATTGTAGCAACACATGTCCATGTTCAAGCTCCAGAAAAGGTTGCACCAAGTAAGGGACAACAAAAGGACAATTCATCCCATTTCAACATCATCGATAAAATGAAGAAGACACATGTGAAAATTTCCATGTGGGAATCACTTGTGATCCCAGGGGAACGATATTTATTGCAAGCTACAATGGCTAATTTTCCTACCTCGAATGTATCAAACCGGGGACATGAGAAAGTTCTCATTAATGCACTACAACATGATGGGGGCCAGATGAGAAAAAATTTGAAGCCTCCACCATTATATGTGTCATTGATTGTTGGGAATCAATTGGTACACAACTACATGATATATTCAAGGGCAAGTAGTTCATTGATGCCGAAGCAAATAGCGGATCAACTAGGTCTGAAGTATGAGCCAGTGTTGAAAGGAGTAGTATAGCTCGATGGAACGGCAGTAGGAATAGTTGTGGTCATAAAAAGGTTAATCCTAACACTACATGTCTATCCTAAAGTCACAGTTCTGCAGGATGTGTCTGTAATTGACCTTCCACCACTCTTTAAGTTGTGTCTATTAAGAGACTTCACTGTAAAAATTAGAGGATATCTATTTGCAGATTGGTCAAACATGATTTTCAGGATGAGGTATGGGGCCAAAGAAACCACCAGGTCAGAACCAATTACCAATTTCCATATTGAACCTCATGTACCAAGTCCTATCAATGCAAATTACTCAGCCTTTGATCAGGAGGAGTGTTCAAATGATCTAGAAATAGGTACTAAAGTCGAGGGAATTCCTGATTTGACTTTGGATGAATGGCAAAAAAAAATTCATGCATTTGACCCATACAAGGAAATTGAAGAATCTGAATTAGGCATGTATTGTGTACATGAAGAAAATTCACCCATTCCCAACATCATTCAACCTGAACAAAAGGATGAAAATGAAGTTTGGAAACTATTTTTTGATGGTTCGAGAAGTAGATAAGGTGCTGGAGGAGGTGCAATGTTGATATCACAACAAGGCATCAAATATTGTTCAGCTTTTCATTTCCAGTTTGCCTGTTCAAACAACATGGCTGAATATGAGCCGTTGATTCATGGACTTCATTGGGCCAAGAAGAAGGGCATAAAAAACTTGCAGGTGTTTGGGGATAGAGAGCTAATCATCAACCAAGTCAGGGGACAACATCCTACAAAGAATGACCTGCTCAAGAGCTACAAGTACATGGTATGGGACCTCATTGACAATTTTGAAGCTTTCAACATTGTGTCCATACCCAAGAAGAAAAATGAAGCCACATATAAGCTCACAGTAGTTGGAGAAACGTTTGATGTGGTTGACAACATTAAAAGGGAGAAAACACAACCACATATCCATGTGATTGTGAGGCCAGTAGTGCCAGATAATAACACAAGCTGGCAGGTGTTTGAGAACGATCAACAGATCATCAATTTCTTGCAAGAGGAGGCTGATTTCTTGGCTAGGAATCAAGACAAACTAGAGCAGCAGTACAGGGATCAATTAGTGCAGATGCAGACAAACAAGCTTCCCAAGGGTTTAGTAACATTGGAGTCTATCTTCAATCCTAACGACTAGTTCCGTAAGGAAAAGGCTAACATATAGGTCAAGAGAGAAGATTCAGAGGTAATTCCAGTTGGAGAAGGCAAAACACTTCAAATTGGAAAAGTGGCCACTGAATAGGAGAAATCAGATTTCATACAACTTTACCAAGAATTTCCAGATTTCTTCACTTGGAGCTATAAAGACCTATGAGGATTCAACCCAAAGTTAGCACAACATACCATAGAACTTGATCTAGATGCTAAGCCCATCAGGTAGAAGCAAATACCAGTCAACCCTCACATTGAGCCTCTAACGAAGAAAGAGCTAAACAAGCTAATAAAGGAAAGCATTATATTCCCGATCAAGCACTCAAGCTGGGTTGCAAACCTGGTACTGGTTAGGAAAAAGAATGGAGAAATCAGGTTGTGCATGGACTTTTGAGACCTCAATAGGGCATCTCTCAAAGACCATTACCCACTTCCTTTAATGGAGCAAATGTTACAAGAAGTATCTGATTTAGAGAGATTCTCTCTCCTAGATGGCTACTCAGGGTATAACCAGATAATGGTGAAAGAAGATGACCAGTTCAAGACAGCTTTCACCACCAAATGGGGCACCTATGTCTACAGGAAGAGTCCATTTGGGCTATCAAATGCTGGAGCCACATTCCAAAGGGAAATGGATATGGCATTCAAGGGGTTGATGAATGAAATAGTTCTGATATATCTTCATGACATCACTGTATTCTCCAAAAATGCAGCGGATCACCTCTTTCATCCGAGACAAGTATTTCAGAGGTGTAGAAGATTTGGGGTATCATTGAATCCAAAAAAATGCATATTCTTGGCTCATGAAGGAAAAATTCTAGGCCATATTATTTCAAAGGAAGGATTGACGATTGACCCAGAAAGAGTTGAAGCCATTAGATCATTTCCCTTGTGAGGTAACAAGAAGGCTCTTCAAATTTTCTTAGGAAGGATAAATTTTGTCTGCAGGTTTCTTCCAAACTTTGCAGCTCTCGTAAAGCCTATAACATTGATGTTAAAAAGGAGCATGACATTTAAGTGGACAGCTGAAGGCAAGAAAAGTTTTGAAGCAATAAAAGAGGCTATATCTCAAGCTCTAACTCTTGTCAATCATGACTTCTCCAAGGATTTCACAATATATGCCTTTGGTGGTGGGGACACAATTTCTGCAATCCTGGTACAACAAAACAAAGAGGGATCGAAACAACCAGTTGCTTTCTTCAGTCAATGCTTGCAGGAATATGAAACTAGGTACCCTTTCATTGAAAAGCATGTCCTTGTAGTGATCAGGAGCTTAAAGAAATTCAAGCACCTATTCTTAAAGAACAAGATCCAATTATTGGTCTCTCATGCGGGAGTCAAGGACTTCCTTCTAAACAAGGATATGAATGAGAAACGTGCAGGATGGATCACTCGTGTCATGAAATATGAAATCAAAATTAAGGTCACTAAGCTGGTCTATGGAAAGGGATTATGTGAATAATTGGCCTTGAGTCAACAACATGAAGCAGGTGATGAAAAGGAGACTGTCTTGGTACTACGTGATGGTCAAGAACAGGAAAATGAGGATGTGCCCACTCCTTGTTGGACTCAGAATATGATACACTTCCTACACACAGGCCTATGCCCCCCAGAAATGAGCAAAGCAAAGAGGAGATACTTTAGATTACAAGGCATTCCATATGTGCTTATTGATGGTGTTTTGTTCAAGAAAGACGTCAATAGAGTTCTATTGAGGTGCATTGGGATACGTCAAATTGAGAGGGTGTTACAAGATTTTCATGATGGAGATTTCAGAGGACATTTTGCCCCATGGGTAATAGCTCTCAAGATAATGAAGGCAAGGTATTATTGGCCTACAGTGTTCAGTGACTACTATACACGGATAAAAAAGTGCAAAAAGTGTGCACTCTTCACAGGAAAAGAAAGACTAGCAGCACTTCCATTACACCATATTTTGGTTGACCGACCATTTATTCAATGGGGATTGGACTTCATCGGGCTCATTAATCCAAACTCAAGCCAAGGACATAAGTGGATTCTCACTGCAACGGAGTATTTCACCAAATGGACCTAGGTGGTAGCACTCAAAGAAGAAAATAAGTATAATATACTAGACTTCTATGAAGGAATAGTGACCGGGTTCAGTGTGCCGACCACTATCATATCAAATAATGCATTGACATTCATAGGTTCCAAGATTACAGAATGGGCTGTCAAGAATAGGATCTACTTGAGCACATCTTCAAACTATTACCCACAGGGTAATGGATAGGCAGAGTCCACGAACAAGAATTTGCTAAGAATCATCAGAAGAACTATGGATGAAAACAAAAGAACATGGCATACGAAGATAAAATCAGCGTTATGGGCCTACAGGATAACTCCAAAGAGGTCTACAAGTAATTCTCCCTACAAGTTCGCCTATGGAAAGGAGGCAGTATTGCCTATATCATTAGAACTACCTACATTGGAGCTCATGAAGTGGTTGAAGTTGTCTGAGTTCGAACCAATGGAGGCCAGGTATGTAGATTTGATGGAATTGGAAGAGATCAGAGAACATGTAGTTCAAATTATTGAGAAAGATTAGGCCTTAGTAAAAAGATGGTTTGATAAGAAAGCAAGAGCAAGGACCTTCTAGGAAGGGGACCTAGTTCTGAAATGGGATGCAGATAAGGAAAAACGAAGAAGGCATTCCAAGTTTGATGCCATTTGGAGTGGCCCGTACATGCTTATGGGATGTAAAAGTAGTAATGCCTTCCAATTTTCTACATTCGATGGAGAAGAATTTCTGATTCCGGTTAACGGAATCTATCTTAAACATTGCTACTAAAGATAATATTTTCCCTTATAAATAGTAGCCTAGGATTTTAATTCCTCTAAGTGCGGATGCAAATTTTCTTGTTGTAGTTAGGTTTCAATTTCCCTAAGTGCTTCTGTTATCACCAAATCACAACACCCTTATGTTTCCACAAGCTGCATATAATTGAACTCACGGTGTGATTGGATAACATGGGTACTATCTCCAAGTTGTGGGACTTGCTACTTGAAATAAACCTCCAGAGAAAGTTGGTTCTTACTCCTGAACTACCTGCCACAATCTACTCTAATGCAGGGTAAACTAACTGTTCTACTCTAACTTTCCAAGGGACTAAGGAGAGAGAATGCATAAAATGAAAGCCTACACTAAAGCGGTGATACACAAGAAAATGATGGTATGAGAGTAGTCTTATAATGCGTGGGATAAAGAAGGAAAGTGCACAATAGAAGGGGTGATGACAGTTCTCCATAATCTAGCAGAATGCATTCACAACAATATTTCAAACACACACAATGACAATGGATCCCTGCAAGAACATAAAAATAGACACAATATTCTTGTAATCAAGGTTGAAGGGGGCAAGAAGAATGCAAGAAAATACAGTAGGGGAAGATACATCCACAAACTTATATTTTATTGTTTCTTGATATGCATAGTTCAATTGTTTACAAGATAAGGGCCTGGATCACCATGTAAGGAGTCCACAACAAGGGCCTGCAACACATTGGCTTCACAAAGCAATTTTGGCAGTGCTTTGCTACAAAAACTACTCCCCTTTTTAATGAGTCCAACACTCCAATTTATAGAAAAAATGAGAAGAGAGAGAGAAGGGAAAAATGGAAATCCCAAAATCTATCCTTTTGTGGCCTTTTTGCCTTTTTGCATCCCACGCGTACTTTTGTCCTGGCTATCCTGGATGAAAATCTCCACACTGCCCGCAATAGACCATCTTGCAGAAAATCAGCCGATTCGCACCCGGCGCATACTTTTTCTCGGATGTCCTGGATGAAAATCTCCGCACTGCCCACAATAGACCATCTTGCGGCAAATCGGCCGATTCGCACCCCACGTGTACTTTTGTCCCGGTTGTCCTGAACCACGTGAAACAAAACCTTGACAATTTTTATTGCCTGCGGTCATTTTTCCTTTTCGTGTCCCACGCGTTCCGACATCCCAACTGTCCCGTGGACTGCTTGGGACAAAATTTTTTGAATTAACTGATCTTCTTCCTTTTTTGGTCCCAAACTTGGTACGAAAAACCTCGGTACGACCCGCACTAGTACGATATGCACACTTAAGACCCGAAATGGTTTAAAACAATCCTGCAACCTTATTTTTTACATCTTTTCAATTTTTATAACTCGTTGGGATTTTTTTCTTGGAGAGTTAGAGGAAAGCCAAGGGGGCCCCAAAAACATGATTTCGGGCCTTGAACCAATCTACTTGCTTGGGACTGAAGAATTTGATGCATGTTATCAAAATTACCTTGGGGACTGAATTTTGGATAACAGCTTCAGCACAGGTTTTGTTACTCCTAGTTTGAATTTCTATAGTTCAGTGTGCTCATAGAGATGGAGTTGTGGTATCAGGATCGGGATCAGATATAAGGTTGGTTTTAGGTTATTACTTATGACTCCATGCCCAATGGATTGCTAAAAGGCCACTGATCTTCTACCTAGTAGGTAGATAATCCCGTTGAGTCACCAAATTGTTATATATGTCTACCCCCTGGGTAAATATAGACAACAACAAAATATGGAAATCAAGGAAAATAGAAATCCTTCATTTTGGGTTTCAGAGGGCGCATTGCATGCCTCTACTCCTGCCAACGTCATTTCAGATTTTCATGCATGCAAAACAAGTCTGGAATTCCGAATCCTTCATTTTGGGTTTTAGAGGTTGCCAAATAGGTCCCCAGTCCCGAAATCCTTCATTTCAGGTTTTGGGGGATGCATTGCATGGTCAAAAACCGGACACAAAGAAAATATGTTGCGAAGGTCTGAAAACCTGACACAAAGGATTTCAGGTTTCGAGTTTAGGGAAACATGAGACATGAAGCATGCAAATCGAAAGGGATGTCCCGATGCTTTGGTGTTCTGAAAACCCGAAGCACTACCTAGGAAAATCGGGTTTTGAAGTTGGGGAAACAAGTCGGGAAAGCATGGAGCGAAAACATATCGAGCCACCTTCAAAATTCGATGCATATGTAAGTCCAACATCCAAACACGAAACAAAGGAAATCTTGACAAAACTGGTGGAAGTGAGTTTTGGGAAACCATAAGCATCAAACACATGTTGTGGCACCCTGCAAACCCGACGCAAATGCAAAGGAGAACCCTGAACCCGATAGGAAGCAAACCTTGTCTCGGGAAATGTTCAAATGACCATAACTTTTCACAGGGAGCTCAGATTCATGTAAGGTTGGAATTTTCGGAAAGATTAAAGGGTCCTCTTCCCAAATACAATTGGATATATTTATTTGGGTGAGAACAAGTTCTTAAAAAAGGAAAAATACAGTTCACCATTTTTTGGTCTTGCTAGGGTTCTCACCTACCACCATAATGAGATGAATTAAATGCAATCCGGAGGTGGTTGGTGTAGATTTTGAACTCCTCTCTTCTCCCTCTCTTTTTCTTCTTATAAATTGTAAGGAGGGGATTCTTTCTAAAGGTTGGACATTATTTTTTTTCCCCTCCCTTCTTCTCTTATCATTAAGTGGATTTGTGGAGTTCCAAACCTCCCATTAAAACTATAATACATGTTTTTGCCTCTTGGCCATTGTAATGGACTGTATCAATCTTTGGAGTAATAAAAACCAAGTCTATGGATGATTTCAACCGTCTCTTGTATTCATTGCATTCAAGTGATATCTCATTGCAATTTTGGTTACTCGTGCATGTTTTTTGTGTTGCATTTTCATGGTTTGTGTTTATTGGAAAAACAGTCGTTCATCATTCCTTTGGTGCATCACCTTAGCTAGATTAGGTTTATTTTCTTGCATTTTCTCAACCCTGTCTCCTTGGCAAGTTAGATTAGGTTTTTTAGTGAACCCTCTACAATTTTATGTGTGCATCTAAACAAAGGAATAATAACTGGCCTTCATCGGGAGAGCTTTCCCAATTCGCAAGGTCCCACACTTGGGAAAGGCTCCATGTTATGCAATCACACTGAGAGTCTCAACCCATCGAGTTGCAAAAATTTAGGGGTGTTGTGATTCGCCATCAATAGTCTTTGGATGGATGTAGCTAAGATTGTGATTCGCCATCAATAGTCTTTGGATTGATTCGCCATCAAGAGTGTCAAAGGGTGAAGGCTAAGCATCAATATCCAGCTGGCCTTCTTTACCCACATGTTATATCAGAGTAGAAATGGAGCACCATTTCCATGGATTTCATAGTAGGGCTACCAACGTTGAGATACCACCATTATGCGATCATGGTCATGATGGATAAATTGACAAAAGTGGATCATTTTTCTCTGGTGAAGACCACCTATACAACTAGTGTAGTAGCGAGAGTGTACTTAGATGAGAATGTTAGACTACATGTGGTTCCACGGAAGATCATCTACGAATGCAATCACTTATACACATCACACTTCTAGACTACCATGTAGTAATCCTTAGGGATGAGCATCAACTTCAACACAACATATAATCAGGATAAAGATGGACAAACAGAGCGGGTGAATAATATTTTAGAGGTCATGGTTTAGATGTACATTATGGATCATCAGTTGATGTGGGAGGAGTACTTTTACTTGGTTGAGTTTGCATACAACATCATCTTCGAGAGTTCTATAGGGATGACACCATTTCAGCCTCTTTATGGTAGGGAGTGAAGGACACCTTTGAGTTGGGACATACTTGAGGACATCGTATCTCTTGGACCAACTTTTTTGTAGGACATGGTGTAGCAGGTTGTTTTGATCTAACAGAGGTTGAAGGAGGCACATGATAGGTAGAATAAGTATGCATATTAGAGGAGAGTTGAACATAGTTGTGAGGTGGGAATGAAGGTGTTTCTTCATGTCAGGCCTCATAATAGTCCTATCAATTATGAAAAATTCTCAAAGTTGTCTCCTAGATTTATGGGTCCATTCGATATCTTGGAGTGGATCGATCCCTTAGTCTTATCATCTAGCCTTGACCACTAAGCATGTGCCTCATGTGCATGATGTTTCTACATGTATCTTTTCTTAGCAGACATATCTTAGATCCATCTCCTGTATTGGATTGGACCACATAGCATAGGTGTAAGAGTAAGAGATAGATGATGGTGGAGCTCATGCATATTTTAGACTGTATGAAATTGGGCCTTTGAGGCTGATACATTGATCAAATGTAAGTCTAGTGAGACCGGTATGATGAGACTGCTACTACATGGGAGGATGTTACGTTACTATGAGTACAATTTCCACACGTATTTCAGTGACTTGCATGAGGAAGTCGAGTCTAAGGGGAGGGGGATGTAGTGCCCACTCCTCTTCAACACTTAGTATATTTTTATTTCTATTATTTTTTTACTATATACATGTATATTATTTTATCATTTTGGTTTAACATGATGTTAGATGATAGAGATATTTTTACTATTGATGGATTTTGATTCATAGTATGATTTGACTGGATTCTTAGAGACGTAGAGAGACATTTTATATTAATGATGATGATGATGTGTTGTTAGCATATATGTTTACTAACATTCAAAATTCTTGTCATCTTGATTATGATATAGCATTCGAACCAATATCATGATCTTGTTGATATTGATAAAAAGGTAGAATTCAGATATTGTTAAAATTTTAGACAAATTATAACATTATTTACTTGCAGATGATGAATTATTTAAATGAGGATGGTTATTTAATGATGTGTGTATATTTTATATCTGATATATTTGATACAGCCACGATGTCCGAAGGAGGTATTGTGTAATTTTTTAGGTAATTATATCACATATAGTACAAAAGGGGGTTAAGAGACCAACCACAATGGAATACTATATTGATATAATGATGGTCACCATGACAACTTATGTAAAGTTATTGTTTTGTTATTATTTTGTTAGGTAGTCCCCATAGGTTGGGGGATGACCTCCAATTTTGACAATGGGATTTGTGTGTAATTCTTTCCCATTTTTATTTCATTTGATTCTAGGAGTATGCTGATTTAATTTTTGATGTAATTATTTTTTTATGATTGTTGGATTAATGTGTCTTGATTAAGTAATTTAATCATGATTATTAAGTTAATTTGGGATGTGACAAAAGGGTGCCATTTATTACAGTAGTTTATCCTTGAGATTTTGTGATTTTAAGTTTAGTGTATTTTACTTTGAGTGTTGTACACTCTACCTTACTTGAGAAATTTAGATTTCAGATTAAGGGCCATTTTTTGGGGGCTTATGGGACAAGTGAAGCTTGTCCAACACTTCTTAATTTAAGATACCAACCCTACCTATGGATTGGGAGGTCAAAACCTAGACCCCATTTTGTGTTTTGTAAGGAAAAAAGTGACATTTATTGCAATTTTCTTACATGGGTTTTAAATTATGTCCTTAGCGGGTGTGAGTCTGGATTGTTTGTGTCAAGAGGCTTGTCCTTTCTCATCAACCACAAATTTAATCGTGCCTTGGGGATGAGGTTTTACTTATGGATGTGGAGTTAAGGATAAGTGATGTGGCATCCTACATGGATCCACCTCACCCTCCTCTTCACTTTATATATATATATAAGCAATTTTATGTTGTTTCTTTGGGGGTTACTTCATTTTGATGGTGCACTTGTATTGTTTGGAGTTAGAGAGCTTTTGTAATGATTTGTTGAAGTTCTTGGAGTTTGTTGGATTTTGATTTATCTTGAAATATATTTGACTGTAATTCATTGATCAAGTTCTATAACTATGGAAAGGTAAGAAGCTACACTTTTTTTACTTTATTGTTTGTCGTATGTGGGTATTGACATGTATGTGAATAGTTTATGTGCTTGTTTGGATCTTGGGAAGAATTCCTAAGTAATGGTGTAAGATAAGGCTATGTGGTATTTTTATATTTTAGGGAGACATAAGATTTTATTTCATGTTTCGGGAATGAGTTGGGTTGGGTGCCCAGCCTTTGAAAAGAAAATACTTGCATTCCTTACTTTGATCTTTCGAGGGAGACATAAGAGATTGTAGGGAGGCATAAGAGAATGCAAGAGGCATAAGAGGATCTTGTGGGAGACATAAGAGACTGTAGGGAGGCATAAGAGAATGCAGGAGGCATAAGAGGATCTTGTGGGAGACATAAGAGTTGTGTAGAGATTTTGAGTTGTGTTTTGGATGGATTTAAGGTGGGCACCTAATCCCATTGGGAGGCATAACTGATCTCCCCATAGATCTTTGCTCCATTGCCTTTCCATTTTCAAGCCTTCTATATATGGATAGTTTCATTCTTGTGAATGTTATCTTGTATTATGAATGTGTTTCAAATGGTTGTGAAATTATGTATTTTGATGTGGAAGCATTGTGTCAGTTGTCATGAGTTGTATCAATTCCTTATTGCAGTTTAGGTTATGGACTTGGGGGGCAATAAGGAGCATAGATTCTTATCCTTATTGGATTATTGGTTTGGTGGAGAGTGTTTCCTCTCCCCCATTTTTTTTGTTGGGATTAAAGTGAAGAAATGGTGGAGATATTGTGTGAAGATCTTGGGACTTGGATCATTTTTTGAAATCAAAAGATATCATTCATTCTAGAAACCTTCTTGGTAATTCCCACTTAAAGTGGAAGACTAGTAGAATTGCATTTAAAAGAAGAGTTGTATTGTATGTTTTGTTTATCAAGTTGTAATATATTTTTATAAAGAAAAATCTCTTTGCATTGCAAGGAATTGAACTATGATCAAAGAAAAAGGAGAGTTCATTTTTATTTGTTAGAAGTTGTATTATTGTAAAAACGATAGGGAAAACTTGGAAGTTGTAAATTATTGAGAATGTATTCTTAGTAAAACTTAAATGTATAATAGTTGTGTTTTCCTTGAGTAAATGGTCATGTAGTTTAAATGGAAAGATGCACTAAATTATAATGAGTTACCTTGTTAAAATATTACATTTTTTTAGTGTAAAGGAAAACAATGATACGTAGGAAGTTGATTGAATTATCCTTCCTTCTTTTGAGTTTGAAAACAATTTTCTTGGAAAACGGTAATCTTGTAGTTATTTTCTTGTTACTATTGAAATAGAAAATCTTTAAATTTAGTAATTTAAGGCATGGAAGGAATAAATGGTTTTTCCTTTCAACTACTACCCTTAAGACACTATAATTTCCTAGCTAAGGATAAACTTGTAGAGACACTCTTGTAAAACTTGGTTTTTGGAAAAATTGCGAGAATTTGATGGTTCAATTGTTTGTCAAAGAATAGGACCTGCAGCCCTGTGCAAAGTGGTAGGTCTCTAAACTACCGAGTTTAATCAGAACTAGCAGTTTTTGAACTCACCACCCAGGTAAGATGACAGTGTTTTACGAATCATCAACATAGGTAGGGAGGCATGGTCCCAGGACCATCGACCTAGCTTATGGGTGGCATGGTTTCATCACTGTTGGAGTGAGAAATAAAAGAATCCATGACTTTGCATTTTTAAACTTGGTTTAAACTAAATAATCCAGGGTCCTACAAATGTGCAAAAGGAAATCAGCACCAAACTATAAGGGAATAAATTCATAGATTTAAAACATATAAACCTTTCAATGGGCCTTTAAATGTATCCAATCTCATAGAGTAAATGGAATTAGGGTTTTTCCCAAATAGAGAACCCAAAAATTGAATATCACTAAATAACTACTCCAAACTTAAAGTGGATACCTCTACAATCTTCAAATGGAAGACAGTACAATAGATAAATCCATAATCTAAAATAAACTAAGCTTGATTATAGTAGAATCCTTTCACGGACTCCTTCCTTCCTCATCTCCCATGGCTTCAACTCATCCAACCTAAAAACTAAAGAAATGAAAAGATACCAAATGAGGAGGCCAAGTGAAAGAAAACAGGATTTAATAAAATTTCATAAGGATGATTAGGGTTAGGCTAGAACTCTAACATCTAGTGGCCACTATGTGATTTGATCCAAGGGTTAAGAATCAACCCTAAAATTAATTTCAGCGGTAGATTATTCATATCATGGGCTTATTTTTAAATAATTCTAAATGTATGTGAAAATGGGTGAATGGGGAAAGTTAATACCCTTGTATTTTAAGTTAATTATTGGAACTCTCCTAGAAAGTTTCAGTAATTATTTAAATGGACATTATGGCTAATAATTTAAGGGAACTAAGGTAACAAAGGATAATGGTTTATTAAATATGGGGTTCAATGTTAATTTAAGAGGGGGAAAATTATTTAACCAAGTAAATTAATTTATGGCACCTTCTTGGCAGATTCTAATTAAATTGACCTTCGAAATGAATTAAGAATATTTAATTATTTATCTAGATTTGATCTATCCAATGTAATTTAGAATTTTTGTTAGGAATTAAATAAATATATATTAGATTTGACACCCTTCCAACCTTTTAAAACAAGAAAATAAAGATTTCACAACATTCTAGATAATTATTAAGGTCTAATGGGGTTTTTTATTTTTGAATTTGTGGGCGTTACAGAGTGAATCCTAGCGATAATACCTACTATCCTTGTGTGTATTTAATAGCCTTTTGTGTAACTAAATGCCACATTAACAAATGAGCGAGTTAAAAAATTAATTGATATAATGTAGATGATCCTTATTCAACAAGATATACCATATGTTAAATTTTAATAAATATAAATGAAATCTAGGAAAAGGAAAAAAGAGTGTATGATTCTCACATTATGAGCCTTCCTAGAACTGAAGTCAAGAGGGAAACATGATTTTAATAAATTTATAATCCTAAAATATCATGTCGTGGGAAGACCTTATCTGTAAGTGTATACTGTAGTTAAATTTTTATGTTGTTCCTTGTCAAAAAAATGTGTTCTTGATGTGCATCACATGTTTTCATGTTATCTATGTGGTTTAATGTTGACCAAAAATAGCATGTGTTGTACATAGTCCTAAGTGATCTTCTGTAGTGTCATGTTTACTGCAATGTTGTTACAAAAATATATTTCATAGTGTGAACACTTAGGAGTGGTTTGGGTTATTTGGTAGTAATGGTTTTTAATATTTATAAAATAATATATGAGTGTGCAAAAAAATTGTAATGCACAACTCATAGTTGAGAGATATTTGGGATATTGAGAGGACTTAGAGATTATCCTTGAATCCTTACTTATAGGAGTTCATTGAGCTATTTATATGCAATCTCTCCATTTGGAATTTGTCCTAAATGAATTACAATATCTCTGGTTTTATTATTTTATTGTGCAATGTTTTGTTTTTTATTTGATTAAATCATTGATATTTACAAGAAATTTAAGTCAAACTAAAATTATTCTAGTATTTTTACTATTGTAATTGTGTCTGTAAATTTTGCGCGTTACATAAACACAAATAATATCTGAGGAGGCTCGTAGCATCCATTTATCACCCGTATGGTATTAGTTATAAGTCTAGTCTCAATCTGATTGTATTACAGAGAATGTTTCAATATTTTTTTTTCATGCTTTATAGGAATCAAAGAAGAGATTTTCCTCTTGTATTTGCGACTCTGACTTAGTGACACACGTAAAGACCTTTTTTCCCACATTCAAGGAATTAAAGTAACAATTGCACAAATAATTTAACCAAGTAAATTAATTTATGGCACCTTCCTAGCAGATTCTAATTAAATTGACCTTCGAAATGAATTAAGAATATTTAATTATTTATCTAGAATTGATCTATCCAATGTAATTTAGAATTGTTGTTAGGAATTAATAAAATATATATTAGAGTTAACACCCTTCCAACCTTTTAAAACAAGGAAATAAAAATTCCACAACCTTCTAGATAATTATTAAGGTCTAATGGGGTTTTTTATTTTTTAATTTGTGGGCATTACAGAGTGAATCCTAGGGATAATACCTAGTATCCTTGTGTGTAACTAAATGCCACATTAACAAATGAGCGAGTTAAAAAAGTAATTGATATAATGTAGATGACCCTTATTCAACAAGATACACGATATGTTAAATTTTAATAAATATAAATGAAATCTAGGAAAAGGAAAAAAGACTGTATGATTATCACATTATGAGCTTTCCTAGAACTTAAGTCAAGAGCGAAACATGATTTTAATAAATTTGTAATCCTAAAATATCATGTCGTGGGAAGACCTTATCTGTAAGTGTATACTGTAGTTAAATTTTTATGTTGTTCCTTGTCAAAAAATTGTGTTCTTGATGTGCATCACATGTTTTCATGTTATCTATGTGGTTTAATGTTGACCAAACATAGCATGTGTTGTACGTAGTCCTAAGTGATCTTCTGTAGTGTCATGTTTACTACAATGTTGTTACAAAAATATATTTCATAGTGTGAACACTTAGGAGTGGTTTGGGTTATTTGGTAGTAATAGCTTTTAATATTTATAAAATAATATATGAGTGTGCAAAACAATTGTAATGCACAACTCATAGGAGAGAGATATTTGGGATATTGAGAGGACTTAGAGATTATCCTTGAATCCTTACTTATAGGAGTTCATTGAGCTATTTATATGCAATCTCTCCATTTGGAATTTGTCCTAAATGAATTACAATATCTATGGTTTTATTATTTTATTGTGCAATGTTTTGTTTTTTATTTGATTAAATCATTGATATTTACAAGAAATTTAAGTCAAACTAAAATTATTCTAGTATTTTTACTGTTGTAATTGTGTGTGTAAATTTTGGGCATTACATAAAAGCAAATAATATCTGAGGAGACTTGTAGCATCCATTTATCACCCATATGGTATTAGTTATAAGTCTAGTCTCAATCCGATTGTATTATAGAGAATGTTTCAAAAAAAAAAATGCATGCTTTATAGGAATCAAAGAAGAGATTTTCCTCTTGTATTTGGGACTCTAATTTAGTGACACACGTAAAGACCTTCTTTCCCACATTCAAGGAAATAAAGTAATAATTGCACAAACTAATTTAACCAAGTAAATTTATTTATGGCACCTTCCTAGCAGATTCTAATTAAATTGACCTTCGAAATGAATTAAGAATATTTAATTATTTATCTAGACTTGATCTATCCAATGTAATTTAGAATTGTTGTTAGGAATTAATCAAATATATATTAGAGTTGACAGCCTTCCAACCTTTTAAAAGAAGAAAATAAAAATTCCACAACCTTCTAGATAATTATTAAGGTCTAACGGGGTTGTTTATTTTTGAATTTGTGGGCGTTACAGAGTGAATCCTAGGGATAATATAGTATCCTTATCTGTATTTAATATCCTTTTTTGTAACTAAATGCCACATTAACAAATGAGCGAGTTAAAAAAGTAATTGATATAATGTAGATGATCCTTATTCAACAAGATACAACATATGTTAAATTTTAATAAATATAAATGAAATCTAGGAAAAGGAAAAAAGAATATATGATTCTCACATTATGAGCCTTCCTATAACTTAAGTCAAGATGGAAACATAATTTTAATACATTTGTAATCCTAAAATATCATGTCGTCGGAAGACCTTATCTATAAGTGTATACTGTAGTTAAATTTTTATGTTGTTCCTTGTCAGAAAAATGTGTTCTTGATGTGGATCACATGTTTTCATGTTATCTATGTGGTTTAATGTTGACCAAACATAGCATGTGTTGTACGTAGTCCTCAGTGATCATCTATAGTGTCATGTTTACTACAATGTTGTTACAAAAATATATTTCATAGTGTGAACACTTAGGAGTGGTTTGGGTTATTTGGTAGTAATGGTTTTTAATATTTATAAAATAATATATGAGTGTGCAAAACAATTGTAATGCACAACTCATAGTTGAGAGATATTTGGGATATTGAGAGGACTTAGAGATTATCCTTGAATCCTTACTTATAGGAGTTCATTGAGCTATTTATACACAATCTCTCCATTTGGAATTTGTCCTGAATTAATTGCAATATCTCTAGTTTTATTATTTTATTGTGCAATGTTTTGTTTTTTATTTGATTAAATCATTGATATTTACAAGAAATTTAAGTCAAACTAAAATTTTTCTAGTATTTTTACTGTTGTAATTGTGTGTGTATATTTTGGGCATTACATAAACACAAATAATATTTGAGGACACTCATAGCATCCATTTATCACCCGTATGGTATTAGCTATAAGTCTAGTCTCAATCCGATTGTATTACAGAGAATGTTTCAAAAAAAAATTTCATGCTTTATAGGAATCAAAGAAGAGATTTTCCTCTTGTATTTCGGACTCTAATTTAGTGACACACATAAATACCTTCTTTCCCACATTCAAGGAAATAAAGTAACAATTGCACAAAATAATTTAACCAAGTAAATTAATTTATGGCACCTTCCTAGCAGATTCTAATTAAATTGACCTTCGAAATGAATTAAGAATATTTAATTATTTTTCTAGACTTGATCTATCCAATTTAATTTAGAATTGTCTTTAGGAATTAATCAAATAAATATTACAGTTGACACCCTTCCAACCTTTTAAAACAAGAAAATAAAAATTCCACAACCTTCTAGATAATTATTAAGGTCTAATGGGGTTTTTTATTTTTTAATTTGTGGGCGTTACAGAGTGAATCCTAGGGATAATACCTAGTATCCTTTTGTGTATTTAATAGCCTTTTGTGTAACTAAATGCCACATTAACAAATGAGCGAGTTAAAAAAGTAATTGATATAATGTAGATGACCCTGATTCAACAAGATACAACATATGTTAAATTTTAATAAATATAAATTAAATCTAGGAAAAGGAAAAAAGACTGTATGATTCTCACATTATCAGCCTTCCTAGAATTTAAGTCAAGAGGGAAACATGATTTTAATACATTTGTAATCCTAAAATATCATGTCGTGGCAAGACCTTATTTGTAAGTATATACTGTAGTTAAATTTTTATGTTGTTCCTTGTCAAAAAAATGTGTTCTTGATGTGCATCACATGTTTTCATGTTATCTATGTGGTTTAATGTTGACCAAACATAGCATGTGTTGTACGTAGTCCTAAGTGATCTTCTGTAGTGTCATGTTTACTGCAATGTTGTTACAAAAATATATTTCATAGTGTGAACACTTAGGAGTGGTTTGGGTTATTTGGTAGTAATGGTTTTTAATATTTATAAAATAATATATGAGTGTGCAAAACAATTGTAATGCACAACTCATAGTTGAGAGATATTTGGGATATTGAGAGGACTTAAAGATTATCCTTGAATCCTTACTTATAGGAGTTCATTGAGCTTTTTATATGAAATATCTCCATTTGGAATTTCTCCTTAATGAATTACAATATCTCTGGTTTTATTATTTTATTGTGCAATGTTTTGGTTTTTATTTGATTAAATCATTGATATTTACAAGAAATTTAAGTCAAACTAAAATTATTCTAGTATTTTTACTGTTGTAGTTGTGTGTGTAAATTTTGGGCATTACATAAACACAAATAATATCTAAGGAGGCTCGTAGCATCTATTTATCACCCGTATGGTATTAGTTATAAGTCTAGTGTCAATCCGATTGTATGACAGAGAATGTTTCAATATTTTTTTTCATGCTTTATAAGAATCAAAGAAGAGACTTTCCTCTTGTATTTGGGACTCTGATTTAGTGACACATGTAAAGACCTTCTTTCCCACATTCAAGGAAATAAAGTAACAATTGCACAAAATAATCTGCAATTTTTGCAACATGTGTCATGTTTCTTGTGCACTAATTTGGTGCTCACCAACACTCCTTTTAAGAATTTTACGAATGAGAACTTGTGCTAGAAATTTTTAGTTACCATCTCTTGAAAATATGAAAAGCATTTGGTGGTAGTTTCTAAACATTGCTTTTTCTTGGAAATATATTTTGTAATGTATTTTAGAATGAGATGATGAGAAAGTACACAATGACAGTAAACATTGGTCCTCCAAATAGATAGCATGGCCTAGTTATGGATGTTCAACCCATCATCATTTCTAAAAGGGAGGTACTTAATTGTTTCATCATCCTCAACAAAGAAGGCTTAAGTGGGTTGAGTCTCCCATGGGGCATTTTATCGAGATTGGATCTTATTATGTTTTTTCTATAAACATGTTTATTTTGAGAATTTTATGTAGCATTGAACATGATTCAAAAACTCTTCAAGGTCTATGAGTGGAGAAGAGACAAAATATGAATGTGGCTAACATGTAGGGATCATATTGAATTGTTCGGTATAAAAATTCAAACTAACTGCAGATGTGTCGAGGATTTCAATTAGCATATAAGTATCTATCAAAATATTTTCTGGTGGTCTGTACAAATGCAGGGTCTGTCCATTTTAGTGTTTAAACATTGGGTGCATTTTCAAGCTATAAGAAACCATGGACATGTGTATAACCTTTATGTTACCATTCATACATAAATTCAACAAGGGTTGTAAATAACAGATACGAAGTTAAAGGGGAAAAAAACAAGACAATTATTGTAGTACTTGTACCAATAGTCCCATGACCACGATATGTTTTCAAGGCCTCTTCATGGAAGATTGCAAATATGTGGTGCAATTACAATGAAGGAAAATGAGGATTCAAGAAAATGTTAAGGGTTTTCCCTTGTTGTGCAACACGAGCATCATGGGGGGAAACACTAGGCATGACACCCTGGAGGTCCAACCATTTTATGTCTACTGCACTAAGAGTGAAGAACAAAGAAGGGGGGCCCAATTTCTCAATAAATTGTGAAATTTCACTTCTTTTTTCTCAACTGACTCTGTCCCTTAAAGAACATCAAGTTGTCAGGAAGTTTATTGATCGAAAGACCACAAAACCCAACAATAAAATACCCACAAAACCTAACAACAAGGCCATGTTAAGATACATTGAACCCAACAATCAATGACCCACAACTTTTACATCACCTACTATCTCCATCCCACTCACATTTTTCAGCTACACGGGGTGGGGATCTCCTCCACTTTGGTAGACACCTTTCAGCATAAGGAGTTGTACCGAAATTGAATAATGTTATGCGTAGAAGCGTAAAAGAATGACATGGAAGCCCCTATTTTCCAAACATTGTATACCTTAGGATAGTTTGGTCTTTGCCATGTTCTATTATTCTTTTCCAGCGTTCAGACTTCATACTTGTAAGATCAGTTGTAGGTTCTAGGAAATCACTAATAAGGGAATGGGATTGACTCCAATTGAGGAATTGGTTTTGGTTTCATTTATTCTAGAATGAGATGGGAAGCCTTGGGAGTCGGAGGGTACAATCACCATAAGAGATGTAAATAATTAATCTTAAAATCAAAATACTGACAAATCATCCTAATGTACGAAGACTGGACTTTTAAGTCTCACGTTTGGAATTTTTGGGGTATGCCTGCTAAACTTGTGGAGGTATTTCCTCTATTTAAACACATCATCTATGTATATCTATCCATATTATTTAAATCTCTTGTCTGAAACTAAGTTTATAATGAAAGACCCTATAATGGAAACATCAATATATGTTGTGTTTCTTATATATGTACATGGGCAAGGGCAAGGAAATAGTAAATATAATACATGACATAATTTTTTTTGGTTATTGTGGATTCCCACATTATATGATATGATATGATCCATGTTGTTTGTGTGTTTGTTGTAGATGCTAGATCAACTAATTTTGAGATTAAGAACCAGTCCACGTACACGGTTTGGGGGGCAAGAACACCTGGCGGAGGAAAGAAACTTTAGATGGGTGAGACTTGGACCATGGACATTCCACTGGGGAAAACAAGAGGGAGATTTGGGTTCAAACCGGCTGCTCTTTCGATGGAAATAGGAGAGGGAGCTGCCAAAATGGCAACTGTGGTGGATTACTCAATTCCCAAGCCTCTGGAGAAATCCTTGTCATGCTCACAGAGTATGCGCTCAACCAATTTGATCAGAAAATGGATTTCTATGACATTTCCCTTGTTAATGGCTTGAATGTTCTACTTTCCTTCACTCCTACCAACACACAATACACCATTGTTAACTGAAAAAGTGATATTAATGAAATTTTCCCTATAGAAGTGAAGGTGATTGGAGGTTTCAACAACGCTTGTGGTGCCTTTCACAACGACTAGTATTTCTACACCAGTGCAAATTCTGACAACTGTGGTCCCTTGAATTACTTGAGGATATTCAAGAACTAGTACCCCTAGGTGTATAGCTATCCTAAGGATGATGCCTCAAGCACATTCACATGCTCCTCTGGTACCACTCATTACAAAATTGTATTTTGTCCTTAATCAGCTATAACCTATAACATATGCTCTATACATATATTCTACACTATAATAATACACGATCTATTCAATTGTACACATCTTTCAAAGCCTTCATTTAGTAAAGATGCTCTATGAATCTTGTCATCCCTTTCAATTTTTATCAGGGATAATTTTAGTGGCGATATTCGTAATATGGCGAAATTTTCATTTTAGGAAAATTTGAAAAGGCAAATTATTCGGAGTGGGTCGGTGTCCTGTTCACCTAAAACATATAGTATTTTTTTTTGGGGGGGTCGGCTTCGCCTTCATTTGAAAACATCTCCTATAAAAACCTAGCTGATTCACCGGGTAGTATACCTCAAGTAGCTTAACAAATTACCAATACTATGAAATTTGAACTCGCATACCCTTAAGCACCAGAGATTCAGATTATTGTTAGCCTGTGATTGTTGACACACGAAAAATGCAGTGTTGACGTGTGACAAGGGCATTGTTGACGTGTGACAACAACTATACTAATGCGCGACAGAGGAAGTGTTGACGCGTGTCTTGGGCAAAGAAGTTGACGCGTGACACGGGCAGTGTTGACGTGTGACAGTATATTCAGACAGTGGACACGTGACAGGAAATGGGTTGTTAACGCGCGACAAGTGTAGAGTTGACACATGACAAAGACCTCAGATAGAGGATGCACGACAAGACCTCAGACACTGGACAAAGTCGCTACTTGGTTCTTTTGCTTACGCAGGAATCTTTTCAGAATAATGGAAGGTGCTAACTCAAAGAATACGAATAACCTAAAAGTAAGTAAGAAATCTCAGAAATCACTCTTCAAGTATTTTGGAAACTCTGCAGATACAGATATTGTAAATACCAATCATATAGATGCCACCACAAAGAATCAGAATACTGACTGTGTGGAAGGTATTATTGAGGTGGACATGCATTCTGCACAGTATCAAAGTCAAACAAATGAAACCTACGATAACATGCCAGATCTTGAAGATATTGTTTCTGTTGGGGTGCAACCAGAAGTGTAGCTAGATATCACAGATACAAACACTCAGCAAAATGGAAGACAAAAATCAAAATCAAACTTTGGTCCAAGAAAGAGGAAACCAGGTGATTGTGATATTGCTCAAAATTCTACTCAAAAAAGTAAAGCATTGAAAACGAACAAGAATATGTGGACCATTGGCAGGACATACAAGTTTGATTTGGTAGCTAAATTTCTGTTTATTGAACCTGTACAATCATCTAATTCTAAAGAATCCCATCTGAATGTAACATGTACAATATGTATGTGGAAATTGGGGAAAGCAACAAAAAATGCAACTGAAGCTGGACACTATAGAAAAACATTGTGGAAAACAATATTTAACTATAACGGGGGTGGATGGCCAGAAAATAAAAATACATAGGTGGAACACTGAAAAAGAATGCATGCATGTTAGATACGCAGCGGAATATGAGGCAGAGCAGAAAAAACACAGACATCTATTGGAAAAGGGAGGAATGATCACATCGCATATTGGTAAGATGAAAGAAACAAATCTACATGTAAAATTCATACAATTCTCTACTCTTTTTCAAATACTAAAAAGAGGAAGAGCGATTTCGGATTTCCTCGATTTCAAAGTTTTGTATCAATTTAACGGAATGCTGAATGTACTCAGTCCATTGGTCTGAAAGTAGTTGGATGGAAATGGCAAAATGCCTCTCGATGATTTTAAGAGAAGGACAGATTTGAAAGAGAATGCTAAAAAAAACAAACTTATCTCCTTTCAAATGATGAGTGACAGTAGTCGAAACACCGCATGGTATGTATACACATCTATACTTTTTAAAGATCATATAAAGGACAATCTCATCTGTGTGGGTGTTGTTATGAAAATGGTTTGAAAATGGCAATGCCAAAAAAACTACATAAAATAGTTGTTTTCATTTGAAAGAGGTTGCGGAATGACTTGATTATGAAATTGCTACCCCTAGGTGTTAGATATCCTAAGGATGATGCATCAAGCACATTCACAGGATCCTCTGGTACAACTCATTACAAAATTGTTTGTGTCCTTAATCAGCATAACCTATAACAATATGCTCTATACATATATTATCCACTAAATAATACACGATTCTATTCAATTGACACCATCGTTCAAAGCCTTATTAGTAAAGAGATCTATTGCATTTGTCATCCCTTTCAATTTTGATCAGGATTGAATTTAGTGGCGATATTCGTATATGGGAGAAATGTCATGGTAGGAACATGAAAAGGAAAAATTATGGAGTGGGTCGGTTGTTCCTGTTACCTAAAACATATAGTATGTCTTTTTTTTGGGGGGGCCGGAGTCGCCTTCATTTGAAAAATCTCCTATAAAAAACCTAGCGTGATTCACCGGGTCGTATTACCTCAAGTCGCAAACAAATTACCAATACTTTGAACAAATCGAAAATCGCATACCCTTAAGCCCAGAGATTCAGATTATGTGAGCCTGTGAGTTGAACACACGAAAAAATGCAGTGTTGACGTGTGACAAGGGCATTGTGGACGTGTGCGCTGTGACAAACCAAACTATACTAATTGCGCGACAGACGGAAGTGTTGAGCGTGTCTTGGGCAAAGAAGTTGACGCGTGACACGGGCAGTGTTGACGTGTGACAGTATATTCAGACAGTGGACACGTGACAGGAAATGGGTTGTTACCGCGCGACAAGTGTAGAGTTGACACATGACAAAGACCTCAGATAGAGGATGCACGACAAGACCTCAGACACTGGACAAAGTCGCTACTTGGTTCTTTTGCTTACGCAGGAGATCTTTTCAGAATAATGGAAGGTGCTAACTCAAAGAATACGAATAACCTAAAAGTAAGTAAGAAATCTCAGAAATCACTCTTCAAGTATTTTTGGAAACTCTGCAGATTACAGATATTGTAATACCAATATATAGATGCCACCACAAAGAATCAGAATACTGACTGGTGGAAGGTATTATTGAGGTGGACATGCATTCTGCACAGTATCAAAGTCAAACAAATGAAACCTACGATAACATGCCAGATCTTGAAGATATTGTTTCTGTTGGGGTGGCAACCAGAAGTGTAGCTAGATATCACAGATACAAACACTCAGCAAAATGGAAGACAAAAATCAAAATCAAACTTTGGTCCAAGGAAAGAGGAACCCAAGGTGATTGTGCTATTGCTCAAACTTCTACTCAAAAAGTAAAGCATTGAAAAACGAACAAGAATATGTGGACCATTGGCAGGACATACAAGTTTGATTTGGTAGCTAAATTTCTGTTTATTGAACCTGTACAATCATCTAATTCTAAAGAAATCCCATCTGAATGTACATGTACAATATGTATGTGGAAATTGGGAAAGCAACAAAAAATGCAACTGAATGCTGGACCCTCTAGAAAACATTGTGGAAAACAATATTTAACTATAACGGGGGTGGATGGCCAGGAAAATAAAAATACATAGGTGGAACACTGAAAAAGAATGCATGCATGTTAGATACGCAGCGGAATATGAGCAGAGCAGAAAAAACACCGACATCTACTGGAAAAGGGAGGAATGATCACATCGCATATTGGTAAGATGAAAGAAACAAATCTACATGTAAAATTCATACAATTCTCTACTCTTTTTCAAATACTAAAAAGAGGAAGAGCGATTTCGGATTTCCTCGATTTCAAAGTTTTGTATCAATTTAACGGAATGCTGAATGTACCTCAGTCTCATTGGTCTGAAAGTAGTGGATGGGAAATGGCAAAATGCCTCTCGATGATAGAGAAGGAAGATTTGAAAGAGAATGTAAAAAAAACAAACTTTATCTCTCTTTCAATTGATGAAGTGACAGTAGTCGACAACACCGCATGGGTATGTATCCACATCTATACTTTAGAAAATCATATAAGGACATCTCATCTGTTGGGTGTTATGAAAATGGTTGAAAATTGCAATGCCAAAAACCTACATAAAATAGTTGTTTCTCATTTGAAAGATGTTGCTGGAATGACTGATTATGAAATTGCTACGAAGTTGGTATGCGTTGCAGTAGATGTTGCATCTGTCAAGCAGGGTCACCGAATAGGGCTCTATGTAGGATTACAAACAACAGTGGCCCCATATATGCTACCAATTCACTGTATGGCTCACAGAATGAATTTAGCGTATAAAATGGTAAGCAAACATGAAAATGTTGCTAAATTAGAAGACCTTATAAGAGAACTTCATGCCTATATGTCAAGCAGCCCAAAGCGTTTTCTCGAGTTCCAAAAATTTGCAATTGAAATTACAGATGACAAAAAAATTTTGAAGGATGTGGAGACTAGATGGATTTCTTTGTATGAACCTGCATGCAGAGTTCGTGAGGAGTATCCTTCATTGGTTGGTTTCATGCACAAATACCATCATGAAGTTGATAGGGCAAGGGACTTGTTGTTCCGTTTAACTGATTTGGAGACATTGCTTACATTGGTTGGTATTCTTCCAATGTTAAAGGAGATCAATACACTGATGAAGCATGCACAGGGCAGATTAATCTATATTGTGGATTTTATACGGATGAGGAAAATGGTATGTCAAAGTCTTGATATATTGTACTATTCCTAGGATAGTTTTGATGCACCTGTTTTTGAAAATTGGAAAGATTTATTAGATCTTAAAAATCCTAACACCTTTTTGAGATTTAATATCCACGATCACCTATGCATCACTGTTAATGGGAGGGAAATACCAATGCACATGTTGCAAAAATGTCAAGATATTACAGGATCGAAACTAGAAGATGTTCTCGTGACACGTAATTTGTTTGAGTCTATTATAGTTGAAACAAGAATAAAGCTTAAAAAAAATTCAGAAACCTTGTCATCAGAAATTAGGGAACGTTTTTGTAAAGATAAAATTCTGGAAGCCATGGGTGTGATGAATCCTAATTTTTGGAATACTGAAGGTGGCGGTGCAGACTTTGTTGGAAAGCATTTCCATAAATCAATGGGTACAATAATGGAACAATTTACAAAGACGTCATAGCTCAAGGGTATGGAAATCAAAGGTATACTGAATGCCAATTTATTAAAGTTTCAGTCAACAAATTTTGCAACAACAATGAGGAACCAATATAAGAATTTAGATCAACCTTCTGAAAGTGGTGCTATTACAAGGCTGTGGCGAGGAATCTATAAAAGTTCTATCTTACAAGAAGATATCAGTGAATATTTTAGATTATATGAGTTATGCCAAACAATGATTTTGGGGTCTGTGGAGGATGAAAGGGTTTTCAGTGCATTGTCATTTATAAAATCAAAACTGAGAAACAGGTTGGATAAACATCTGGAAAGTTGCATGAGGTGTTATGTTTCTCGATACTCCATCAAAACCTTTCCGTTCGACAGAGTAATTGCGCACTGGAATTCCCTTTCCGAAAGAAGAGGTGTGAATAATACAGCTACAAGTACAAATATTCCCAACCTTGAGAGTGTAATTGGCTCTTCGTCACATTCTACAGAAGACAACATCGATTTTGATGAAGCTATTGATAATGGATTGTTTCAACTTTAAATAGGTATCTTCTTTATCTATCTTTTATCTTTATCATTAAAGATGTTACAGGTCTATATACTAAAAATGTTAGGCAATTCACCCATCTATTTACTAATACATTTCTCGTGTTGGATTTTTTTAAAACACAGATCTAGCTCATTACCATTGGTAGTGATGATTTCAACTTTAAGGAGGTATCTTTTTCCTGTTAATCTTATTGTTTGTTACTATTCATTTTTTTCAGCTCTGGTTATCATTAAAGATGTTACAGGTCTATGTATTTACATTTAGTTAAATACAATCTTTTTATTTTTTGAAAACGTGGGTTGACGTCCGTCTGAGGAAGCTGTTACTTCTTGGGACTGACAATGTCAGGCAACTCACCCATCTATCTACTAATCCATTTTTTGTGTTGAATTTTTTTAAGACAAAGATCTAGCACATTACCGGTGATGATTTCAATTTTAAATAGGTATCTTCTTCAACATAATCTTATTGGTTTTTACTTTACATTTTTTCAGATCTTCTTATCATTAAAGATGTTACAGGTCTAATTCTATATATTTACATTTATTTAAAGATATTGTTGGTTTATATATTTAAAGATGTTGCTGGCACTTCTCAGGACTGACAATGTCAGGTAAAACAAAGATCTAGTACATTACCCTTGATGATTTCATAGCAATATAATACGCAAGAGGTAAGCTAAACCCTATCATAATTGCAATTATGTTTAATTTCTTACCAGTGATGATTCTTTGTTGATTTCTTATAATTATATTTAATTTATTATTTATATGTGCAAAATCCTTTGATATATTTTTTTAACTGTGGGATAAACAATACATTATACAATTTTAAATATAAGTCCACATAAAATTCCTCATCATCCATATATATCATATCATCACCATATCATTATCATATCCTGAGTCCTGACACTACAATTATTTATCTAATTTAAATTTATTAAAACAATTCCATTTTTTAAAAATGATTCATAATCATATCATTACAATTCTATTCGTTCTAATGTCATCTATATCCATTATAACACATTCGATTTATTTATCATCTATATCCATTCTAATGACATTAAGATCATATCGTTACAAGTATAGAGAATAATTATCTTAAAACAAGTTCAAAAGTCTAGAGAAGAAGAATTACTGTGCTTGATGATAAATCTACGTCCACATTAAATTGATCATCATCCATATATATCATATCATTATCGTCATTCATCGTCTTTCATCATCATCTATCATTAATTATCAATTATCATCATTCATCATCTACGTCCACATACAATTCATGACAATGCAAGTAAACAAGAAACATACATATAATTCATGATAATCACCATCTAATGCAATTAAAATTAAAGATTGTATATAAATCCATATAATTAAATTCAAATACCATAGTACATACTTAATAGTAGAAGTTTTCAAATTCAATATTCAAAGTTTCCTCAATAATAAAACTTTCTAGTTTTCATAACCCTCTTTTTCTTTATCCAATTCTACTCCTCTACTCTCTTCCCCAATGGCTTCTTCCACTGTGGCTATACCTCTTTCCCCAACACCAGAAATAACCCTTGAACTTATAAGATCTTCCGCAGCACTGTCCAAATTTTTAAAAAAAAATTCTTCTTGATTTGTCGCATCTCCATGTGATAGCAAATTTGGATCAGCTGCTGCTTTAGCTTTGAATAATATGTCAGGGTCGAAACCATGCTCTTTAATTATCCACTTTAGTGTATTATTTTGTTTTTTAACCAAAACAATATCTTGCTTCAAATTTTTTGCTGTGGATAAACTGTTCTTTGCTGTTTCCAAGTGAACTTGTAAAACCTTCGCCTGACTCTTCAAATTTTCATATTTCAACTGCACAAAAAGAGTAATGTCAATTCAAAATATTACTAAAAAATGAAAATTTCAAATTAACAAGAATGATTGTTTGAATGTAATACTACTTACAACCGCTCTATCTCTTTTGGCATTTGCGATTGCTACCAAATCCTTGTCCTTGGACCATTGTTAAAATATTCCTGGGCCTCGACACTAATATTTTCCAATTTGTTTAATTACTTATCTAAAATGTCATCTTTATAGTTGTTGTTATACGTGACAGTCCCACTTCTTACTTGGGTAAGTAAGGAATCCATCTTCGCAGGTTGATTCTGGACTGCAACGTATAAACTATCCTGTTGCCAATAATTTTCATAATGACTAATAATCTCATTGATAAGAACCTTAGCCCTTCTCTCCCAGTCTATAAGCTGATTGATATGAGGAAGAATAAACTCACTGACATGGGATTAAAAATCATAACCAATTAAGTTCTCCAAAGGAAAAGGTGGCAACTATTCACTATCTGAATCTGATGAAGACAATCTTGCTGGAGAAGTATGGGGGCTTTCCCCAAGATCAACTGCTACTTGTTTCTGCCTTTGGGTGGGCTGATCCTGTTTGTGAAAAAATTAATCAATATTTAGATAAATAAATTTAAATCGAAATGTAATTCAAAATTGTAAAGCATATTTAAATTGAAATTTGAAGTATACCTGTTGGCCTTGAATCATCTCGCGGGTATTGAAAAAACCAGTTGGGTCATTGCTATCAATGCCCAAATAATCTTCATCTAAATTTATATTGCTCAAAACAAATATGCCCGTTGCACTGGGCAAGCCACCAAGTGAGAGAGTTTGAATTTGAAAGGAGGAGGCAATGTTTAGTGTCCCACTAGGGGCCGGAGCAAAAGGCATGTGTTTACCAATGTTCTTTTTCACTGTTCCTCTGGTTGGCATTTTAAAAATTATAGGTTGAGTGGGTGTCAGTGCCGTGGTTTGATCAGGACTGACATGTGCTGAAAAGTACAAGAAAAAAATGAAAAATAGGAAAACAATTCATAAAGTCAAATTTTTTGAAATTAAACGTACTATCGAAAAGTTGTACCTTGTTGTCGAGGGGTTGTTTTTCTCGGTGCTATGGGTGGCCTTGTAGGAGTTGTACTCAGTGTCTGTTAAGAAGATATGAATGCATGCGATTGTATGGAGTGAGTTGGGGAAGAAGGTTGAGTTTTTGAAACAGGTGTATGTTCCAAAGTCCCTGCAATTCATCAATATTAAATGTTGTCAATTCATTTGTTTAAAATTTAAATTGAAAAATAAATATGCAACTTTGGAATTTGTAAATAATATATGAGAAGGTATTATTTCTCTGGCATTTAACGAGTTCAAACTGTTGAGGGTTCAGAGAGCAGTGAGCTTCCATTTCAGATTGGGAGTCCCCCAAAGCCTCAGCGTGTTGTTGGCCTATTCCTCTCGATAACACCTTTTTTCGGGGAAGGGCTTCAATAAATCTTCTCTGCAAAACATTAAAATTTAAGTTGTAATAACTGTGCACTGTAATGTCGAAAATTGAAATATAATTACAAACTAAATAGTTTATACCTGTTGTTCTTCAAATGGAATTGACAATTTCATCAACTCCTCATCAGAGCAAGTAGGAATTTGTTTATATTTTAAATTTAAAAGTGCCTCATAATAAAGGTCGAGGAGATAGTTTGTTGAATAAATGAAAGGTTTTTCTGAAAGTTTTGAATTTGTTATGTCAGTTCTTATTTTTTTGTATAGATATGTGCACCAATTGAATTTTTGTTTTGATATAGTGGCAACAATGTATGAAATGGCCCAATTTGGTATATTTGTTTGGCGACCCTGCAAAACAATTCTGGATTGAAAAAATGAAATAAGTGCAGCAAGAAAGTGGTGTGTAATTGATTGTGCATCCACACCATGCCTGGATTTATTGACATGGGCTGCAAATGCGAAACAGTGAAAATTACTATAAATTTATAACAACAAATTGTATCAGAATAAAAAACAGAATAAAAAATATGAATTAAAACGAATTATACTTACAATCAACACGGAAACCGAATGTTGATTCGAGAAATATCTTGTCTTCTTCCACGAGGGTTGCCTTGGTTGTAACAATTGGTAAATTTTTGAACGGAAGGCCCGTAAACCGATGGATGTCATTTGCTTCCATACTGAATTGGAACATTTGGTCATCATTCATAGTCACATAAAAAATGTTGTCCTCTGAATTGTAGGATGACAGAAGGTAATTCAAAATATCCGGATCTATTTCGAAATGGGGCATATTAATGAGCCCTGTAAATTCACATGCATCCATCAAATCTTTATATTCTGAAGACATCTTTAAAACATAATGGATGTGAGGGCATAAGGGATTCCTGTAGTTGATCTTGGAAATCGATTGAATTGGATTCTCTTGATTTTTTTGCTGAACTTGCAGTTGGGAAGCATGTGAAGTCGACATTATAGTTGTACTTACATCTTTGACAATGATTTATACCTGTAAAAATTCAAGAATGGGAAGGTGAAAACGAGAAAATGACCAGTTGAATGGTATTTATAGGTTAAATAGGGTGTCACTGGCTCCTATTGACGCGCGACAATAGTCCTAGCTGACGCGCATCAATAGGATCCAGTGACGCACATCAATAGGAGCCAGTGATGCTCGTCAGTAGGAGCCAGTGATGCGTGTCAATAGGAACCAGTGACGCGTGTCAATAGAAGCCAGTGATGCGCGTCAATAGGAGCCAGTGACGCGTGTCAATAGGAGCTAGTGACGCGCGTCAATAGGAGCCAATGATGTGCGTCAAATAGGAGCCAGTGACACGCATCATTAGGAGCCAGTGATGCGCGTCAGTCAAGACCATTGACGCACGTCAGTCAAGACCATTGACATTCCATTGACGCGTGTCAGGAGTGATTATTGACGTCTTGTTGTCGCACGTCACTGATGGAGCCATGAAAAACCAGGTGAAATTTTTGTTTTGGAATACTGTCAAATTCTCCTTTCGCTAAAACTGGTTACGGGGATATTCGCTAGGTATTTTCCACCTACAATTTTATAGAGGTTTCTTAAAATGAACCCTGATTTTTATGAACTTCTTCCCTTGTTAAGGATCATGAAAATAAATTCACATTGAGAAAATAAACCATAATTATCAATGAGCCTTGACATTATTGTGTTTCACATTCAAAAATTGAATTGTTGAATTTATCCGAAGTCATTATGTTTATATTAACCGTCCTTACAAAGTATGGATGATTTTTCATAATCGACATGAAGAGGCTACATCTCTTCTTACAACGAAATTCAAACATATTAAATTTCATCTAAATAGAGAAATTACTATACTAAAGTGCATTGTGGAAAATTGTATCTGTAGTTACCCTTAATATCAACATTATTTTAAAAAATAAAATTGTTGTATATAATTATATCAAACTTGCTATATGCATTGTTAATTTACTAGAATATATTAAAGTTTGTAAAATTAATATTAAAATAAAAATAATATCCAAATTTTGGAATTGAAATTTAAGGAATCTGTGGTGGCCACATTTTTATACCCTCAGTTATCTATTAAATTCTTTATTCATAGACATGATTCGACATGGTTTTGATATAGTTTGGACATTATGTTATGATAGTTGACCTTCATGGACATGTATTGATATTTGAGCGCATATCACCAATTTGACTTGATTATTATGTTGACACCTTTTCATTTGATGTTGTGGATATTAACTTACTGCGATGTTGTTTGGACCTAACTGATATATCTTGGATACTTATTTAGTCGCATGTATGGATTATATGGATGTATGTCATTTATATTTATCTCTATGGCTAACTCATAGTAAATTATGTGTAATTGAGTATGTTTTTGCATTTATGATTCCATGATGATGTTATGATATCATAGAATTTATTGATTGCTTATTGAGTAGTTGATTTACACTGTATCAGATAGGTGTGTTTAATGTGTGCAATGAGTGTGTAGGTGACAGGTCACAGGGGAACGTGGGTTTTAGGGTGGCTACACAAATTGTGCACAAGTGTCCCACAGGGCTAATCGTTAACCATGTTAGCTGTATGAGGCCTTAGTATTAGATTTCATTATTTTGGGCACCATGAGTGACCCTCATTTGTAATGTAGTATGTCATGTAAAACTAATCTTGTTTAGGATGTTTTGTTTTGTTATGTAAACTTGGTTTGGGGACTTAATGGTCCCCACTTGCATTATGTTTTGTGTTTGGGTAATTGCGTTTTAATTAGAGAGGATTTGGATCACATGTGAACCCTTCAGTGGGCCCCACATGCTCAATACTTGTGCCCAAATGTGCCAAACCCGAAATTGGGTTATTTATGTCATTTTAAGTGACCCATTTTTAGTTTGGGAGTTCACTTAGCATGAAAATAATCCCTTGGACCCTACCTAATAGGTATGGGGGCTTAATTTCAAGGCATAAAGGGAGTTTTCCTCCCATTTCCCCTCTCTTTTGTCACCATCCATGTAATATGGATTGATATGTGTGTTTTGTAGAAAGTTACACAATCTTGTTTTATTTTCACTTTGGGCATTTTTGGAAGGGAGTGTTAAAAGTGAATTCAACTTTTCTTTGTTTATTTTGGAATCTTTGACTCAAAGGGAAGAGAGGGTGACACATATAACCCCCTCATTCATGAGGAAATTTATTGTTTTCTCTTCAAATTCTCCCTCATAGGGGAGAAAGAGAATGTTTTTTTGGAGCTATAGATTACTTGGATAAAGAAGTGGAAAAACTTAGAGTGTTGGATAGATTTTTGAGGTAGGATCTTTGAGATCACTTTATGTTTTATGTTATGCTAGATCTTAGCTTTCTTTATATTGAAATGGGTGTTTTGTTTCATGTGTGTTGGTTGTTGGGTATGCTTTTATGTTTTATTTTTCTCCATCCATCATATGGCTTGATGAATTTTGGAGTTTATGGGGGAAGAGAGAGGTATTTTTCCTCTCAAACCTCATGGATTGATGGGAAATACATGTAGGTACTTTTCACTCCCTTCATATGGTTTGAGGTGGGGAAGGTGGTTCATATGGTTTGATCCCCATTCCCCAATCTTGGAGAGGAAACCCAATGGGTTTGAAAATCCTCCCAAGAAGGATTTTGGCGAATGGGCAGAGAAATAAGGAGGGTTTGATGATTTTGAGGAATAAGGAGGTTATGAAGATTATTTTTTGTGTGCATCCTATGGTTGGACCACACTTTTATCACCTTGGATATCTCATCTTCTCTTCCCCATTTTGGAGGAAGATTGTGGTTTTCTTCTCCTTTCCTTGTTTGTAAAATTTGTTTTTTTCTTAGTGTTTGGATTGTCTTAGATGTGAAAATATAATGTTGTTATATCTCCCTATATCTTGTGCATAATTTGAGGAAGCTAGCTCTCTCCCCCATGGGCTTGGGGGAGGCTAGCATGTCTTCCAACCTTGGAAAGGAATGTAATGATGCCTAAAGGTTGGGTGGTTAAACAAGATTTTTCTCCTTGTGTTTGTTCTTTGAAAAACACTTAAAGTTGGATCTCAAGTTGGAAGTTTGTTGGAGTATCTTGTCATCTTAGCTTCTCATTGTCTCCTTATTCCTTTGTGTGGATACCACTCTCATTCTCAGTTTAAGAATATGGTTATGTGGGAGCTTTCTTGTCTTGTAAAATCCCCATTTTGTATTTGGTAGTACTTGTAAACTTGAGTCATATTTTCTTGTAAAATGTTCCTTCAATATTGCAAGAAGCTTATAATGAGGTTTCTTGAGTAGTTAAAGTATGTTGGAATTATGGAAAATTGTGATTTTAATTTCCATGGAAATGTAGAATTTTTTGTGTGATAGATGTTGTAAAAGTCTTAAACTTGGTAATCCAACACAAGGAATTGGTTTAGAGTTACTCTTGTTAAAATCATGTTTTAAGGTGGAGCTTCTCTTTTGCAAGTAAAAGAATAGATTGTCATGTGATACATAAAAATACTATTTTCATTTCCTTATTTGTATGATAAATGTTTTGCAAGGAAATTTGATATTCCTTGTTGGAAATATTTCCTGTTTAAAAATCTAAACTATTCATTTAACTTTACATTTGAAAGGAAAAGTTAGTCCAACATGGGGATTGAGTATTAACATTGTATGGAAACATCACCCTTCTTGCAATATAGTTTTCTTCTAAATTTTTGGTAAAAATTATGGAATAGAATGGAATTAGATTTAGTTCTTTTCCTGTGAAACTTAATAATGATTGTATTTGGAAATAAATTTGAATATGTATTCATCTTGTTTTGATTTAGCCATAATCCCAAGCCTCTCTTCTCATTATAATATTTTGCTACAATAATTTTATAATTGATAGTTAAACATCTTAATATAGTTATATGATAAAAATTATTATTCCATCATTCAAAATAATGCTAAACCAAATCAATTAGTTTTACAAATTTAAATAGTTTTTAACATTGTGTTGAAATATAAAATTATTTTTTTAAAAATTGTACTTTACCATGGTTAGATTAAAAAAGATAAATATGTACATATCGGCGAAATAATTCTACACTAGGAATGTAAGTGATTAGATCCGATTCTAAAAAGGAAAACAAAAGTAGAGAATATAATTACTTGGACTAACGAAGTGGAAAAACTTAGAGTGTTGGATAGATTTTTGAGGTAGGATCTTGAGATCACTTTATGTTTTATGTTATGCTAGATCTTAGCTTTCTTTATATTGAAATGGGTGTTTTGTTTCATGTGTGTTGGTTGTTGGGTATTGCTTTTATGTTTTATTTTTCTCCATCCATCATATGGCTTGATGAATTTTGGAGTTTATGGGGGAAGAGAGAGGTATTTTTCCTCTCAAACCTCATGGATTGATGGGAAATACATGTAGGTACTTTTCACTCCCTTCATATGGTTTGAGGTGGGGAAGGTGGTTCATATGGTTTGATCCCCATTCCCCAATCTTGGAGAGGAAACCCAATGGGTTTGAAAATCCTCCCAAGAAGGATTTTGGCGAATGGGCAGAGAATAAGGAGGGTTGATGATTTTGAGGAATAAGGGAGGTTATGAAGATTATTTTTTGTGTGCATCCTATGGTTGCGACCACACTTTTATCACCTTGGATATCTCATCTTCTCTTCCCCATTTTGGAGGAAGATTGTGGTTTTCTTCTCCTTTCCTTGTTTGATAAAATTTGTTTTTTTCTTAGTGTTTGGATTGTCTTAGATGTTGAAAATATAATGTGTTATATCTCCCTATATCTTGTGCATAATTTGAGGAAGCTAGCTCTCTCCCCATGGGCTTGGGGAGGCTAGCATGTCTTCCAACCTTGGAAAGGAATGTAATGATGCCTAAAGGTTGGGGTGGTTAAACAAGATTTTTCTCCTTGTGTTTGTTCTTTGAAAAACACTTAAAGTTGGATCTCAAGTTGGAAGTTTGTTGGAGTATCTTGTCATCTAGCTTCTCATTGTCTCCTTATTCCTTGTGTGGATACCACTCTCCTTCTCAGTTTAAGAATATGGTTATGTGGGAGCTTTCTTGTCTTTTAAGATCCCCATTTTGTGTTGGTATTAATTGTATACTTGAGTCATATTTTCTTGTAAAATGTTCCTTCAATATTGCAAGAAGCTTATAATGAGGTTTCTTGAGTAGTTTAAAGTATGTTGGAATTATGGAAAATTGTGATTTTAATTTCCATGGAAATGTAGAATTTTTTGTGTGATAGATGTTGTAAAAGTCTTAAACTTGGTAATCCAACACAAGGAATTGGTTTAGAGTTACTCTTGTTAAAATCATGTTTTAAGGTGGAGCTTCTCTTTTGCAAGTAAAAGAATAGATTGTCATGTGATACATAAAAATACTATTTTCATTTCCTTATTTGTATGATAAATGTTTTGCAAGGAAATTTGATATTCCTTGTTGGAAATATTTCCTGTTAAAATCTAAACTATTCATTTAACTTTACATTTGAAAGGAAAAGTTAGTCCAACATGGGGATTGAGTATTAACATTGTATGGAAACATCACCCTTCTTGCAATATAGTTTTCTTCTAAATTTTTGGTAAAAATTATGGAATAGAATGGAATTAGATTTAGTTCTTTTTCCATGTGAAACTTAATAAATGATTGTATTTGGAAATAAATTTGAATATGTATTCATCTTGTTTTTATTTAGCCATATCCCAAGCCTCTCTTCTCATTAGAAATATTTTGCTACAATAATTTTATTACATTGATAAGTAAAACATCTTAATATAGTTATATGGATAAAAATTATTGATTTTCCATCATTCAAAATAATGCCTAAACCAAATCAATTAGTTTTACAATTTTAAATAGTTTTTAACATTGTTTGAAATATAAAATTATTTTTTTAAAAATGTATTTAACATGGTTATATTAAAAAAAGATAACTATGTTACATTATACATAGTTATCTATTAACTTAGATATATATAATATATACGATAGTAGAGAGAGTAGATGAGAGAGAGATAGAGAGAGAGAGAGAGAGAGAGAGAGAGAGAAAGAAATGAGGTAGTACATTATCAGACACACACACACACAACACAAACACACACACACCCACACCCACACCCACCTCCCCCCCGCCCCCCCCCCCCCCCCCCCCCCCCCAACACACACACATTAAAAAAAATGAAAAAAATATATGGTGGGTTGGTATATGTATAAAGAAAATTAAAATAACGTTAAGGGGAGGGGCCGATCCCTCCTGAACATATGCCATTTGTGTGACCCCCCCTGAGCAGCCGCACCCCCTCCACCATCCTCCACACCCCATTCCACGCCACTCCCCCAAATCCACGCCCACTTCCATCCCATCCTCCAAACTCCCGTCACCATAAAACACTACCCACTGTCACCCCCGCAACACTTTGCAACCACTATGATTTCTATTCCGTTCCAGTTTTATGGAATGGATTTTATTTTGAAATATGTATAATTTTAAATGTTATATATATATATATATATATATACACACACACACATATGTGCGTGTGTGTGGGGGGTATTTTTCCCCTTCTTATACAAAATAAAATATGTGGGCATTCCGCATACCCAAACCCCAGGGATTTTCAGGTAAGGAAATCTCCAAAAAAATAAAATAATATAATGTAGTAATGTGACATTTCATATAAAATAAATAATAATCCATGAAACCAAGATCCATAGCTCTCCAAACAACCTACACGTGCAAATGACAAAATGAGAAGAGAAAAAGAAAACATAAAGATGTTTAGGGCAACCTTAGGGCAAGTTTCAAATCTAGGGTCAAAATTAGATCTATCATAGGGCTCACATTAAACCCTACACATTTTAAGTCATGAACATTTTATGGGAATGGGAAAGAAATCAAAGAGGGGTGTGTGGGAAAATTAAATAAGAGGAGGGTGAATAAAATAAAGGGGGTGCAGACTTAGTAATTTTTTGGCCCTAGTAAACTTAAAATAGAAACAAATAATTAAAGTCGGGTTTGGACTAGTAATTATTTTAATTGTGGGTAAATTAGATTAATATAAATTAATCATTAATGGGAACGGGTTAAGAAAAGGATTAGTATTCATTTTCCACCTTTAATTAAAAAAAAACAAATTTTTAGTGACACATTGGCATGGTTTCCGGTGTCTCGAGGTGGGGCATTAAAAAATAAAAGGATAAGTGTAATTATATGTGTGTAATTAAATTGTGAGAAATAAAACTAATAATTGCATTATACAAGTAGTATATTTTCAATGAAACAATATAAATATTGTGCCCAAAGATGGAGAACAAAATCTCATCACTAACCAAAGGCGAATTATGATTCTCAACATCTCCTTAAAGATCATTTCTAAAGCTATGGCCTTAAGGATTAGATATCATCTTCCCTTGATCACCTAACTAGAGGAGACTATTTTTATTCACCATTGTAAGCTTAATTTTGATAATATCATTTCTATTTGGGAAGAGATGGAATGGATCAGGGTTCACACAACATGCAATGTTTGTGAAATTTTGCTTTGAAAAACTCTATGAGAGGATCGAATATCCCTTTAATATGACGATGCTTCAAATGTTTATATTTTTCCCCAGGTTCTTCAACACTATCAAAACTATATTCCATGACATAGGGGACACATATCATAATTAATGGTTTCTAATAGGAAAAATTTGTCCTTTTTTGGTCCATTCGAAAAGGTTCCTCTCTTGCCTCTTCTCTAAATTTTTTTTATTGTTGAATGACTTAATTATCTCCTTGTTGATTACACTTCTAGAGGATTTTTCAAAATTAATTTCCATTCTCTCCTCTTTGATCTAATTGCTTCATTGAATGTTTTAAGACAATTAATTTTTCACTTTGATAAAGGAAGAATCATCGACCATGGATAATGCCATGGATTTTCAACATGTTTGAAGATTCTTTTGCAAAGTTTCTATGAAAGTTAGGGAGTGAGTAGTGGAAAATCAAGACAAGATGATAATTCACTATCTTTGACTATGTTTACACAATTTTTATTAGCAGTAGAAATTGAAAATCACCTTTGGAAGTCAAGGTGGAAGAGTTAGAAGACAAAATATTGAGAAAAGTTTCTACACTTAAAGAACTTAAGGATTATGATATTTTGAAGACGCAAATATATATATTCATAGAATTCTATGCATGTAGGTGATATGATAGTGTTTTTTCTGAATATGCCTAATGAAGAAACACATCTTAAAACCTGAGAATTCTACTCTTTGAACATGTCATTTAAAATCATGAATGTGAGTATGTGCTTAAGGGGATGTTAAAATAAATCCTGAGATCTTAATAGAGGTATGTGCATCAAGACTTGTGTGTGCTTTGTTGCATTATGGGTCTACAAATTGTGCAAGAGATATAATTTTTTTTAGTCTTTAAGTGGGGTATCATGGTTCATTGGTCATAAAATATCATGGTCTCTATCATATAGCATCTTCGTGTGTGTGTGTGTGTGTGTGTGTGTGAGTGAGTTCCCTCAGTCTTATCAACATGTAATCAAATGGGGTGTACTAGGATGTTAATGAGTCTTATTATCATGTAGATAAGTGTTCTTGAACTCATGAAGAGTGAAATTATAGTCTTTATGTCATGATTGATAGTGCTGATTAAGTCTCATTTATATAAAGTGTGTCTAAGTAATCCATAATATATATATGAAGCTGTGAAAGTGTTATTCAAATAAGCAAATATCATCTTGAATTCATGAGCATTAATCATTCAAAATAGGTATTGTACTCTATCTTTGAAAGAAGTTTGAGTGTAATTCTAAGATATTATGTGTCATTAGGAAGTCTATCGTAAGTCTTGGAGATTTTAAATGTGTTGAATATGCTCTAAAATGATTAAGAGTGGGTCAAGGTGCAATATGTCATGATTCAAGTCAAAAGGGTGAGTCATGTCTGATATGAAGAAGTCATGTAAGCTCCTGAATTACATTATGAGTCTAATATTTCTTATATTTGTCAGTTGAAAAATTATTCAGAGTCCTCAGTGTCTAAGATCTCTTGTGTTGTGTCAGTTTTCATTCAAGCATGCCTTTTAGAAAAGTGACCTAATCTTGTCTTGAAATTCACTATGTTATGAGAAAAACATGTGTTGCCTTAAGTGGAGATATAATGAATGTTGGTCATGTGTTGTACTGAATTGTATCATGTTTGAGATAATGAAGAGTATGTGGTGTCTTTTCAGAAGATATTTGATTTTGAGTTTGTGTCAAAATGTATTGATAAGTATCTCAGTCATTACAAAGGTGTGTCAATTGAAATGATGTGTTCTCAAACTAGTAACATTCCTTGGAATAACAAGGTGAATGCAAAGTATCATGAAGAATGGATATACTAGTGACTAAAGTGCTTCACCAAGTGATAAAATTTCATGTATCAGTGCTACTATGATTTTTTAGGGTTTTGTGCATTTTTAACAAAATTATAGAGCCTTGTAAAGCAAAGAAAGTTATATGAATATGTGTAAGGTCTTTGTATAAGTCTAGATGATCAAATGTTGAAAATGTATTGGAAAACATGGGTATCAAGGTTCTACTTTGTATAAAAATATGGTCTACATTGTCTTTTTAGAGTCATAAGAAGGTGTTCCTCTTATTTTTTATTAGAATTGATGAAGGTGGTCCAAAGACTACTTGTAAAAGGTATACAAGATCCATGTCTATACAAGTAATCATGGCCTATGAAGTATTCATGGTACGTTTTTTGATAGATATTACACTAAAATAGAGTATGTAGGACTATATGAAGAAAATTAGATGCATTATAGTTTTGAGGAAGATTAATAATGTTTGTATTGTGCCAAGAGAGTCTCAGGGGACTAAAATGACTATCTCCAAGTCTGTGAAGGTCAAATCAAGCCTATCACATCAAGTGATTATTGTTATAACTATCTAATGGTGTTTAAAGTCTAATGGGTGTGTTATTTTTTCAATGTATTTCAATACAATATGGGCTATATCATTGTAGAGAATATGTGCAGTGGAAATATTGATAGTGATAAGTGATTACTCAAAGAATGAATCCATTGATATAGTCAAGAGTTGAAATTGTCAACATACAATGATATTCAAAGTTGTATGCTCCTAATTACAAAGCATAATAACATGTTATCAGATAAGTGTGATTTATGTAAAGGATGATTTGGTATGTCTTGTACATAAATGATTCATAAGCCTTGTACAGAATATGCTTCAAGAATTTTGTTGTATTAAAGAGTTATATATATACCTCAAGTCTATAACTCACATATATAGTGAGTTATTCAAGGTATAAAGATTGAAATATTTATAAATAGGTAATAGTATGATTGTATATGCTTGGTAAACGATTAGAAAGATTGTTCTTGATATCAAAAGTAAGAAAGTGTTAAAACTATCTTCGAAGAGAAAGGAGATAGAGAAGACCACATTCATCAATTTACTGCTCAATGGGAGTCAAAGAAGATGGTTTATAGTCTTAAGGGGAACCTATGAAAAAGGAAAGCTAGTTGCCAACTCAAGAAAACATGATGTGATGTGTATCATGCATCATCTAAGGGGGATTTATTAAAGGTGATTTCATGATTACATGTTTCTCATTGTGTTTATTGTGTAACCCTTTATCAATGACGTCAAAGGGGGAGAGATACAAAGTTTGTAGCCAGAAAATAGGTACACAAATTATTTTTCCATCAAAGTTTGTACATTTATAAGATGTTTCCATTAATGAAAAAGGGGGAGTTTTTGGACTCTAGTAATTTTCAGTGGTGTTTTCATTGATGTTAAGTGGTATTAATTACAAAAATGTTTATTTGTGAAGTGAAGAAGTCATGGACATCGAGGTTGATTGGAAGTATGGAAATGATAGTTATGGATTTTTAAAATGAGATATAGGTCAGGTATGATGGTGTAATCATGATATCAAACTCTAACATTGAGTATCAGGTCATTTGCTGGAAGTCTAAGGACAAACTGGTTCACTTAGGCCTATTTCTAGAGCCTGATGATGTGTGTAAGTATGAAACATGTCATGAAAATAATATGTAAGCATTAAATCATACTATTAATGTTTTCTAGGGTATATTTTAGCAAAAAAAATGCTTGGATTAGATCATGAAGGAAAAATTCAAAATTTATCAAAAATTACCTTTGAGAACTAGTAGTGAAGGATGAGGTAAATGAGATGGGATGGAAGATTAAAGGAATATTTATGTCAAATAACCAGATGGAACATGTAGAGGAGTGTTTTTTGGTACTTCATGCCAAATTTCATCAAGTTTTACAAGGGTGCATGAGAGATATGCATGTGTTTCTAAAAATGTCGTCCTAAAAAATGCAAATTGAGCACCCTTTCTTGTTAGGTCCCAAGAAAAATTATTTATCCATCTTATGATAAATCATAGAAGTAAAGTTTTAGTTGAAATCCAAGCTTATATATTGCAAAACGTTTCAGGGAAAATGGATAAGTTTTAATGAAGATATGAGCATTCTACTAGAAGGATTTCTCTCTCCTCAAGATAGCTGCTTGAAGTGTTTGAGTAGAAATGGGTTATTTTGTATTCTTGAAAAAGTGATGTACCTTCTCAGATCTATTTCAGAAATTCCCCATGCCAAAGGTGTGATAATCATGAATTCTAACCATAATCTCCTTATCTAATTCATCTCAGCTATATAGGGGAAGTTTCTTTCATTCATGTGAACTAAAGGTAAAATAAAAAGCACAATACTCATACTCGTGTCTTGTAATGAAGACTATTTATAAATATTTTCCAAAGTTCAGTGATGAGATACTAGGGAATTTTTTTTATCCCTACAATGAGCGTTAAAGATAAAATGTCTTGTTTCCACATTATTTTGTTGTGTTATGCTCAGAAAACAATATAGAAGTGTATGCCAAGTGAAGTATGTTAAATATGATGACATTGAATGAGACCATAATGTTTATCCTAAAGTATAGTATACATTATGAGGTACCTACAATGTGAAATATAAAGCATAATATGAAGAAAAAATGTTTGTATACCTGTTGACAAGGATAAAGAGAAAGGAACACCACTGTATTAGTTGAAAAAAACTCAAAAGGGCTTCGGGATTTAGCATTTGTGACTTTTTGTGCTCGAAGGAGGTTAAGGTGATCTCAATCACCCTTTATGCCATCTCAAAAAATCATCTTAAACCCATTAGTTCCTTTTTACACTAATTTTTTTTCATTTTGTCACTGTATAGACCATTGCACTGGTGTTTTCACTTTCTGGTAGCTATTGAGAGAATGTTAAGCTGTATTAATGGTTGTAGAAGATTAAAAAACCTATTACAATGCTAGAGAAATTTGAAGTATTTAATTCCATATTTTTGTGAGAAACAAATATATTTTTTAAGCCTCTCGGGCTCTTACAGAGGTAGAAACCCTAGTTCTAGGGTTTGGACAAAATCTAAACTTTTAAACAACAAAAAATCATGGAAATTCAGAGAATCTTCTTTCCTTTTGGTACATTCTTATTCCAAAAAGAAACATTTGATTCCATTAATATTTGAATGAGTTTTTAATGGCATTTATCACCAATACCTTTTTCTTATCTCTATAGAGGTGAGATGTTATCTAAATGGAAATGCTTCATGGAAATCGACCCAAATTACCTTGCAACACTATAACATGTCATGAAATGTATTAGGGAGTCTTGAACATAATTTTTTTAGGTTAATAGATGACAAAACAATGTGACTGTGGAGGTTTATGGCCTCTGATATCATGTTAGCTCCCCATAGTAACCTGAATTAATAAATATCTATGCAAAAGGTCTTGGAACATCAAAGGTTGATAAAATTAAGATCAATGAGAATAAAACAAAGTGTAAACTAGTAAAACTAATTATCTCAATGTCTGACAGTAGTGGTCTATGAATGATATGGATCCTAATGCACTGCAACTTGATTGATTGGCTAGGTTTTCTAAACCTTTTGAAATTTAAAATCCTCATAACAACCTAACTCAATGTATAGAAGCTCATGAATCATAAACCAATTCATATTTAGGGATAAATATCTTCTGAATAAGATGAAGAGGAAAAACAATGTCAAGAGACAAGAAGAAGTTAAAGGGTCATATAAAAAAATTATTAGAAGTCAAAGGGATGTTTGTTTGAGAGAGAATGAATTTTGGTATGAAAAATTACAATTCAAAAAGCTTGATCATTGTTAAAAAAAAACTTTGAGAATAGGGCATATGGGAATTATAAGAGTCAAAAGAATAGAAAATGAAGTGAAAAAGTCATATCAAAAGAGTTATGTGTATTGGAATAGTTTGAATTCTGAGGAATGAATATTTGAAACATGTGTGTATGCTGTGAACATGATTGGAATTTGATTGGTGCAACAGGTGACTATAATATGTCTTGAAGCAGTAGTTACAAAAAAAAGTATATATGTTTTTAGACATGATTGCAAAGGTATGAAAAGAAAAGAATGAGAATTTATAGAAAATTATTATCATAAAGAACAACAACGAAAACAAAGATATAATAGGTTTGAAACATGTTTATTGAGTAGATGAATATTAGAACAAACATGGTGTTAGGTACAAATTGTGATAAGAAATTCTTGTGACTATGAAAAGTATTTAAAACCGGAGATCATAGAAGAAGGTGAATTTGTTACTAATATGTTACTATATTAGGGGTACTTGTATGATTTCTTGACTAAGTAAAAGGTTCAAAACTAGAAGATTAGGAAAAATTTTAATTGTTTAATGCAGTGTGCTAGCAAGGTGATCTTGATCGGTTGATTAAGAAACATGTAGCTAAATAACCAAGTCATATATTGTTTTTGTATCTTCCTAAGTGGGTACTAAGGTCACATGAGTAAGTACCCCTTACGAGTTACATCTTGCCAAACTAGCCTAGTTGGTACTTAGAAGCCTTCTAGAGGGTGATAAAACAACCATAAGGTAGGTGTTTCTTCGGTTGAGTGGGTGTTCAACCAAATTGGAAATCATTGTATGTTAAGAATGGGTGTTATTAATTAAAGGCCTTCACTTTAAGTGGGTTTTCTTGCTCTAAGGGTTGCCCACTATAATTTTTGTGTTTTGTATATGTGTCCTCTTGCATGGACCTTAATTTATGTTCATGGTTTGATTGCTAATTCTATTCAAGAAGTTTTAGAAACTTCTAATTTGATCAACACTGATTCACCTGCCCACAATGCTTGTTATATCCAACATTTAAGGATAAACATTTTCATCTATTAGGATATTTATACCATTATAGAATTCGGAACTATAAATGGCATGTAATTATAATGGATTTTATGTAAGGAAATCCTATTTGAAGCAATAAACATGACATAATTCTACTTATAGTTGACAAATTAATGAGAGCATTGATAAGAGTTTCTTTCATATGTCTAGATTAGTGTATGAGAAATCAATAAACACAAAACAATGTGAAATATGTAAGGGATTAATAACTTGGAGATGGTGATGACTGATACGGGTGCAAATCAAATGTTGAGCTCCTTGTTGCGATCTCATCAAATCTGCAACTCAAAGACACTAGAGAAAAATTTCTTAGATATTTTATGTGGGGGCTGCTTTACAAAGTAGACCCAAGAAGCAGTCACTTCCTCGGTGGTTTTCATCCCCCGCGTGATAAAGAATAAAGATAAAATGCAAGTTGATGAACAAAGAAACATGAAGATGATAGTATGGAGATAGAGCTATGGATCTAATCCAAACACAACATGCAACATGAACCATCCTAAATGAACCACCAAATCAGTAGAGTATTATGGGGATTCCAGTGTCATTACAAGGACATTATGAGGATACTATGATAAACAAGAGACTAATTTTTTTTTTAAAAAAACAATTTACCAAATTTTGGAACTTGTTTGGATGAGGGGAGAAGGCCAATATTTATAGCCTAGGGGTGAGGTTAAACTCTCGGTTATTAAGTAATATGGGTTGGGTAAAGTAACCCTAGTTAAGAGACATGATGTGATCAAGCAGGGCTCGCGATTTGAATTATAAGGAAGATAAGGATGGAGTGGGGAATATAATTGACATCCTTAGGTGCAATAATGCATATCATTTTTAAATTTAGGAGTGGGATGTCAGATGTGTGTTACCCATGAATTGAATAAGTTTGGGATATGAGAGATATTATCAAATTTTAATTATTAAATGACTTTACATGGAGCCCATCAATTAATTAAATTTTGGGTGAGTAAATGGATGGAATTTAATCAAGTTTAGGAAAAATAAAAGTGAGAGGGAAATTTACATGAATGAGAATAAATGTAGGATAAAGGAAAGGAGTTACACCAAAAATTGGTATCTATATTTTCCCTTTTTTATGGAGAGGTTTGAATAGCGAGCCACTAGACAAAAAAAAAATGATTGGATGAAGTTATGTGTCTAAGGATGGATAAAGACATGACCAAAGGAAAAATTATTCAGGTGAAAAAGGATCACAATAAAAATGAAAAATATGGTGGTGACTCTAATATCATATCGGTAGAGGACAATTGTGGTCTCAATGAAGATGGGAAACAACACTCTACGGACCAGTGAGTGAGTGAAGACCACTACATTATGAATGTAAAACAAGATGACCAATGGGTTATAGGAAAACATAAAAATATGTGCAACTGAATGCGAAGAGTATGCGAAATCCTTCGTACGCAAGGAATTGCGTGAAAAATCATGCATCCGCAAAAGGGAAGACGGTGAAAATAATGATGCCCTAGCACAAGGAATGATATAGAAGGTGGATATATAAGTAAAAACACTTGAGGGGGAATAATCATAAATGTGGACATGATGAGAAGATAGGATAGAAGGGTGAGATAGAATTCCCTAAGAGGGTGATAAATATGATGGTAATCATGTTTCATATGAAATATGCATAAGTGACGGAAAATTAGTAGGTGAAAAGGAAAAAGCATTCCCACTTTCTCAGTAAGTAGGATAAGAATTCAAGATACTTTAAAGATGAATAGGTGGTGGCCATTATGGTATCTACCAAGAAAAAAAGTCCATAGGAAGATGGGATGAGGGATATATATGATGATATCTCCTTGAGAGGGTTGACAAGAATGGAAGATACGACACTGATCCTGAAAGGAGAAGAGATTAAATTTGTAGAGAAGAGGAAAAGGACATTGAATGGAGTAGGGAGGATGTGGTGGAGGAGAAAAAAATGAAAGAGGATAAAGGGGATGATGTGTAATATGACGAAGAAACCATCATCCATGGATAATGAGGAGTGTGAAGTGTGCTTGATTGTGATGAAAATAAGAGGAAGGGAATAGTAGAGAAGGAATATAAGAGAAGAGAGGAGATAGATGAAAGTAAAAAAGAGATAGAAAGATAATTAATATGAAGGTAGTGGGAAAATATAAGGGGAAAATAAATAAATAAGGTGTGATGGGCTTAGAGAAATAGAAATTTGAGAAAGAGAATAGGAGAAGAAGGGAAGGAGGAAGAAAAAACAAGAAGATGAGATTAGAAGAGAGAAGATATTAGAGGAGATAGTTAATGTACAGATATGCACCATATTTAAGAAGTAGTAGATATTATAAAGAGGGGATATGGTGAAAGAAATAAATGGCGAAGTAAAAATAAGATGAAGACAATAAAATGATGGAAGAGAGGGCGAAAGGGATATGGAGATAAAAAATAAAGGGATAGAAAGAATGGATGACGAAAGTGATGACAGAGATGAGAAAAAGAATAGGTGAAGAATATTAGAGAAGGATGATATGAGAGATGAATAATAATACGTGATGAGAGTATGAGATAACATCAAGAAAAAGGAAGAGAAGGATGGAAATATGAAGCGGATGAAGAATATGAAGAAGTTAAAGAAGACGAAAGAGGAGGTAGAATAGAGAAGAGAAAGAAAGGAATAATGAGGATCCAAGATCCTGTAGAGGAGATGAGAGAATGAAAAAGAAATCAATTTATAGCAATGGAATAAGGTAGGAGTGGTAGAGAAAGTGGTTTGGTAATGGGAAGGTGAAAATAAGAGGGAAAGAAGAGATGATAGAGCAGAAATGGGAAGGGAATTGAACCAAGCTGTTACGAGTATGACGCATGTAAAGAATATGAAATAGAACGCATGGAAATGCATGTGGAGAATGGCACGATAATAAAGATGGGACAACACTGGTTAGCCAGGTTATTAATGGGGAAGAAAGATGAAAGTGTGAGGGAAAGAGGGGATGAAGATGATATAGAGGAAATGAAAGAAAAATAGGAGTAGAAAGGAGGAGAGGAAAACAGAGAAAATGATGCAAAAGGGAGGAAGCCAAAATGGGAGAGAAGAAGTGAAGAGTGAGCATTATAAGGTATGTAAGGAGAAGCTAGAGGGTAGGAATGAAACATATTGGAAAAGATGTAAAATTGACTACGAGAAAATAGGGAGAGGGTGTATGATGAAGATGGTAGAGATATTGAAGAAGGCGAAAGGAATATGGAAAGGAAATGCCAGCAAAGGGATGTTAGGATAAATCCTTCGATAATTATCACAGGACAAAAAATAAAAAAGGAAGGAAGTGAAAATGGAGGAGGTAAAAGGAAGTGAACATGGATGTGTATAATGGGGATGAATTAATTTTAGGATAAGTCCACTGATAATTATCAGCTCAAAAATGGAAGATGATGATGAACGAATTTAAGAACAATATTAACAATAATGACAAGTAAACGAGGTGTATATATGTGGGAGAACTTGTGAAGGTGGAGTGGAAAGAGTAAAGAAAGGAGGGATAATGATTTGTGTGGATATGGTGATGAGGAGAGGATGTAATGGATGAGGATGTGGATGAAGATGAAGGAAATAAAGATGAAGGAACAAGACATAATAGGAAATTGTATGAAGTGTTTAAGTTATATTTCTAAATGAGCAATGATGGGGATGATATTTGGGGAAGTATGAGATATTTTATGTGAGGAAGAAAGAAGAGGGAAGAGGATGTGTTTATGGGAAATGAAGATAAAAAGTGGATGGTGGGGATATGGAGAGAAGGGGAAAGGCAAGGAGACATATCATCCCTAAGATAGACTCTTAAGTAAGATCACCATGCCATAGGAATGGTCAAGTAGGATTGCCAAGCTGAAGAAGATGAAGAATGATGAAAAGAAGCAGATGGTTGGAAATATTAATGGTAAGAGTGTATGAGAAAATAGACTGAAGGGGAACCCTTAGTTATATTTTCCATACTGTGAACTTAGTGCGTAAGTAAAGTGATCGAGGAGAAAATGGATATTAAGACGATAATAAGAAAAGAAGGAAACAAAGGAGTTTAACCTAAATGGATGGAGATTGTGAGGGGAATCCTTAATTAGGATGCCCATGTTGTGAGAGTGATGCTTCCATAGCGTTAAGCATAAGTTATGGAGAAGGAAGATGTTTTTAGTGATGATTAATGTTTAATGGAATAGAAAATGGTTGAGGTGTTTCTACAGTGGAAGGATCTTAAGAAAGAGATATATTGCAATTAAGCAGTCTGTGCAAAATGGGTGATTAAGATAGTAAATCCGAAGGAAGAGTGAAAGGGAAATGAACTGATAAAATAGATGCCAGTAAAAAGGTATTAGGGAAATAACACAAAAATAATTATCTGGGTGGAGGATGGGTGAATGAGTTAAGAAAAAATAGAGAAGGACGAAGTGGGTGAGTTGAGAAGTAGAGAATGAGATGGGGTGAATTCTAGGAGAAAACTATGTTGAAAAAGGATATTAGGAGGAAGGAATGGTCAACAAACATTATTACGAATGAGACCGTTTCCCAAATGATAGGTCTACTTTGAGTAGGAATTTTTTGTTGCGTGGGTAGTTACGTACACGTGCCAAGCATGGGATGAAAAATATATAATGGTGAATAAGATGATGTCTATGCTACGTGATATACAATAATAAGATCGATGAGAAGGGTAATGGGTGTATAATTTGTGAGAAGAGGACTATGCAAGATGATGGATGGAGAATGGTCATATTGGTCATGGTGGGGGATGAGGAGCTACTAGATAATGAATGCTACTTGAGAGATATTCTCAAGTAGAATTCACAAACTCTAATGGAGATCAAGTAGAATTCCCAAACTGAATAGTGCATTAAAGAGAGTGTGTAGAAATAGTAACCAATTTCATGATTTTATGGACGATGCTAATATGGGATATTTTTATGAGTATATACATGGATACATATTTATGACTTGAAATTTGATTTTGAAGAATGTGATTATGATAAAAAATGACTTTGATGAGATGAGTGCCACATGACCTTAACAAGGGGCATGTAATAAAACCATGCTTCAAACCAGATAAGAGGTAAAAAAATTAGGTACCACTCAAGGGATTGCACGTGCATCCCATAACAGGTGTTAATACATAACCAATGATAGTTAGTTCTACCAAAATACCATGAGGTAAATATGGATGAAAGATTCTCATAAACCTAATGTTGACATGACAAGGGATTTGAGATGTAATTTTATTCGGGAAGAAGTTTCTCCAAAGGTGGTGTTCCTTAAGTCTATGCCCCATCTCTGGGAAAGGGAAATAAAAATAAAAGAAAGCTGATCAATGCGGGAAGATTTCTAGGATTTCTGAAAAAGGAAGGATGATCAAAGTGGGAAGCCTTCTAAATGCCATAACAAACAAGTAGCCATCCTTCAAGGATATGTTCTAATATATACATAATATGGATGGTAATAATAATCTATATGATAGCCATCCTTCGAGGGATCGATCTATTTACTTTAATTTTTCTTTTGACTTTGATTTACATGCTTTTATTTTCCTTTTTCTCTCTTTTTTTTTGCATGAAAAATTATCCTTCAAGGGATCATTCTATTTTTAATAACTTTATTTTTCTTTTTATATGCATGAATTTTAGATTTATATGGGGGAGAGCTGGGAATAACTAAGTAGACCACTTAGGAGGGGATGATTATTGTACAAGAGAAACTCCTAAACCCTTTGCATGACTAGAATAGGAGAATGAGAGGGTGATGGATGTAATGATTATGGGGTTCTCACCAAATGGAAGAATTTATCCATAATGAATATCCTATGAGTAGAGCCGTAGTACTTATATTCAAGGTCATATCAAAGTAGTGATGGTAGACCACATAATTCATATCATTACCATAATAGAAATAAGGGGCTAATAGTGGAGAAATGGTCTAAAGAGATTATTATGCCCATAGGTGCATGTACGAACAATAGAATGGCTGTAAGTGCAATGCATTAAGGGGTTTGATCTTTGATTTACAATCAAGGGAAGCCAAGTGATAATCCTCAGACCCATACTTATGCGTGATAATATATGGTCCGATCCATCTGGGAGTGAGTTTTTCCCGTTAGCTCCTTTCTAAGGTAGTGACATTATAGTTTTGCTTTTAAACAAGGTCACCTATTTTAAAATCATGTTATTTGATATGTTTGTTATAAGCATATTTGATACACTCTTGATAAATATCGTGCTATTCAAGAGCGAGAAGGCAACACTCGTTTAATAACTTAAGTTGCATTAGACATTCCTGGCGATAATCTTCATCAGAAATGAAGTTGTGAAGAGAAATATGTAAGGATGAAATTTGAAGTTTGAGGGGGAGAAGAGATTCAGATCCATACACAAGATAAAATGGAGTCTCCCTTATGGAAGTGCGAATGCTAGTGTGATAGGCCCACAAAGTAAAGGGAAGTTGGAGATTTTAGTTTTAACTGGCTTGATTGATAGTCTTGGCCAAGATATTTCGAAGATTTTTATTAGTAGCCTCGAATTGGCCATTAGCCTGAGGATAATACGGGGAAGAAAATCTAAGTTCTATATTGAATGCATCACTGATTTTTTTAAGATCCTTATTTTTAAAGGAATTCCCATTGTCCATAATAAGTTTACGTGGAACACCAAAGAATAAAATGATGTGTTGATATATAAAATTAGTGATTGGGCAAGGTTTAGTTGTGGTAAGTGGGATTGATTCCACCCATTAAGTGCAATATTTTGTAGCAATGATGATAGAATGATGTTTTGTGATGAACGGGGATTTATTAGACTAATAAGATCAAGACCCCATTGTGAAAAGGTCCATAGGTCTTGGGAAGGTTGTAAATCTTGGCTAGGAATATGAATAAGATTAGAGTGTTGTTGGCATCTTACGCACTTATTGACATAGTCAGAAAAATCATGGTTAAGAGAAGACCAATAATAGTTATGGTGAAGAACGCGCTTGGCAAAAGATAACTCACTAAATTTTCCACCATAGATACCATCATGGAATTCTTGGATAGATCGAGAGGCTTCATGGTAATTCAGGCTATAAAGAAAGGACACCATCAAAACCACACTTATAAAGAATACCACCAAGGATCACATAACGAGTAGCATGTTAGAAAAATTACCACCTAGCATTTTTAGAAATACCAAGAGGAGAGAATGCCAGAGATCTGATGAATTAGGTTTGACAAGATGAATCTGAGGTATGTCATAGAATGGTTGTTTATGATGGTGTATAATGATTGAAATCTTGGGATCCTACGTTGTCTAAGGGATAAAGGCTGCGAGGGATGCCATTGTGTCAGCAAAATTTTTGGTCAATCGAGGGACATGTTGAATAGTGTAAGAATCTAAGGCTTTAAGAAAATGATATTCACATTTCACTTTCTTTATTAGTAGTTTAGAATTTCCATAGATGCCAAGAATATGGACATCTAGAAAGACAATAGTTTTTGGTCCTAGTATAAGGGCCTCATATGCTTCTATATTATTCGTACATTCAAAATCCAGTTTGAATGCTAAGGAGATAAGGGTATCTCTAGGGGGAATGAGAACAACACATGCTCCTACTCCTTATTTGCATTTAGAACCATTGAAGAAAAGAGTCATTTTAAGGGGATCATGATGAAACTGATTGATTGATTCATCTAGGAAATAATCATAAGGAGGTTTTGTATTAGGAAGAGGGGATTCTGCTAATTGGTTGGCGATAACTTGAATCTTAATTTCTTTTTGAGGAATGAATTCCAGGTTAAATTCATTCATGAGAAGAAGCCATTGAGTTAGACGATCATTGTGATCTAGATTAGAATGCATTACTTTGAGAGGTTTGAAGTTAGTAACAATATAGGTTTTACAATTAATAAGATAGTGTTGAAGATTTGATGTAATGAATAAAATAATGCAACATAGTTTTTCAGCTTCAGTGTATCATGTTTCATAGTCGTGAAGAGTATAGATGATATAATAAATAAATTGTTCGCATCCTTGGCTATCACGATGTTCTAACATAGCTCTTACAACATAATTAGTTAAAGAGATATATAAATAAAAGGGCTGCCCCTTGCATAGAGGTGTGAGTACTGAAAGAGATAAAATGTATTGTTTAAGATCCTTAAAATCCTTTTTATAGTTGTGGTCCCAATAAAAATTTATGTCTTTTCAAAGAAGGTGATGAAAGGGTTGACATCAATCAAAAAGTTGTGATATGAAATGGCGAACAAATTGGAGTCGGCCTTGAAGATTATGACACTGTTTGAGATTAGAAGGAGGGGTAGTTTTTTTTTGTGGGAGTAACCTCAATGCCCCTGATAGAAATGGTGAAGCCAAGGAGATTCCTAGTAAGAACTCCAAAAATGCACTTTGTTGTATTGAGGCAAAGGAAGAAATGAAAGAGACGTTTGAAAAGTGTTTTAAGGACCGAGAGATGATTACATCGATGTTTGGATTTTTCCAAGAGGTCATCAACATAGTGTTCTACAATTTGATGTAGAAGGTCATGAAATATATACACCATAACTCATTAATATGTTTCCCCAACATTCCTTAAACCGAAGGGCATGACACGATAAAAACATTTACCCCATGGGTTGATAAAGGATGTCTTGTGTTTGTCTTCCAATGTAATTCTAATTTGATAATAGCTATAATTCCCATCCATTAGATAAAGCATCTCATGTCCCGTAGTAAGATCTATAAGTTGATCAATATTTGGAAGTGAAAAACCGTGTCTAGGGAAAGCGAGGTTAATATCTCGAAAGTTAGTACATATACAAAGCTTTCCATATGCTTTAGCGATGGGTATGATGCTAGAAACCCATTAGTGATAATCAATGGGGATGATGAAGTCAGAAGAAAGAAGACGTTGCAGTTCTTCTTTCACAAGAATAGAAATTCAAGCATGCATGTGGGAAATCTTCTATCTAATCGGTTTAGCATTGGGGATGACAATGATGTTATGAACAAATATGGAGGGATCAAAACCTCACATGTCCAAGTGTGACCATGCAAAATCCTTGCTATGTTTAGATAAGAATGAGGAGAATTCTTCGAGTTCTTGAGGTTTCAAAAACTGGCCTACTTTAAGGTGTAGGGTTCTTAAGGATTTTCAAATATTAATGTTGATAATGGAATCATTTAGGAGATTGGAAATGTCAGGAGGAAGGGTTTTCTGGATATAAGAACCTTTGGCCCCCATGTAGGAAAAAATGGAAGTATCATCATCACATTGAAGAATGTCAATGATAGGGGAATCTTCCTCTACCATCTCTGGATGCTTAAGGGGAAAGGATTGGGTTTCATTTTCAACTTGGTAAGTAAATGATCTAATAGAAATTATGGAAATAAAAAAAAAAGTTAGGGGGAATAGGGACAGTTTCTCCTAGATCTAGATCCGTAAGATAGTTGGATGGAGAGAAGGTACTATCTCAACTTTTAGGATAGTCAGATGGAAATGAGATATTATGTGAATTAATAGGATAGTCTGATGGAGAGGAAGTGTCCTAAAAATTAGTAAGGTAGCTAGATGGAGAAGAAGTGGGTGAATTAAGGTGGATAGGAGAAGATGCAGATGCACCAAAAGGAGGGATGGAGGAATCTTTATATACCAAGATAAATTTTTGACATGTTTCATCGGTTTGGGTACAGATATTGCCATGAGGGCCTTTTTCATAACGTCCCAAGCCAAAAACCTTCCATGTAAAATGATAGAGGTATGTATGAGAGAAGGATGGTTTACTAGTAAATTTGAAATTGCTTGTATATAGTTTAACGTGAAGGCGATCCTCATTACAAGAAGAAGGTTGATCAAGGCCGCCATAGACTAAGTTAGTTTTGAGAGAAGAAGGACCAAATGAGACAATTTCCCCAACATTTGATTGATACATAGGGGCCTTACCAGGGTGGCCGAGGTGGTTGGGAGGAGGGGTATTGAGAGTGAGGAAATGATGTTCCCCTAAAAACAGATTTCACATTATAGTATCAGAGGATCCTTTATGGGGTAATTTGGATGGAGGCATAGAAAAACTAGTGGATACATGAGAATAAAAATTATTTTTGTGGAAAAGGACATCCTTAGGTCTATAGATCATGGAACATGTCTTGGAAGGAGGCACTTCGAATGGAAGAGAATAAATGGTCCCTTCATGTTCATATTTGATATATCTATGGAGAGTAGATGGGATACAATGCGTGGCGCAAATCCAAGAATTTCCAAGTAAAATATTGTATTAGAATTCTACTTCGATAATGTAGAAGAACTCGTGGAGGATTTTATGGCTTATATAGATGGGAAGGACAATTTTTCCTAATGAGAGAGTCACAACATCGTTAAAGCCACAAAGAATGGTAGAAGACTTGGAAACATTGGTATTAAAAATTTTGAGCTATTTGAAGGTATGAGAAGAAATGATATTGATACTGGCACCATTATGATTCATGGTTTGTCAGATGCAAATGTCATTGATGTGAACTATGATGAATAGAGGTAGATCATGCTTTTCCTATTCTATCTTGGGGATTTTTGAACTCTGAAATGACATGGTGGTAGATGCTGTGAAGGCATGAGATAAATCTGTGAAGTGTTAGGGCTCATCAGATGATACCGAGACATGTTGTAGAATTTCTATAAGAGCTTGTTTGTGGTGTAAAGAGATATGAATGAGCTCTTAAAGCGTCATTTTGATTAGAGCCTAATGAAGTTGTTTAATAATGATTTGTTTGATGGAAGCAAGATTCAGAGCGGCTATAATAGATACCTTGGCTTTAGAATAAGATGAAGATGTTGATTTGGGATGAGTGGTAGGAGTAACGATGACAACCTTTGGTCATCGCAGGGGTGTGGAGGCAACAAGTTCCTAAGGAGGAGGGATATCGAAAAAATTCTTTGGAGTGGGTTGTGAGGTGGAGTCAGGATTATACGGTCTCGAATAGGTAGTTATCCGAACAATGTTGATTAAAAGGGGAGGACGATCCTTACGATCATCCTCTTTAGGTAGTACATTTGTGGTGTCGTTGATTGTAAATTTTTTTGGTGGCAGAGTAGTGGCATGATTTCTTAATGATAGGGGTGGTCTAGATGTTTTAACAAATGAATGTTGGGATGCAGGGGTTGGTTGGGTTAGAAAAGGAGTTGGTTTTTCTTCATTAAGAATTTCACTGACAAAATGATGTATAATGACTTGGAGAGATTTTTAGTGTTTAGTGTCATGTCCAAGGTAACAGTGAAATGCGTAGACAAGATTAGAATTAAATGATTAAGGCCTTGGTGTGCTTGGGTCGAAAGATTTAATTGGTGGTAAAGTGATTATTGAGGCTTCATGTAGCTGATGAAAAATTTTGGTATAATACCCTGGGGTCATTGACGGAGGACTTTGGGATGATGCCTAGACATGTTGTGGTCTAATAATATCCTTTGAAATTTTAATAGATTTGGGAAGGGGAGATGAATGCATTTGATCCGGGATATTGGTGGAGGATAAGGACTCCTTTGACTTAGTTGTGATATATTGGTTGGGAAAGGGTAATTGTGTTTCTCTATTAGTAGCATATGTTATTGATGAAGGGGATTCTCCCAAACTGGAAGAGGATGATGAGGGGTATGGTCTTAAAATAGAAGAAGATGGTGTGGCTTTAAGGGGATTGGTATTGGGGATAGTGAAGTCCACTTTTTGATGGGGATGTGAAGGAGGACATTTGGGTAATTGGGTTCTAAATCTTTTCTATGAATAGGGATTTTTGGAAGGAATGAAAATAATTTCTAGAGGAACTGAAGATGATATTGTCATGGATATGAGCGGGGATTGATTAGATAGGTGAGTATCTGATTGTATGGAGGAAATGGGATGAAAATTTTAAGTTAGGGAAAGTTGAAATGCTTTCCAAAATTCGTTAAGTAATGACATGGACATGGAAGAGGAAGGTGAGATACATGAGTGTTAAGTAGTAGATGTAGTAGGTATTGGTAAAAGTGGTGAAAGAGGGATTGGAAGCTATGTTAAGAATGAGATAATGGGTAAAGGTGGAATGATTTCCGATAAGGTAATCAGATTTGATTAAGTACGTATAAGAAGTGATGAAATAAGAATAATATTTGTAAATGGGGAAAGTGTTATAGGTGTGGAAATGGGTGTGGGTGTAGGAAGAGGTGCCAAAGTAGATGTAGACATAACTGATGTTGGTATGGAGATGATTTTTGATGAGCTTGTCAATGTAAGGAGAGTTTTTATGGGGACGGATGTAATGGTTGATGAAGAAGGTAATTTTTTTGATGAAGTTGTTCCTTTATTACCAACGTGGACAATGTTTATGGTGTGGGTATTGGGAGTTTAAGATATAGAGATAGTGGTGGTCTAACTTGTCGATGTGGGTGTATGATTTGGAAATGGTTGTTTAAAACTATCTAATGGTTGATTAGGTGAAGCATTTGGGTTATATACTTGAAGATATCCCTAATCAATAAGTCTTTGCACAAAATCCTTGGTAGTCTGACATTTCTATATGTCATTTCCTTGGACTTGATGGTATTTGAAGTAATGGTCCTCACGATACCACATAGGTCTTGGTCTAGATTTGTCAATTGGTCGGATAGGCAACAATGTCATCAAATGTGTTATTAATAATTTGTCAAAGATGGTACTATATGATTCCCCTAGATGATTATAATTGGGCATTAGTCATGTGAATCATTATTGGGATATTATAGTAGATGTAGATGTAGGGGATGATTTAATGATGACATTTTTGGCCATTATTTTCGACTTATCATTTGATGTGGATGGTCTGATAAATTCTGTTTTGGGATTATTTGATGTTAATTTTAAATGGCCTTGTTCGAGGGTACATGTCTCAAGCTTGTGAGCCATGGTAAATATTTTTTAAAAGTTTGGAATGATTGAATTTACAAAGTTGATGAAATATGCTTTGCACAAGAGTCTACGAAGAGCTCAATTAGGTCAGTGTGAGGAAGAGGAAATGATAAGTGATTTATAAAAGTGCATCATCGTGTAATGAAATCCGTGATGGATTCATATTCTAGTTTTTTGATGGTATATAGATCATTGATGGTTACCTTGCACACAATATTAATTGAGAAATGTTTGAGAAATAATCGTGTAATATGAGAGAAAGAAAATATTGAATATTGGGGAATATGTTATGTTTGTAGAGCCTATTTTCATGTTAGAGTGTGGTACACCTTCTATGTGTTACACTCGGGTATTTTTATGGCCTATTTTCATGGGTGGTTTATTAACCCATGGGTAATGGGTAACCGTTATGGGTTATTTTTGGGCCCATGGTTTTTTAGTACCCATTGTTTTAATACCCATGGTTTTTTTCCCATGGTTTTGATACCCACGGTTTTGTATCAAACTGCTTAAGCAATTGTCTGTTTATATGGTCTTATGCATATGATACATAGACAAGAAAATGTATTGTAGATGTGTTTTGAATTCGGGTGTGAATTCTATAGAGTTTTTTGAGCATAGCTCCAAACGGATCTGTGTATTGTATTGAGAGAGTGGAGGCTTGTAATAAAATCTGAGCAAGTGATTCTTGGTGGATGTAGCCCAAATTGGGTGAACCATGTTAAATCTTGTCTCTTTATGTTGTGTTATTTATTTTGCACTTTTATTTGAGATCTGTGATATTTTCTACATATTAGTTTCTATTGTTGCGATACTGTAAGGGATTATTTCGCATATTTTATCTCTTATTTCCTAACAGAATATTATTATACCAATCTAAAGTAGGGCCAACCAAATACATGGGGAATGTATGACGCATCAAATATTGTTCATGTGTGATAAAATAACGTGCATGTTTGAATGATTGGAGATGTTGTTTTGGGTCCTCTTTACTATTAAATTTGGAAAACTTTGACAATTCCCAGTGTAGAGGATAGGGTTTCATTGGCACAGATAAATGAATGGGTTCATTACGTATTTGTTCATAAGATAATTTGACTTTGGACCCTAAAGTAGATACATCTAGGTTGGCTAACTGAATTACTAAGATCTACATGGGATCATTAGGAATCACTTGTTGAGAAATGAGAGGTAGTGGTTGAACTTATGGATGTGTGGGTGTCTAAGGAACTTGATATGGGTGAGTGTAAATTATGGGTTATGGTTGAGGTGGAGGTTGATAGAATTTTTTTTGGTGAAAAATAGGAGCATGGTACGATTGCTGGGACTGGGTAGATTGTTGTGGAAATTTTTGAGTGGGGATATGGGTATAGATAGGTTGATAGACTGAAAGTGAAACTACATGTTGTAAAGGGATTTTAAGAGGAATTCAAGAAGTAATGGCATAAACTTTTGCTCAGAGAGGAATTTTCTATCTAGATAAGGGATATGATACATGGGGAGGTTGGATACGAGTACTGGTGATAGTTTCAACTGCAGTGGTGATGAGGATTGTAGTTACAATGGTGGTGTTGATTTGGGGAAGATTAGGCAGAATGGGTGTGACTATTTGAGTAGGTCTTGTGGGCTAGTGGGTTAATAGTGGATAAAGCAAAATGGCATATGGCTGTGGATGGAATAATTTTAGAACTAGTATTGTAAGGGTAAACTTCCTAAAGTTGTGGGCCATCTAGAGTAATTTGTATGTATCTTTTCATAAGATAGTCTTGAAGATCTAAAGGATTAGCGCCAAGAATTTTTTGGAATTCTGGGTCACTGAGAGGGAAAATGAGAGTACCAGTAGGCTCTAATTTGACAAAAGATGAGTGGCTAGCCTGGATAGGATAAAATGATGGTCTAATCCCAAAGTATGAAAAAAATATATTGGACAAGGTATATTGGGAAGAGAATCAATTCTTGTGAGGGAAGTAGGGAGGGGCAAGGTTGATGAATTTGTTGAGGTGGTAATTGGTTGGGATGAACCATTATGTGAGGAGAGGTTGTGTTCCATTTTCGTAGTAGTTGATTAAGTGCTTACATGCCTAAAAAGAAAATTAATGTTATACTAACTACAAAATTTCGGCAAACAATATTTGTATCTGTTTTGTTTTTGGTGTAATTAAGGACACGTGTGTGAAGATAAATAAAATGGTTGTAAGAGGACCTAGAAAAAGGTAAAGTATGTTTTGTTTTAGGTAAGCTCTGGCTGGGAAATGTCTGAAACAGTTTCCTATTGGGTGATCAAATCCCAATCAATGAACCAAGTGAAAGGAATGTCTGAGTGTATTGATTAATTTGTGAGGTTTTAGGTAGTGTATGGTAAAATGTGTGATGCAGAGAGTTAAACCCCTATTTAATCTATGTGATCATAGGGTTCATTTTAGACCAAATTTGAAATATGAAGTTCGATGCAGATAATCACCCAAGAAAGGGAAATTACAATGCAAAAAAGAAGAAAATAGGGGGAAAATTAAGAATACATGGAGAATTCTTTCCCCCATTATTTCATTGCACTTGATAGTGACGTATTTTGAAAGTGCCAATCAGTGGCCAAGAATGTGTGGGTACCCTAAAATTGCACCATGCATAGTTGCAAAAGGTGTCAACGAAAGGAATTTTTGGCGTGTTTATTTTTCAATAATTGGATTTGATAGCGTAATGTTATGGTCGAAGCGTTGTGGAATTCACCTACAAAATAAAATACCACAATTACTTGATGTGGTAAAATTAAAAAAAAAAACAATTTCAAACTCCTAACATTGTTATGTGGTAAAAACAAAGCTTAATTATCAAAATTAATTATTCTAATTAACAAATAAAAACTATGTTCCAAAAAATTCCTAAAGTTGAAATGACAAAATTTAATTAATGTCACAATTAAATTAATAAAAAATTTCTAACTAAATACTAATGAAGCGTTAATATTCACAAATCAATTCACAAGGAATTAAACTAAATAAAAACCAAAATTAATTGATGGCTAAATAAAAATTAAATAAGGAATTAATTAATTTAAATGTACTAACCAAGGTTAACTAAATGAAAATTAACTAAATAAATAATACCATATTCTAACTAAAAGATTCATATTGCAAAATAAGTTATATTATCCTAATGTATTTCACAGATGTGATGTGTTGAAAATGTGGTGTTTTGATATAAGATGTTTGTGTCGAAAGTCAAGTTGTGTGTGGTTGAGCTATGTGGAGCACATGTGGGTCGGTGTGTAGAAAAAGGGAACTTGAAATGAAATATGATATGGGATGAAGCGTGATAGGCTCCGGATAGTCGAATGTAGGGATGGAAAGCTCGGGACAATTGGTGAGGGAGGTGGTTGTATGTGATTGTGAGGAGGAGGGAAAAAAAAATG